>NW_021027259.1:330972-366302 GCF_004153795.1 Camellia sinensis | reverse complement strand
AGCCAAATCACTTACATGAGTGTGGGACCCACATGTGAGATTGGGAGACGCTACACAAGGTGCAGAAATGTCAATTTGATAGCGATGTATGGAATGCTCAGGCATTGATTGAGAAGGGCGTACACACATGTGAGTGATTTGATATATTTTTTAATAATTTTGTTGATATTCCTAACATTTTTCTTAGCATTTTTGTATAAAAAAAGTGAAATTATTCTACTAATGCAATCATGAACTACCATTTAACAAGTAACTTAATATAAAATTTGATTATCACAATATTACTTGTCAAATAACTCAGCCAGTTTGTCATCCAAACATCATCCTGATTATTCATTTTTATTTTTATTTTTTTTGTTAAAGTTAATTTTTAAAAAGTTATTGTTGTTGTTGTTATTGTTATTATTATTATTATTATTACAAGGCCTAATTTCCTTTAAATGAATCAAAATTTTAGAAAGTCCACTAAAATAAAATCCAATTTTATTTTAAAAATCAAAAAATTGGACTTTTTATTTTTAATAAAAAAAATTATTCAATAAACACTTGATATTCAAGAGCAAAGCCATATGCTAAGCATGAGTTGTCAAAATCTAATTGATATATGTTCACTCCTAATTTTTTAAAAGGGTCAACAAGACTGAAATTTTCAAGAATTGTCAAGGAAGCAATACAAGAAATTTTTTTACCTGTAATTAGGGACGGAACCAAAATTTTATTATCAGAGAGACCAAAAGAAAAATAAATTGTTTCACTATATACACAAAACACACATGTATGTATATATGATATATAAATTATGTATACAAAAAATAAATAAATAACATATAAACAATTTCTAATAGGATGAATAAATTTTTTTTGATGTAAAATAGAAAGAGAATTCAAGATACAAGAAGAATGACATATATATTTTTTATACCGGGGCTCATTTTATATATAAAATGATATATATATATATATATTTTAAAGTTCAATGAAAAACAATAATGTTCACAGAATCAGCAGGGGCATAGTCTTCTTCTACTTCCTGGCTCATATCCGCCCAACCCATCCCTACCCTTCCCTCCTCACTGTTTGTCACTCCCTTCCTGGCACCTTCCACCACCTTCAATTCCCTCCGCTCTCAAAATTGTTGCAGTCATCGTCTCTATTTTCTTCCTTCTCAAATCCTAACCCTCCTAAACCACCACCTGTCATCCCCTTCCCTTCCTCTACCTATCCCTATGTAGTTTTCTAATACTATGATTCATATTCACTTTTTCTCAGACTAGTTCATATTTCAATTTTCGGAGTCAACTATGGTCCGATTGGTCTTAGGAATTTCCAGATAAAAAAACAAACAAACAAACAGCAAACCAAACAAGCACAAACACAGTTTGAGCTAGTTCCTTAGAAACTTTACCAAGAGATAGGGTACTTACGTGTAAATCCTAATAAGTGAACTTATTGTCTAATAGGTCCTATGGGAAAATTGTCATAAAAAAGTCACTAATTGTAAGTTTTAGCGACAATTTATAAAAATCATGACAAAAAAAGTCACTAATTGTCAATTTTTAGCGATATATGTAAAAAATTGTCAAAAAAAATTATTTTTAGTAACAATTTTACCAAGACTTATTTTTAATAGGACTTGATAGGAATTAAGTCTAACTATTAGGACCTATTGGTAGTTTAAAAACCTTAATTCTCTATTGAGAGTAGTTGAGGATTTCAGGAGAACTGGAGAATTAGCAACACCACCTTACAAAATCTATTGTTTTGAATTTATTAACATTGTCAATTACAAAAGAAAAAAGTTGTATGGACGGCCTATGTACATCAATTGAATATCAACTTGAAAACATGACCAATTATAACATGGAGATCTAAAGCTTGAAGTGAAAGAATACCTACTTTGGCAATCAGGAGTTAATCCATTACAATGGTCAAAACAGGGCTTACACAAACAAGGATAGAAATGATAGTCATAGGGATGCTGTGGTACTGCAGGTAGGGGAAATAACCTATGAATGAACTAAAATTTGACATACAATGTAAGATGCCAACTTTCATTATTGAAAAATGAGATTTCGATAAACTTGGCGCTAATGGGAGTTGGCAATCAAACTTTGTTCAGGCTGGAAGATACTATTTCAAGGACCACAATCCAATTTTCTAAAACTTTTATTTATAATCAATTGGCAGTTCTGGAACTAGGATTCATATTCATGTTTCTCAGACTGGATCATCGTCAATTTCTAGAGCTACATACCATCCAATTGGTCTTAGAAATTTTCAGCTAAAAAACAAACTGAACACCCAAACAACAAGAACACATACCAAATTAATAGACTCAATCATATACCTTCACATGAGAAGACATCAGTTTTACCAGATTCGAACCCTCACTAACTTAGCAAAGAGAACAAGTTGAGCCTAGCAAACTTGAACACGGTTTTTAAATCATAATTGCATTTATTTAAAACCATTCCACCCAGCTACATAATAACAAGGACATCAAAACCAAGAAACAGAAAAACAGCAAAAAGATGATAGTAGCATCACAGACCAAGAACCTAACAAATACTTGAGCAGAGAGAAATTTAGAAGAGTTTACTGATACCATCTGCTGAAGAAATAAGTAGATGAAGAGCATATGTCATACATTAAATCAGATAATGAAGGTGATGATAACACTATGATAACAAAAGAAATTACAGCAACAACATACAGACAGCAAGATTTTCAATGTTTTTAACACTAAGAATCTAATCTAATGTTTTTAACATTAAGTCTGATGCTTAGCTCTGTATAGTATAGTTGATGATGCTGCCAAGTTTGCTTTTGCTGGTGTATGCTGCTGCCAAGTTTGCTGGTGTATGGCTGACTAGTTGATGCTGCTGCCAAGTTTGCTGTAGGTGGATTGGCAGCCCTTGTTGTATGGCTGGGGGGTCTACATTTTCTGTAGCTTGTTTAGTTGCTCTGTTTTGGATTGGTCTCTCGCCAATCAGTGAGTTTAGTACTAACAAATGATTGTGCTTCCTCCTTGATGCCAACCTAGTTGGGATTGTGGAGTGATGGCTATGATGTTTTTGCACTTTCCCTCTTTTATTGCTGTTTATTGTTGCTTGTTCTTGCTCTTTTCATCAATAAAAGTTTCTATTTTTCTTTGCTGATAAAAAAAAAAAAAAAAGGAAGAATCTAATCTAATCTAATTCATAAAAAACGATTACGACAAGTTGTCCAAAAAGAAAATCTGCTCAAACATGTAGGACAATGATCAACCAAGTGATAGCCTTTGAATGAATTGATAAGTATTATACCAAGTTGGTACCCTATAGTCAAAATCACATGGCAACAAATCACCAAGCAGCTTCAACGAATTGGACTCAAGATTATAACAAATAATTTTGGGAGGAATGGCTAAAGCCAGTCTAAAATCATTTTCATTCCATCCCATTGCGAGAAAGAGCACATTAAATTTACAACTTCTGGCTATGGTTGTGTGAACTATCTCAGGGGGCTACTAAGATGGCTCTAAGATTGACCTGGTACGTCACAATCCAACAAGAGTAGTCCCTGTCCAACTCAAGGATTCTAAATCTCATAGCATAACTCTGATGAGTCTGAATAAGAAGCAAATATCCACCATATTCCAAGTTTTGTCAAATTCAAATTTAAATTTTAGAGAAGCTCAATCCTAATTTTTTCGTGATAATTTTGATATAACAAAATAACATTACACAACATCATCATGGTTCACATCAAAAGTGAGTTGTTTCCATAATAATATCAAAAAGTCTAGCAACATAGAAAATATTCACAAAATTAAATATAAATGTGAGATAAAAAGGTGAACCAACATTTGCGATTGAATCTGTAAAATATAAGTGTAAATATAATATAATATAGACTAGAAGTGCTGGAGGCCCACACTATATTTTTGGCAAATGAATGAAAATAATTTAGAGATTTTTAAGATTCATCAATTCTTCCATATTTCGTAAAAACACAAGCACAATATCCGCGCCATGCACAAATTAAAATAAATATTAAAATTTGTTTTTGATAGTAAACAATAACGGACTTTTTTTTTATAATATAAAAGAAAAAAAAGTGAATTACACTACCAGTTCCTATAATTTGTAGCTCGTATCACTTTGATTCCTGACTTTTCAATTGTGACTCATTTGACCATGACTTTTGAATCTTATTCCAAATAAGGACAATTGAAAATATCATTGCTCAATTTCAAGGGCAAAGTCGTTAATTTGATAAAATATAAACTAATTTGACAAAAATAAGTGTCAAAAAAATATTTTTGAATTTTTAAAAATAATTCCTACCCACCAAAGATAAAATTATATAAAATTGATAAATCTTTTAGATATTTATTTATTTATTTATTATCAAATTAATTTTTATTATGTGTTTGGATGATGATGATGTAATAGGTGATTGCTAAGCTTTTAATGTTTAATTAACATATTTAATATATGAAATATTTTTAATTTTTTAATTTAATAAATTGGTTTAATAATAATATCAAAGTTATCGCCATTTTTGTCTTTCAAAAATAGAAACTAATTTAATGAAAATAAAAACAACCATCCATTATATGATCATCATCCAAACACATAATAAAAATTAATTTGGTAAAATAAATAAATAAATGTTTAAAAAATTTATCAATTTTACATAATTTTATCTTTAGTTGGTGGAAATAAATTTTAAAGATTCAAAAATATTTTATTAACATTTATTTTTGTTAAATTTATTTATATTTTATCAAATTGACGGCTTTGCCTTAAAATTGAGCAATGGTTTCTTCAATTGTCCTTATTTGAAACAAGATTCAAAATTCATGGTCAAATATGTCACAATTAAAAAGGTAAGGACCAAAGTGACATAAGGTTCAAACTATAGGGACCATTAGTGTAATTTGTCCCCCCCAAAAAATGATACTATAACATTAACTAGTTCAGTAAAAAAATTAAATTTATTAAAAAAATATAAATATATTTCGTCTCGATGAATTTCATAATTTTAGTTTGTTAATTATGTGATGAAAGATGTAAATGAAGAAGCCACAAAGCCATTGAACTAACTCAGCTCAGACTGTAACTCTGTAAGACACTATTTCATGAACCACAACCCAATTTTCTGAAACTTCTATTTATAATAAATTCACAAATCTCGAACTATGATTCATATTCAGTTTTCTTAGACTGGTTTATACTCAATTTCACCAGCTTGATCTTAGAAATTTATAAACAAAAAAACAAACTATAAACTAAAACAAGCATGAATGCAGACTCAATTAGATTCAATTATATAGCTCCACATGAGAAGGCATCACTTTTACCAGCACTACTAGAAATATGAGTTTTTGCGTCTATTTTTTTGCGACTGATTATTTAACTGTCGCAAAAAATCACTTTTTTCCATAACAATCCCGTTTTGCTTAACCCCCAATCCTGTTCTTAACTGAACAAAAAACAAAACAAAAAAAAACCCCAAAATCGTGTAAAACTTGCCCTATCCCTTTCACTCTTATTTCCCAACTCTCTCTCTCTCTCTCTCTCTCTCTCTCTCACTCTTAAAACCTCACAAATCATACTGGTAATCTCACAAATTCTCCTCTCTCTCACTCGACTCTCCACTCTCTCTCGCTCGACTCCCACTTTGATGAAGATATGAAGATTTTGATCGATTGTTGATGAAGGTTTGAAGATTTCGATCTGCTGTTGATGAAGATTTGGATCGATTCATAATTGCGACGGTAATAAGATGGTCGCTAATACATTATAGGTAATTTTTATTCTTTTTTTGCGACGGCAAAACATCAGTTGCTATAAGTAGGTTAGGTGGTCGCAAATAATTTGCGACTGCTGTTTTGCGGTCGCAAAAAGTATTTGCCACCCCCACATTCGCGACCCCCATTTGCCGTCGCATAGGCCGTCGCAAAAAGTCTTTTGCGACTGTATTTTTATTATTTGCGACGGTTTATAACGGTCGCAAAAAGTACTTTTTTTAGTAGTGCAGGTTCCAACCCTTGGTACCTTTGCAAAGGGACAAACTTGAACCCTAAAAACTTGAACACGGTTTCAGATCAAAATCACATGTTTTTTTAAGAAAATAATGTCAACACAGTTTTTGTTCTTCATGATTTCTCTCTATTTGTCTTCTTCTTCTTTTTTTTTTTTTTTTTTCATAATTGTTATTTAACAGCTCTGAACACAATTGCAGGTTTCAAGGTAACCCAACACCTTAATTCTCTTGACTTGTTGAGGAAATTCATTTTATTCTGGGAGAACTAGTGAAGCAGCATGGACTTGTAAGATCTTTCTCGTATTTTTGACTTATTCACTTCAAGTAAGTCACAAAAGAAGAAGAAAGCTATGTCTATCTCCCACCCAGACGAAAATGATTACTAGCAATGACTGTTGCAAACAGCAGATTGACTTCTGTGAGTTTATGACAATTTTTGTTATATATTTTTGATTCCTTTCCAAGCATTTAAACCATTCCACCCTACAGCATCATAGGATTTTCCCTCGAGGGGAACGAATTATGGGTCTTCTTTCTTCTACAAAAATACAATTTGCTCTGAAATCCTGACAATTCTCACCAAAAGAGATTTCAAAGCGTTAATTGACATTTAAATTTTTTCAAGTTGCCTATTATTGTTACATTTTTTTATACATTTAAATCCTATCTTATGGGTAATCCCACTTGTTAGATTGGGATTTATTAAAGCCAAAGTCTAATTTTGTTGGGTTAGGACCTTCAAAAAAAAAAAATACTTTTAGAATTTGACACACAACCCAAAAAATAATTAATAATAATAATAAAAGTAATTGTCAAATATAAATTCGAATTGTGAATCGAATCATGAATCGTAAAGATTCAGTCACCTTTTCTAAATTACTTAAACAAATTATCTATACAATTAGATATTAAATATGTCTTATAAATATGAAATATTTAAACTTAAATCAATGAAAATGTTGTTTTGAATTATGATCACATGGGCTAATAATAGGTAAGAAGCTATGAAGCATGGGCACTCCAAAATTAGTGTCGCAACAGTGTTTGACACGGGGACATGCTGGGGACATGTATGGGACACGCCATCTGTAATTTAATGATTTTTTTGTAAGGGACACGGCGGGGACACAGGTGTCCATATAGGGACACGGCATGGGACACGGCGAGGCTAATTCCCCCCCTTCCCTTTTGCCTCTCTTATTCAGTGCTTTTGTGAATAATATTGCTGGATGTTGAATGTTTTTCCCTTCGCATCTTAGTTCTTGTTATCGTTTATTATGATTTTTTTGTGAATGGATGAGCTATTAATTTGTTTAAATGTAGTGGTTATGATAAGCCGAGCTTATTCGAACTCGAGCTCGGCTCGTTTAGTAAACGAGTCTAATATTCGAGCTCAAGCTCGGTCCGTTTAAATGAGTCGAGTTTGTTCATAAACAGCTCGATTCATTTGCAGCCCTACATACAACAATGTCAAAAGCTTCAAGTCATGTCTCTTATAGCCAATAGACTTGTTAGTCGAATATCAGTTGAGCTGATCACCTTACCTTTCCTTTCCTTTGTATTCTTTTCCTCGAAGGTAACAATTTGCAGGTACCCTACCACCTTCTTTTGGTAATTTGTCAGACTTAGAACGGTTTGCTTTAGATTGAAACCATGTTTATGGAAAAATTCCTAATTAGTTGGGACATCTTAAGAAGTTGAAACAAATTTATTTATTTGAAAACTATTTCACTGGGCTGATTCCACCAACAATATTCAACATCTCCACTCCACAACATATTTTTTTTATCAAATTGACACAACAGAACACACAGAGAACTAGATATCGTTCTAATAGACGAAAAGGGTTTTCGAATCCACTAAAAAAAAAAAAAAAGAACTTTGAATCCACAAGAAAGAGAAAATATCTTAATTATATTGAATAAATGTGACGATCGAGTCTTTTTTTTTTCTTTCTTTTCTTTTCTTCTCTCCGTTCCCCTTTTGCTCTCATTAGGTTTGAAACATCCGGAAGTAGTTCTCAAAATAAAGTTCTTGTTCTTGTTTTCGTTCGGGTTGAATTTCACTTGTTCCAAAGGGTGCACGGTTGAATCCAGAGTGCCCGGGGCTTGAATCTAAAATTCTGGACTGCTGGGCCAGGGCCGCACGTGTGGGGAGTAGAGGAGGCCGGGCAGTGCATACTGAAATAAATGCACATGCGTGAGGGAGGTGCGGGGATGTGTTGCACGTGCGGGAGGGAGAGCCACACGTGTGGGAGGCACTCGCCGCACGTGCGGGAGTGGGCTCCATACGTATGGGAAAGACCCAGATCCGATGCTCTGTTTATTTCCCCTCTTTTTGGCTGTGTATATCACTTTTGATATACCTCTCTCTCTCTAAAAATACATCTCTCTTACTTCTCTCTACATTTCTCACCAAAAACCCCACAAGATCTTTGATTTCTTTACACCCAAACACATTTTGATCCAAGATCCTTCACCAAAGTGGAAAAATACCTCTAGAACTACGTTGTGTTCGGTGGAGATCTCCTTTCAACACCATCAAAGCGAGGGTTTCATCTCCATTTCTTCATGAAACCTTGAGGTAGGGACTTCTTGAGTTATATATATATGTTTTGCAAGTATTGATAAGGGTTTTGGGTTTTGGTTTGTTGATTTTATGAAAATAAACTTTTGGCTCAACAATGTAAGATTCATCCTTTTACAAAAATGGGTTTACCTCTAATATCTCTTGCCATACTAGAAAAACTTGACTATATTATGGGAATGAGAACCCTAGGAAAAGATTTCTTGTGAGAAATGAACAAATGTTGGTTTTGGAGCAAAAACCTAGAAATTTGAGGTTTTGTGAAAAATGTTGGGAATGTGTGGATATTTTTACATCATCATGCTAAAATATATGAATGATTAGAAAAGTTTCTTGTTTTTACTTGACAATAGGATAAATTCTTTGGGAACATGGTAATTGGGTAATTTTTAGAAGGTCATTACCCACAATGAAATGTAGTTATGAAATGATTAAATTAAGAGAGTTATACAAGATGGAAATATTGTTATTTGTTGATAATCTAGTTAGACATGTGGTTATCCTTGTGAAATAATATTGAAGAGAGGAAATGGGAAAGGTGATTATTATGATGTTATTGTTTGAGATACTTGAAAATGGAGAAATGCTATGTGGCATGGTTAATTGTTGCATTACACACTCATTTAATTAATTATTATGCATTGTGAATTGAGATCGGAAACTTTACTTCGAGAAAAGTTTATATTGCAATAAGAATTTTGGAAATGTGTTATGGGGTAAATACGTTGGTAAGTTCGGATAGGGGGTGTAGATGAGATTGATAAGTTGACCTGAGTGTCCGGGATGAAAGACCGAAAACATGCGCGGAGGAAGTACCACTTCCCTTCCGGTTAGCAACCGATAAAGTGGGGCTATTGGTAGTGCTCGTAGAGCCTACTTGCAGACACCAACCTAGGGATTACCTGTGTCATATTTATCGTCCCTATTGATTAAAATTGGAAGTTTTGGAAATTGTTGAGATTGCAAATTTTTATTGAAACATGATGATTATCAAGAAGAACATGAAATGAAATTTTCCTTAAAAGGACATTGCATGGCATTGACATTTGCATTTTTACATTGAGAATATGCATAACTGTATATACTTTGTAAGAATTCTCCACTGGGCTTTGTGCTCACCCCTATGGGATTTTGGTGCAGGAAATGACGTGTTGATCCCGCCAAGTTAAGGGCGTGGATGATTTGTGAAGAATATATAGCTCTATTTTGTTGTGGATTAATTGCTAGCCAAGGGCTATTTTTGTATAGGTCCGAGAGGCCACTTTTGTGTAACCGAGCTTAAGCCTTGGAAGTTGTAGCCCATAAGGGCATTTATTTATTTTGAGAACTATATGCTTCACATGCTATAGATTCATGCATTTTCTTACCAATGAATGTATAATTCGCATGTGAAATTAACTTTTGTATAAACTCATTTATTAGCCACGTAAAGATGGAAGGATTATTACCATTTAATTAATGAATGTGGTTTGATGTATTATACATGTTGGGATTATTTTCGGGGCGTTACAACTTGGTATCAGAGCTACCAGGTTCAAATACTTGGGGCTCGCGGGAAGTGGTTGTTTTACCACAATGGGTTCATTTCGCATGATTAGAAAATGTTTTGCTTTACGTGATTATGTGATAGCATGCTTATGTGACTATATGGGTATGAGATTGGACTTTTGGGATATTATTTGCGCCTATTAGTTCCTTGAGATCTTATTTGAAGGGTATTTAATCAATACTCATTCTACTAAGAATTCTTGATTTTTCATGGGACGAATCTCATCACTAAGGATAATTCATATGTGTTTACGTAACTAAGTGCTTATGTGGAGTGACTTAAATTATTTGTGCGATAGAATATATATGATTGTTATAGTTTAACGTGTGAGGCAAGTTGCGAGCACATTTGGAATTATGTGCTAAATTATCTATCTTGTTCCTTAATTAGGATGTTAGGAAGGGTTTGAACTCGTGGTGGTGGAGGTGAAAGGCGTGGTAAGGGTCGCCGGGGTGTGCATGAGGTACCGGTCCAAGAGGTTCCGATGCAAGAGGAGGGGTTAGGCCAAGCTAACATGGCCGAGCAAGTGGGGCAAGATGAGATATCGGGACAAGCAGGTCAAGCCGCAATGGGAGCCCTAGCTCGAGAAATGGTGGGGGCATTGAAGGAGTCCATGAACATACTTAGGGCAGAGCCCAAGCTAAGGAGAACGTCGTGGAGACAAGGGCGAGCTTCCTTACGAGGGAGTTTTTGCGGGCCAAACCGGATGAATTCCATGGTGGCCCCAAGCCAAAGAAAGCGGATGAATGGCTTGAACAAACTGTGAAGACTTTTGACATGTTTCACATTGAGGATAGTGAGCTCAGAGTGACTCTTGCGAGTGACTACCTCAAGGGGGACGCGGGCCAATGGTGGAAGTACGCCAAAGAACGAATAGAACCGACATGGAAGGCATTTGTGGTGGCCTTCCAAGACAAGTACCTATCTCCCACGGCTAGGGAGAGGTTGAGGCAGGAGTTCCAAGACCTTAAGCAACTTAACATGTCCGTGGCCGAGTTCGAAGTGGTCTTCTCTAGTTTGTCCCAGTTTGCACCGGAGTTGGTAGTGACGGAAAAGCGTCGTTGCATTGAGTTCGAGAAGAAGTTGAGAACTAAGATCTTGTTCAAGGTTGCTAGGAACATGATCTGGAATTATGACCGCCTTGTTGAGGTGGCCGTACATGTGGAGATTACCATGGAGGCCGAAGAGGAGAGACTTCGGAATTCGAGGTCTAGGGGACAAGGGTCACAGGGAGACTATAGGCCCAACACGAAGAGCAGAAACACCTTTTCATCCTAGTCCTAACTGCAGCAGTCTAGATCTACTTTTCCATTGCCTAGTGCGAGCCCGGGGAAGAGTGCACCGAATGGGTTTTCTTGCTTCAAATGTGGCCAACCGGGTCACAAGGCCTTTGCATGTCCACAGAAGGGGGAGAACAGTAGATGTTGCCACCACCACCACCTAACTGATCTTAGAGTCAGTCTCAGAGTAGAGGGCAGGGGCCGACTTGCTACCAGTACGATCAGTCAGGGCATATGAAGAGAGCTTGCCCGCAGTTAGGAGGTGTATCTGGCGCATCAGGGTCGAGGCAGACTTAGAGCCACTAGCAGGCTCACTTAGTTCAAGCTTCATAGGTTAATCAGGGAGCCGTTTTGGCTCAGTCAGTACAGCAAGCCTATCCTCCGAGATATGAGCAGGTTGATCAGAGGCCACAGGGGCGCGTGTATGCTGTTTCCGTGCCAGAGCAGTTGCCGAGATCCTCAGTTGTGAGAGGTATTTTTGTTGTGTGTAATTCTTTAGCTAATGTGTTGATAGACACTGGTGCGTCCCATTCATTCATATCTGCTGCATTCGCATCTGCATTAGGATTAGAGGTCGCACAGTTAGCGTCCCCGCTCAGAGTAGAGTCACCAGTTGGGGGTACAGTTGATTTAGATCGGGGGTGTCGTGGTTGTGAGATAGAGGTTGCCGAGCATCGACTGTCGTTTGCTTTTGTGTTGCTAGACATGTCGAGTTTTGATGTTATCTTAGACATGGATTGGTTATCTTCGTATCAAGCAATGATTGATTGTTTTTGTCAGAGGGTCATAGTGTGCACATCAGGTGGTGATTGTTTTTACTTTCTGGGGGACAAGGTTGATCAGGTCTTATCGCCAGTATTTGACCCTCGTAATAGGCATGAGCTTAGCGGTCTTCTTTCTACTCTCTTGGATAGTGAGAGTGAAGGGACTTGTGTTGAGTTGCCAAGGGTAGTTTGTGAATACCCGGACGTGTTTCCCGAGGATCTTACTAGTTTGCCACCCTACCGAGAGATCGAGTTCACCATTGACTTAGTGCCGGATTTTCATGCTTCAAGTGTGGCCAACTGGGTCACAAGGCCTTTGCATGTCCGTAGAAAGGAGGAGGATAGCAGATATTGCCACCACCACCACCACCTAACCGATCTCAGAGTCAGTCTCAGAGTAGGGGTCAGTGGCCTACCTGCTATCAGTGCGGTCAGTCAGGGCATATGAATAGAGCTTGCTCGCAGTTGGAAGGCGCATCTGGCACATTAGGGTCAAGGCAGACTCAGAGCCACCAGCAGGCTCACTCAGCTCAGACTTCACGAGTTCATCAGGGAGCCGTTTCGTCTCAGTCAGTACAACAGGCCTATGCCCTGAGAGATGAGCAGGTTGATCAAAGGCCATAGGGGCGCGTGTACGCTATTACCACGCCAGAGCCGTTGCCCCGAGCCAACATAGATTAGTTGCCAGGATCCTTAGTTGTGCCTACCATTTCATTAGCATTAATCTATGTTGCTCTCTTCTTCATCTGGAATATATATCAAGAAAGGACTCCAACAAATTTGAATTCAAGTGGATTATTTGTTGTAGTTGAGCATAAAATGATTTCATATCAGGAGCTTTCTCGGGCTACAAACAACTTTTGTTGAGCCAACTTGCTTGGTTTAGGAAGCTAAAGTTCGGTATACAAAGGAGTACTTTCTAGTGGAGAAATAATAGCGATAAAAGTTCTAAATTTGCAAGTTGAGTTTCCAAAGTTTTGATGCAGAGTGTAGTGTTTTGTGTGCAATTCGCCATAGGAACCTTGTCAAAGTCATTAGTACATGTTCCAACCCAAAATTAAGAGTTTTGGTTCTTCAATATGCCTAATGAAAGCCTTGAGAAGTGGTTGTATTCTCATAACTACTGCTTGGATCTTCTTCAGAGAGTAAGTATTAAGTTTGATGTTGCATTGGCTTTGGAATATCTCCATCACGATCAAGCAGAGCTTGTCGTTCATAGTGATTTGAAGCCTAGCAATGTTCTTGTCATGACCCAAACCAGGAACCCAAAGGTTAGATGCTGCGTCAAGTCAAAAATTGAGGTCATAACAAATTAATAATGCAACGGAGTAAAACAAAAGGGTAGCCAAATATTTAATTTAATTAAAAATATGCATTGAAACTTTTATTTATTGACAATCCCAGAGTTAGACTATATTTACAAAGTGTCTTGTATCTACCCCTCGCATTGGTCCTGCTGTAACTCCCCGAAAATAAATATAATAAACCATCCACAACGATAAGTAAATAACAATTTAAATCAGAGTATAGTATCCTTCCATTACATAAGGCTTAGTTGTACAAAAGGATGACATATGCGGATATACATTCATAAGTCCTAACCCTATGTCAACAACAAAAATATGAAATAGAAGTTAAACACATAATTGAAATGTAAAAATAAAATTAAGAAATCTTTTAAATATTTAAAAAAATAAATTCAAAAAATTTCAAAATACAACTCAAAACTCAAAATACAACTCAAAACTCTTTTCAAAACTTATAATCAAACAAATTCTCTTTTCAAAACTCAATTCAAAATTCATAACTCAAAATACGACTACACACTCAAATCATGATTCTAAAAATAATTTTAAAATATAAAACAAAAAAAATATTTTGATTTTTTTTTCTTTTAAAATAAGGTTTTGAAAAAAGTTTGGTTTTAAGTTTTGAAAAAAATTTTAAATTGAGTTTTGAGTTGTGTGTTTGGTTATACTTTTTGAAAATAATTTTTGAATTAAGTTTTGAGTTGTGTATTTGGTTATGAGTTTTGAAAAGATTTTTGAAATTTTTTAATTGGAATTGTGATTCTAAAAGAGAACCAAATATGTTTCTTTGTTATTGTTTGGCTAATTAATTGTTTATACTTCTAGTGTTCACCTCATTGTAAATTGAAATTTTCATTGGAGTAATACAATAAAATAAATAAATAAGAATAAATTTTAAGATAAATTTTAATAGTTATGGATAACCTACCTGTTATTGTGTTTTTAAATAAAAGGTTGCAATTGTAAAAAAGAAAAAAAAAATAAAAAGAAAAAAAAAAGAGCACTGTTTTGAAAGTCCGAGTGGACGACCAGCGAACATTTGATATTGGTATATATAGATGGGTTGAGGGCACTTGAGGGGCATTATGGGCATTTTAGTGTTTAACTTTGATGACATCAGTAGGTTCTGTGAAGTGTGTAACGGCAGTCAAAAAATGAGAGAATCTTGACATTGTCAGGTAAAGTAAGAGAGGTTACTGTAATTATTGAAACTATAAGAAAGGTCCCTATATATTTGTCAGAAATCTTGGGAGAAGTAAGTGTAATTTACCTAAATAGGAAAAATTATGGGCTTAGTTGTGTAAATATAACTCTATACTAGTACCAAATATCCACCCAAAAAAAAAGATTTACCCCCAAACAGTTGTGTAAATATGTGTTGCTCCTTTGAATTTCTGACTATATTCAAATTACCTCCCTAGGAAAAAAAATGATAATACTTTCAAATCTAAAACAAGGCCTAAAAGAATATGTATATATATATATTTAAATTATAAGACCATCTCTCATGTTGAATTGCCAAAATCACATACCAAACTGATATTTGGTGTGCTATAGTATTCAAAATGTTAAAATTTGGCAATCGTGTTTCAATAGGAGAAGTGTAATTTCTTTTATTAGGCAACTGCAGTTAAACTCTGCTTTTTCTCTACTTATAGCAATGACAACTATTCTAGACATCAAAGACGCTCTAAGAACTTTTTTATTTTATTTTTGTTGTCATTCTTCTTGTCAGAGTATAGTTCTGAAGGAAAAGTCTCGACCAAAGGTGATATATGCAACTATGGAATAATGTTGCTAGAAACATTCACAAGAAAGAAACCAAAAGATGAAATGTTTTCTGAAGCACAGAGTTTGAAGCAATGGGTGAATGCTTCACTTCCGGACCGAGTAATGGAAGTTGTGGATGGTGGTTTGTTGAGAACAGAAGATGGTAGGGATGTGATTGTCAATAAAGAATATGTGTTGGCCATTATGGAAATATCAAATTGTAGCTTCTTCGCAGTGGATATGCTTGAGTTGTGTCTTGTTGTCATGTGCAACTCTGAAAATGGTTTTGTTTAGTTTGGTCACGAGATCCTCTGTTTGCTTTGTTGCAAAACATATACAATCGTTGATTACACCTCCAACTTCTCCTACTTTAAGATCCTCAAATAATTTAAAGACTTTGAATATTGTTCCTCATATACCATGTATCGATATTTAGTAAATTAAATTGTGAATATCTGAATGAAATAATTTATGGAGTGGCATTAGAAGCGCTCAAATCTTTTATTTTGTTTCATTTAGTCGTTTGCACTGCTTATATAGTCTAATTAGGTTGGATAAGGGTCCATCTTGCGCCCCTTAGAGGGCTCTACTCCAGGTAATGCAATGATTCAAACTATTAATTTTGTTTATTCTATCGAGATGATCATCCATGTAAAAGATTAGCTTGATCGGATATCGATAAGCACATGATCAAATCATATTTGTCTTAAAAAAATATGAACGATATATGTGATTTTGAGAATAAATTATCCATATATTTTGAAACAAAAATATCTGATTTTATGGTTACTGATATTTATTAAATTTATTTTTTTTTTGCATTAATTTTCTCAACATGTCTTATAAGATGAACGATTTGAATTATAAAAATAGGTCCAAGGTGGAGTCTATGGAGAGGCAGAGCAGTCCCTATTAGGCATAACAGGAGCCCTCACTTTTAGCGGCAATTCTTGGGGGATTAGCTAATTTTTGTACATCAGCAGGCTAGTTCAACAATATAACCAATAATTCAAAACTAAAATATGCTATGTTTGAATTTTAAATTTAATTTTTTCCCTCATATTATCGTATTGGAATGTAATAAATATTATATATCCACTAGGGGTCTAAAAATATTCACTAATGTGGCTATAATTATTGGATCGACCTTTTTTTTTCTATAAATAATCTATACATAGTGGTCTAAAAATGAATAGTTCAGATCATCAAAGTGGAACTTTGTGATAGATCACACAGGCCCAAACGAAACGGCCCAGTCTAGAGACAAGCTGGACCCATGATAATATTGCCGAGAGATCTTCAAAACAATATTGGGTACACATATGCATAACAAACCTATGATTATTCGCAGTGCAAAATTACAGAAATGAACAAATACAGAATTTTAGGATTACAGAAATACAAAGTGCAAAAAAAAAAAATGTAGAATTATTGAATTAAAGAAATACACAAATACAAGAACACAGTACACTTTACACAGACATTTCAAGTGTGTCCATTGCAAAGGAGTTGCAATTTAATCTTGTTAAGCTTGGTTACCACATCTTTTTTGTTAATTCTCTCTTTAGGTAATTCTGCACAACACCCCAAACCTACTTCCAAGATTAGTAAAAGATAAGCGATCATGTTTTCGCTGCGTTCTATTAATCTTAACAAGTTGCCATCCACTGCTTCCATTATTGAGTTTGGAAGTGATTCTTTCACCATTTGTCTCAAACTCAGTTCCCCAGCAAACATTTCATCGGTGGGTCTCTTTCACTACAAAAAAAATTGACTTTTTGCGACGGTAAAATGTCGTCGCAAATACTGAAAATGCCGTCTCAAAAGGTTTTTTGCGACGGCAGAGGACTTTTAGCGACGGCAAGTGGGGGGTCGCAACAAAGAGGGTTGCAAAATGGTTTTAGCGACGACACATTGCCGTCGCCTTTTTTTTGCGACGGCAAAATTGCCTTTTTGCGACGGAATTTTGCCGTCACCATTAATATGAAAAAATCTGTGATTTTTTGAGACGGCACTATGCTGCTGTCGCTAAAGGCGTTATTTGCGACAGCAAAAATGCCATCGCTAAAGAACTTTTATTGCGACAGGATACCTACCGTCGCTAAAAGAATATTTGCGATGGCAAAGAGTACCGTCGCAAAAGCTTTTGTCTTAGCTAGTGCGGATATCATTTGCGACGGCAAAGAGTACCGTCGCAAAAGGCTTTTGTCTCAGCTAGTGCGGATATCATTTGCGACAGCAACGTTGTGCTGTCTAAAAAAAAAAAATTTACAATAAAATTATTAAAAATATGAAAATTACTTGTATTAAATGAAAAATAATTGAAAAAGAAACCAATAATTACATAATAATATAAAAATTCCATTCATCCATAATAAAAATATTCTTCCATTCATAACAATACATCAGCAAAATTATCCCACTATATAATGTTGCATAATACATATACAATGTTTAAATACATAATGTTGCTCACAATTCAAAATAACGTAAATCAAAAACAAAAGTTTTCATCATGATTCTTCCGTGCGTAACAAAAACAAAAGTTAATTGCAATCTTCATACGCCTGCATTCCGCAAGAAGCAAACTACTACTGGGGAAATATCTGAAAACAAAAAATAAAAATAATTAATAACAATATAATTATGGGTTAATTTCTTTAAATATAATTATGTGTTAATTTCCGTGGTATGGGGATGAACTGAAAATTGGCATTTTTATTTTCTTTAAATACATAATTGGTTATTAACAATTTCACATCATCTTCCCCATTTGCACTCCTATGATAGGCGGATTTCCTTAAAAAGAGGTCCACTAGGGTATGAAAACATAAAACAAGAAAGACATCCAGTAAATTCAAGAAAAAAACATGCAAGAAAGATACTATGTACAAAGTTGTAGCAGATCCTACCTTGGGTAGAGGAACCTCCCATTTTCCAGCTTTCTCTTTTCTTTTTTGCTTTACAGTGTTGCTCAGAACCTACAGACAGCATTATATGATAATCAATAATGGTACATGGCCAACACATATTTACACTTAACATCCATAAAATGGAGAACTTTATAAAAAGTACTATCATCTTAGCTAAAAATAGCATACCTTTGCCTGTGTCATCGTTTCATGATCAAGCAGATAGGCAGGAATAGCTCCTTCCGGAACATCATCATCCACCTTTCGCCTGGATGATGATTCTTCATACATAGGCAACCTGTAGACATGGTGGAAAATTAGCCAAAAAGTTGTTTATTCAAACCATAATGCATTAAACAAGTATAAATGACAGCAATCTACAATTGGAAAACAAGAAGAATGATATATATATATATACATATACTCACACAAAAGAAGAATGATATATATATACACACACACAAACAAACAAAGATATTAAGAAAATGTTTAAGTAAAGGAATGAAATAACTAAAATCACAACATGATTGACTTCAGAAATGTGTACTAGAGAAAACATTGGCGTAAATAATATTATGAATTATGTGAAGGGAAAATTCAGGCAGGACAACGGTGCATTAAACAGATTTCATGCATAAATAATATTATGAATTATGAAAAAAATATCATAAAATATTTTATAAAAAATTTTCATAAAACTTTTTCATCTTTAATTAGTATATAATATTTTATTATATTTATAATCCAAAAGTAAATAATCTTTTACAATATTTTTTTCATAATTCCTACCACTACTCTTTCTGCATTTTGCCTTTCATTTCTCGCTTTAATCCCTTTCCATTTTTACTGTTCAACTTTTCTTTTTCTCTTTTTTAACATCTCTTCCAGTTATCATTGGTCCAAAACCAAAAACAAAAAAGTAACATATATTTTGTATTTCATTTCTTGGACTTTCTCCTCTCTTCTTCATATAACTATTGTCGAGTTTTTTTATTTTATTTATTTATTAACAATAGCTCAATTGGAGGATGACTAAGAATAACAAAAAAAAATCTAAAAAACTAATGTATAATTCAAATTCATTTCAAGTGTGATCATATTTAAAATAAATTTAGATCACACTAAATTTAGATAACCAAAATCACAGTAAAATAGAGAGAAACTGTCTAAATAACAATTGAAATAAAGTCAGAAAAGACTGAACCAACATACATTTCGTGTCATAAAATTGGGAATGGTCCATAAGGCCAGGAAGAGAAATTGACTTCACAAGCCTCTTCTTTCGTTTGCGCTCGAAATGATCACGGCGATAACCATTTCTCTTCTTATGAAGCTCTATGTAATCTCCTTGAGGCTTAACAAATCATTTATCAAACAAAAAAACAGCAATCAAATCAGTACACGTTCAATTGATATCGATATTGGAAATATACAATTATCAAACACACAAATAACAAAAAACAAAGATATAAGCTTTAGCTTTGAAACGAACCATGGCGCTCGACGATTGTCCCCAATTTTCTAGAGAGAGAGAGAGAGAGAGAGAGAGATGGATAGAAACCCTAGCTTTAGAGATAAACTGAGTATTTAAAACTATTCTTGTTTTTATTTTAACAATTATACTCTATAGCTATGCAAGAAATATTACAATCTCAGTTTCATAACAGTTTAGATACATGACTTATCCAAAAGTATCCAATACTTGTCCAAATTCAAGAAAATTAATTTCAATACTAGACGTTTAGAAACTACCCGTGAGTATTCAAAATGTATTAGCATCTAATAAGGATATGATACGAATACGACTACCTTCTTCAAATATCAATGTATATATATATTAGCAAAAGATATATATATATAGTTCACCTTCACGCCTTCACGAAAGATATATATATATATATATATTAGCAAAAGATATATATATATATATATATATATATATATGTGTGTGTATTGATTTGATATAGTTCGCCTTCACACCTTCACGCCAGTTACTGCTAAAGAATAATTCTAATAATTAGCAAAAGATAAGGCAATGCATGCATATAAGAAATTATCCACCATAACCTGCAGTGAGTAATTCTAAAGGTTTGATATATGTAGTCACTACATCAATATTACCCTGGTTTAAATCTCACAAATATCATATATCAAAATTTTTGCACAAAATTATGATACTTCTGAATCAATGATAAAAAAAAATCAAACTGGATTTGAAAAAAAAAAAAAAAGGTTCAAAATAGTCAAATATAAAAAAGCCATGTCAACCTTTAAAATATTTCAGAGTGAAAAATGATTTTTCTTTCTTTGACAAAAAAACATGAAACAATAAATTATGCAACAATAATAAGCCTCAAATGGTTTCGAATCTATTAACATGTGCATGAACAAGATGTGGTTCAATGTGCAGTTGGAACATTGGAAACACTGTTGTCATAATGTCATTTTGGGACATAAAGCACCCAACTCTACTTTTGTTCCTTTGAACTCGAGAAATAAGATGTGAATGAACACCTCCAACCTGTTTTCAAACAACCGATTATCTCATAACAAGTATTTCTACTTATCCAAAAGAAATTGATACAGATAACGAGAAACAAGAAGGTTAATCAACAAAAAAAAATAAAATATAAAGCCTCAGAAATGAAGTGGCATTCATCCTTACAACAGCAATCCACAAGTCTAGTGATTTTCTGATATCAGGGTGCAAAGCATAAACCCCTTCAAAAATGACCTAGTGAAAATAAACAGAGAATATTTTCAGAAATCAAATCATCAGATACTTCAACACATATCAGATACTGTTTTATGATAAAACTGTGAATACAAGGAGTGACAGGGTAGGACTTGGTGAGGCCAGGCAACATCGGAAGATCTGCTGCTGCTCCAACGCTGCTCTTCCTCCGACGACGCTGCTCCTCCTCCGACGACGACGCTGCTCTGACGTTGTTCCTCCACCGCTCGCCGTCGATCGAAAGAGAGAGAGGGGGTAAGAAGAGATTAGGGATTTTTGGGTTTGAGATTGGGGATTTTTTGTTTTGGGGGAGGGGAAGAGATTAGGGATTTTTGTTTGAGATTGGGGATTTTTTGTTTGGGTGGGAATGGAAAAAAAAGAGGCGGGAATAAAAATTAAAAAATAATTTTTTTTTTTAGGTCAGAAATGAAATTTAAATAATAAAATAACGTTATTTAATTTTTATTTTATTTTTTTGCGACGAGGGTTGCCGTCGTCAAAAAAAATTATTTTTTGTTAAAATATATCTTTTTTTGTAGTTAATAAAATTTTTTTAATTTTTTTTTTTTTTTAGTTTACTAGATTTGAAAAATTTATTGTTTCATTTTTATTTTTAATTAAAAAAAATATCAATTATTATATTTTTATTTGTAGAAGTAGGGGTAATAATTTTAATAAAAATATTTTTCCACTAAAATAAAAGTTAATTTTATGTGGTCAAGTGAAAATATTTTTTTGATGACACATTTTTTTTTTTTGTTAATTTAAAAATCATGAACTATTTTTTGTGGTAGAGAGGAAAGGGGGGCGGCAATAGTGGTAAAGTGTGGATAAGAGATGATGGTGTGGTGGTGGTGATGGCGAAGGAGTTGTGGTGAAGTTGGTGGTAAGTAGTAAAGTATATGGAGTAAGCAGGGGTGACAGGAGAGGTAATGGTAGTAGTAATGGCAGTAGTGGTAATGGTGGTAGTGATGTAGAGGCAATGGCGGGCTCCACCCCACCCCCACCCAACCCCCCCACAACCCCCCCACACCATAGTAGTAATGGTCTTATACGTTAGAAGGTGAAAGTGGCGACAGTGGCATGGTAAGGTGGTAGTGGAATGGCTGTTTAGTAGTGGTGAAGGTGGTAAGGAGATGGGTGGTGGAGAGAGAGAGAGCATGAGTGAGAGACAGATAGAGGAGAGAAAAGAAGAGAGAGAGACAGAAGTTGATGAGCGAGAGAGAGACAAAGTGTCGCTAAAAGTGCATTTTCTTGTAAGTGGATAGATAAAATCGAGAAGAGAGCTCAGTAAATAGAGAAGACGGAAGGGAGAGAGAGTGAAGCAAACACAAATGACAGTGGGGAAGGAGAGAGAGAGAGAGAAGAGAAGAGAGGACAGAGAGGAGGAGAAGAGGACAAAAAGATAAAGAGATTAGAGAGTGAGAGCAAAGAAAAGAGACAGAGAGAGTAAGAGAGATAACGAGAGAGACAGAGAAGAGACTAGATGAGAAAGAGAGATGAGCGAAAGAGACATAGAGAGAATAGAGATGAACGAGAGAGACAGGAAGAGAGAGAATAGAGAGAGAAGAGATGAGTGGAGGAGACATAGAGAGAATAGAGATGATAACGAAGAGAGCAGAGAGAGAAAGAGACGATGAGAAGAGATAGAGCGGAGACACGAAGAGAAAGAGAGATAGAGATAGATAGACGAAGAGAGATAGAGGAAAGAGAAGAAGTAGAAAGAGATTAGAGAAAGAGATAGATGAGGAGAGGCACACAGCAGAGAGAGAGACAGATAGGACAGAGAGAGAAAGTGAATGAGTGAGAGAGCTCAGTAAATGAGTTAAAGGACGATAGGGAGAGAGTAAGTAGATGTGAACACAATAGGGGGAGATAGACAAACAGACAGACAGGACACATAGAGAGAAAGAGAGAGAAACAAAAGAGTGAGAGCAAAACAACAGACACAGAGAGAGAAAGAAAGAGAGAAAGTGATTAAGTGAGAGAGAGATTAAAAGAGAAAGAGATATAGTTTTAGGAGAAAAGAGATATAGAGAGACAGAGAGAGAAAGAGAGAAAGAGATAGAGAGAGACAGAATATAGAAAAATAGAGAGAAACAAGAGATGACGAGAGACATAATTAGAAAGAAAAAAGCGAAAAGAGATGAACGAGAGAGAGAATAGAAAAATAGAGAGATAGAGAGAAGAGAGATGAGCGAGAGAACAGAGAGAGAAAAAGAGATGAGGGCGAGAGAGACAGAGAGGAAACGAGATGAGAGCAGATAGAGAGAAGAGAGATGAGGCGAGAGAGACCCATGAAGAGAGACAATGAGAGGATAGAAAGAAGAAAGATGAAATCGAAAGACACAATAGAGCAGCAGACAAACAGAAACAGAGAAAGAAGAGTGATGATGAAAGAAGAGAAAGAGAAAGTGGTGGTAGTTAAATGGCATTTGAGTTAGTGTGAAATGTGGTAGAGACGATGGGGTGGTGAGGAAAGAGAGATGAGTGAGAGATGAATAGAGAAAAGAGATAGAGAGACAGAGAACAGACAGAATGATGAGCGAGGAAAGAGCAGAGGTGGTAGGGCTTAAAAATGCATTTTCTTGTAGTGGATCGATAATCCGTAAAGGGAGGGAGTCATAATAAAGAAGATCGGATAATTCGAAAACTATTTTCCAAAACTTAATTCAAACAATTTTTTAATATTTTAAGAATTATTTTATTTTGGAGAGACAGATATAAGAGAGAGATTATGAGAGAGCGAGAAGAGACAGAGATAGAGTGATGAGCGAGAGAGAGAGAGATAGACAAAGTGGTTCCTAAAAGTGTATTTCTTATAGGTGATCGATAAACGAAGAAGGGGCTCGATAATAGAGAAGATAGGCGTAAGAGAGTAAACAAGGCGAACATAGTGAGGGAGAAATTAGACAATAGACAAGTAGACCAGTAGAGAGAGTGAGAAGAAGAGGTGATTGAGTGGAGAGGAGACAGGAAGAGAGGATCGACAGAAAAAGCAGATAGAGAGAGAGAGAGATGGAGAGATAGAAAAAGAGAGAGAAACAAAGAGATAAGCGAGAGATTAGACAAAAGAAAGAGAAATAGAGGCGAAAAGAGATGAGCGAGAGAGAGACACAGAAAAAGAGAGAGACAGAAGAGCAAGAGAAATGAGCGAGAGAAGATAGAGAGAGATAGAAAGATAAGAGAGGAAGAGAAAAAAAAGAATGAGAGAGATAAAGGAATGAGAGATAGGCGAGAGACACAGAGAGAATGAGAGAGAGAAACAGGGAGACATAGTAAAGAAGAGTTGATAAGGTGAAAGAGATAAAGAGAAGAGAGAGAGGGAGATTAGAGACGAGGAGACGGAAAAGATAAAAAAATGAATGTAAAAGAGAAATGGTATATTAAAGAGTAAAGATGACATTATTTTTTTTTAATTTTTTTTTTGCACAGCCCACATACGTTTGAATTTATTCAAACGCATTTCTGTGATTGTATATATAATGAACGCTATCTTAAAACCACAAATCTAACCTGTTAGGTAGAGTTTTTCCAAAACTTTGCAGAAATTAAACTTTTTTGTTTCCGTGTTATATTGTTTTACTGGAATTTTTTAAATATTCTTAAGTATTTTTTTAATTTTTAAGACCACACGCTACCACATAAAATACACCTAAAAATTAAAACAATTGTAGAAAAATCTTTTAAAATCTCACTAATACCTAAAATACAATAATTCAATACAATTTTTTTGTATTTTTATGGTATTTAATTAATTTTTTAAAATATTTTTTTCATAATTTTTTTATTTGGTAGATACATCTAAGTAGGTAACATCTAAAAAAATATTATAAAATTTTTAAACATATCACTAAAAAAAACAACACGAAAGTCACTTCTTTGCGAACGGCAGAAAATGCCGTCTCAAAAAGCAAGAGTATTTGGACGGCATCATTTTACCGTCTCAAAAAGCAGAGCATTTGCGACGGTTCACTATTTGCCCGTCTCAAATAATGAAGAGTATATGCGACGTATTTCGTGGCAATCCCCCCCCCGCCCGCCGGCAATGCTGCTGGGCTTTTTTGAGAGGCAAATGATTGTCCGTCGCAAATACTTGGCTTTTTTGAGACGGCATTGTTCTGCCGTCGCAAAAAGTGAAATTTTTGAAGACGGCAAGTGTGCCGTCACAAATGAGATAGAGGGAGAGAGAGAGAGAGAGAGAGAGAGAGGGAGAGAGAGACAAAAAGATAAAGAGATAGAGAGTGAGAGACAGAAAAAGAGACAGAGAGAGAAGAGAGATAATGAGAGAGACAGATAGAGAGAGATAGAGAGAAAAGAGATGAGCGAGAGAGACATAGAGAGAAGGGAGATGAACGAGAGAGACAGAGAGAGAGATAGAGAGAGATGAGAGATGAGTGATGAGAGAGATAGAGAGAAGAGAGATGAGCGAAAGAGACAGAGAGAGAAAAGAGATGAGAGAAGAGATAAATGAGTGAGAGACACACAGAGAGAGAGAGAGAGATAGATAGATAGATAGACAGAGAGAGAAGAGTGATAAGTGAGAAAAAGAAAGAGAAGAGAGAGAGGAAGATGAAAAAATGGGTGAAAAGATATAGACAAAGAGAGAAAGAACAAAAAAGAGCGAAAAGAGATAAACGAGAGAGTGACAGGAAAAGATGAGCGAGAGAGATAAAGAGAAAAGGGAGAGACAAAGAGAGAAGAGAAATGAGAGAAATAGACAAAAGATGGATGGACGAGAGACACAAAGAGAAAGAGATGAGAGAGATAGACAGAAGAGAGATGAGAAAAGAGATGAGAGAAAAGATAGATGAGTGAAAGACACACAGAGAGAAAGAGAGACAGATAGACAGACAGACAGATAGAGAAGAGTGATGAGTGAAAGAGAGAAAGAGAAGAGAGAGAGGAAGATGAAAAATGGGTGAAAAGAGACAGAGAGGGGGGTAAGAAGAGATTAGGGATTTTTGGTTTTGGGCGGGGTGGTTTGAGATTGGGGATTTTTTGTTTGGGTTGGGAGGGTTACAGAACGGTAATGGAAAAAAAAAGGGGGAGGGAAACATAGCGGGATTGAAAAAAAAAAATTCGGTCACAAATGAAATTTAAACAACAAAACGTGGTTTAACCTTTTTTTTTTCGACGGGGGTTGCCGTCACCAAAAAAATTTATTTTTTGTTAAAATAATTTTTTTTTGTAGTTAATGAATTTTTTTTAGTTATAGATTGAAAATTTATTTGTTTTATTTTTATTTTAATGAAAAAAATTATTATTATTATTTTTTTTATCAAAAAGTCACATTTTTTTGCAACGGCAAGTTGTGCCGTCTCAAAAAGGCACATTTTTCGCAATGGCAAGTTGTACTGTCTCAAAAAGTCACATTTTTTTTGAGACGGCAAGCTGTGCAATCTCAAAAAGGCACATTTTTTGCGACGGCAAGTTGTGCCGTCTCAAAAAGTCATATTTTTTGCGACGGCAAGTTGTGCCATCTCAAAAAGTCATATTTTTGCGACGGCAAATTGTGCCGTCTCAAAAGGTCACATTTTTTGCGACGGCAAGTTGTGCAGTCACAAAAAATGACTTTTTGCGACGGCAAATGTGCTGTCGCAAAAAGTTCCATCTCATAAGCCCACTTTTCTTGTAGTGATTCTTGTAAATATCTCTAGCAATATTATTCCATAGCTATATATGTCGCATTTCATTGAAACTCTTCCTTTCAAACCATACTCTGCCAAACATCCATAGTTTCCGCCAAGCAAACAGGATTAATTATATCATCATATCTGTTAGATAGCTCTAAATTTCAAAATGTTTAGTGTCTTTAATAAATGTACTATGTTTGGTTGTAATAATGAAGAAGAGTTGTTATTTTTGCCAATGAAGAGGATACAAATACCCAAAAAAATGCCCATAATAAAGTGTAGGATAAAATACAATAATAGTCGCTAATGTTTAATACTTTTCATTTAAGTCCCTAAAGTATTAAATTCAAATTAATTTAGTCCTGAAAACAATATAAAAATAGAATATATGCCCACAAGTTCTATAAAATATTGATCATACCCAAACTTTAATTTATTGTTAACTTAATTATACTTTGCACATGCGTTTTTATAGTTGGTATATTTCTTTCAAACTGATTAATTCTAATTATTTATATAGGTAATCTTCTACTTCTATTTCTATTATATTATTATTTATTTCTTATAATACACAATTATCCATTTTATCTTATTTTTCGGATATTTCTAATATTATTTATATTTCATTTCATTATCTTTTTTTTTTGTTCCACCGTTATTTATAATTCGTTTAGATTATAATTATTTAAATATATTTCTTTGTTTTTCTGGTGGTATTAATTGAAAAGATTCTCTTGGAGAGTTACCCCGTAAAGATAGGATAAGAATAATTATCTGTATTATTTTCTACAAAAGTTAATTGTTTACCTTTATCTAAATGGCGAACTTTATGTATAATTTCTAATTGACTTTCCTTAAGATTTTCGTTACGTTCTTTCTTTATTTATTAATTGAAAAGATTCTCTTGGAGAGTTACCCCGTAAAGATAGGATAAGAATAATTATCTGTATTATTTTCTACAAAAGTTAATTGTTTACCTTTATCTAAATGGCGAACTTTATGTATAATTTCTAATTGACTTTCCTTAAGATTTTCGTTACGTTCTTTTAATAACTTGATTATTATTTTGTTCAATAATTATTTGCCATGTAGTATTATTATTTAAATTATTTTATTCGACTTCTTTAGTGTATCTAATACTCATATATTAATATTGGCAAAACTGATCAACCAAACTTTGATATAAATTGTAAAACACATAATTAAGTTAACAATAAATTAAAAT
This sequence comes from Camellia sinensis, assembly GCF_004153795.1. Lineage (NCBI taxonomy): Eukaryota > Viridiplantae > Streptophyta > Magnoliopsida > Ericales > Theaceae > Camellia > Camellia sinensis. The sequence goes on along the minus strand of NW_021027259.1, from coordinate 338,503 downwards.
TTGGGCCATATAACAATTTTATAAAATCTTTGGGCTTTATGTTTTATTTTTATATTGTCTTCAGGACTAAATTAATTCGAATTTAACAATTTAAGGACTAAATTGACAAAATTTAAACTTTAGAAACTTAAACGAAAAAAATATATATTAAACTTTAGGGCAAATTATACTAATAGTCCCTATAGTTTGGGGCTCGTGTTACTTTAGTCCCTGACTTTTCAATTGTGACACATTTGACCATGAATTTTGAATCTTGTTTCAAATAAGGATAATTGAACATACCATTGCTTAATTTCAATGGCAAAATTGTCAACTTGATAAAATATAGACTAATTTAACAAAAATAAATGTCAAAAAAATATTTTAAAATTTTTAAAAATTATTTCTACTCACCAAAGATAAAATTATGTAAAATTGCTAAAAATTAACAAAAATTACATGATTAATTTTTAAAAATTAATTTTACATGATCATCATCCAAATACATAATAAAAATGAATTTGGTAAAAAAAATGTCTAAAACATTTATCAGTTTTATATAATTTTATCTTTAGTAGGTATAAATAATTTTAAAAAATTCAAAAATATTTTTTTGACATTTATTTTTGTCAAATTAATTTATATTTTATCAAATTGACGAATTTGCCTTTGAAAAATTCAATAGTATCTTCAATTGTCCTTATTTGGTACAAGATTCAAAATTCAGGGTCAAATGTGTCGCAATTAAAAAGTTAGAGACCAAAGTAACACAAAACCCAAATTATAGGGACCGTCGGTGTAATTCACCCTAAACTTTAAGGACTATTATTATAATTTATCCTAAAGTGTAAGTTCAAATTTATTGTGACGTGGGCTATACCCAAAATGAGTGCATTCTACAAATTTCATTTTCTTGAAATTAGTGACTTTTTTTTTTTGTGATAAATTTTTTAAACTATTGTTAAAACTTATAATTAGTGATTTTTTTTTTGTGACAATTTTCAAACTATCGTTAAAAATTAATAATTAGTGATTTTTTTAATAGTGTTCGATGAAAAATACTATTAATTACCATAGGACCTATTTAACAATAAGTCCACTTATTAGCCAAAGGTACCCAAAGTCTGGGTTTGTGTTGCAATCCTATTTTCAATTAAAATTTTGGAAATGCCGAAGTCACCCAAATGAGCAACCATGTCTTCATTCAACGCTTGGCTTCAAATCACAGTGAACAATAGGCTCGGACTGACCATGATGGAGATATTCCAAAGCCAATGCTACATCAAGCATGATGCTTACTCTTTGAAAGAAATTCAAGCAGTAGTTGTGAGAATATAACCACTTCTCAAGGCTTCCATTGGGCATGTTCTTCAAAACCAAAGCTCTTACCTCAGGGTTAGAGCATGAACTTATGACTTTAACAAGATTTCTATCATGGACTTCTCACAACACTTGACATTCTGCATCAAAACTTTTGAAAGCTCCGCCAACTTGCAAATTTAGAATTTTTACCGCTATATCTGTCCCATCTGAAAGCATTCCTCTGTAAACAGAACCAAAACTTCCTACTCCAAGCAAATTTGCTTCACTAAAATTACTTGTAGCAACACAAAGCTCCTGATATGAAATTAGTCTATGCTCCACGGTTGATAACAATTCAACAGAATCAGGAGTCCGCACTTGAATTTGTTGATATTTTCTCAGCATATATAAGAATCCAATAACTGCCACCAAAACAGTGGCTGCTACGACACATGTGAGCACAATTTTTTTCATATTCGATTTTTTTGTACCATGGTTGCATGGTGGGACTTGTAAATATGGGCTTCCACATAGTGCTTCATTACGTAAGAAAGATTTTTGCAGTGAAATTTGCAAAAGATCGTCCACTTGGAATCTCTCTAGACAACTTATTGAATGACGAGTTCAAATAACTGAGATACCTAAGTTTCTCAAGAGATTTGGGTATGCTGCTAGATAGATTATTGTAAGAGAGATCAATAGATTCCAATGCTATCAAATCACCAAAAGATTGTGGAATAGTACCTTCAAATGAGTTTCTTGACAGGTTTAGAGAGCTAAGGCGCTGAAAGGCCCCAATGAATGGCGATATGTTTCCCGAGATTTTGTTCCAAGATAAATCCATGTTTTCTATGACTTCCAACTTTCCTATATTCAGTGGTAAAATTCCTCCAAAATTGTCAGAAGATAAATTCAAGACTATTAGATTTTCAAGGCTCCAAAGGTTTACGGGCATTGATGAGTTGAGGGCATTAGAACCTAGTAGCACCTTCTGTAAAAGACTAATATTTCCTATGCAATGTGGGATTGGTCCTGTAACGCCCTCAAAATTTTATATAATCCCAACATCTAACAGTTCTATATATATGATAGAAATATCACATTTCCATGCATACATCAGAGTTAATATTACAAAGAGTATTTCATATAAGTTACAAATGTTTACACAAATAATAGAATGCCCTGTTGGCTTACATCTTTCCAAGTTGTTACTTGGTTATACAAAAGAAGAGTTCTAACTCTTTTACAAGTAAAGCCCTTGGCTCGCATTTACATATAACCAACAAAACAAATAACAAAGCAGAGTCTTCAACTCCTAAACTTCCCAAGTAAAGATCTTGGAGGCGGCACGTCTCCTGTACCTGAAAATGGTGTCCCAAGAAGCATGAGCCAAAGCTCGATAGAGATATGCTAAACCCAATATGAGAAATAACTAAAACATTAACATTCGACAAATGGTTAACACTTGTAAACCAACTCACACCCTTTCCATAGTCCAACAACAATTTCATCCATGTTTTAATCCACTTCCCTTTACTTATCCACTCTAATTCCTAATATGGTTCATTATCTAACCAAACGATTTAAATGAGACTGCAACTCAACTTATTAACACTTCTGTTATCCACAATTCAAAATGAGATTACAACTCATGTAATTAACACTTCAATTATCAACTTCATTCATGCACTTCAATTTATAAGGTTTCGGGACTTACACCCTGGACACTCCGGCCAACTTAATTATCTATGGAGTCCATCCCTTATCTTCTCCCAAACAATGGAGTGCATCCCCTATCTCCTCCCAAACAAAGATACATATACAATGTATTAAAGCATATAATCACACGTATGGAGTACATCCCCTATCTCCTACCAAACAAAGGTACATATACAATGTATTAAAGCAAATATGCACATATGGAGTACATCCCCTATCTCCTCCCAAACAATATACATATACAGTGTATTAAAGCATATAATCACGTATGGAGTACATCCCCTATCTCCTTCCAAACAATGGTACATATACAATGTGTTAAAGCAAATATGCACATATGGAGTACAACCCATATCTCCTCCCAAACAATATACATATACAATGTATTAAAGCACATAATCATATACAGAGTACATCCCTATCTCCTCCCAAACAAGATACATATACAATGTATTAAACTCTTTATCTTGTACTATGTTCAATAAAGGCACATATTCAATGTGTTCTTCCCACTATCATATTCAATGACATATTCCAACTGATTAGTTTCAATTTACCTAATCATCATGCAGTTCTACAATAATCAAGACTATCCTCCACCGATAGCCCAAAGCAGTTATTTCTAAACAGATAAATGTATTTACCAAATAGATAAATTATCACATTTTCCATAGGTGAGTGATTTATCAAACCGACCACACCAACTAGTCCCAATTCCATCCAATTTCATGATGTTCCAATCAATTTCATATTCCTCACAATTACCAAATTAATTATACAAATTAATTATTTAGATTCAATTAGGGCATTTTCCCCCTTTTCTCAAACATTGATCCTAAGACCAAATCTCACCTATCAAACCCACAAAACCTCATTTTCAAGACCTCATATACATATTGAGCTTAAAAACACAAAACTCCTCTCTTATATACTACCAATCTCAAGCCCTAACTTCCCAAGTCACTAAATCTCAACATTTATACAAAATAACTAATATTTATGTTAAAACTCATAAGGAGGAGTAAATCATCCCTACCTCAAGTTTAGAAGAGGACTCCCATGTGTGCATATTTGCTTTACTACATTGTATATGTACCATTTGTTTGGAGAGAGATAGGGGATGTACCCATCGTGTGATATATGCTTTAATCACTGTATATGTATTATTGTTTGGGAGGAGATTAGGGGGTGTACTCTTCATATGTGGCATATTTGCTTTAATACAGTTGTAGTATGTACCTTTGTTTGGTGGAGATAGGGGATGTACCTCGCATACGTGTGATTATATGCTTTTAATACATGTGTATATGTATCTTTGTTTGGTGAGGAGATAGGATGCACTCCATTGTTTTTGGGAAGAAGATAAGGGATGGCACTCCATAGATAATTAAGTTAGCCGGAGTGTCCAGGGTGTAAAGTCCCGAAACCTTATTAAAATTGAGTGCATGGAATGAAGTTGATAATTGAAGTGTTAATTACATGAGTTGAATCTCATTTTTGAATTGGATACAGAAGTGTTAATAAGTTGAGTTGCAGTCTCATTTAAATCTTTTGTTAGATAATGAAACCATATAGGAATTGGAGTGGAAAGTTAAAGGAGAAGTGGAATTAAAACATGGATGAAATTGTTTGTTGGAGCTTATGGGAAGGGTGTGAGTTGGTTACAATAACGCATTTGGCAATGTCAATGTTTTGTTATTTCTCATATTGGGTTAGCATATCTCTATCGGAGGTTTGGCTCGCTTCTTGGCGACACCATTTTCAGGTTACAGGAGATGACGCCTCAAGATCCTTTGCTTGGGAAGTTTAGGAGTTGAAGAACTCTTGCTTTGTTATTTGTTTGTTGTAGTTATATGTAAATGCGAGCCAAGGGCTTTACTTGTAAAAGGAGTTAGAACTCTTCTTTGTAGTAACCAAGTAACAACTTGAAAGATGTAAGCCCAGGGCAGTTCAATTATTTGTGTAAACATTTGTAACGTTATATTGAAATACTTGTAAATACTCTGATGTATTGCATGGAAATGTGATTTATCTCAAGAAAGCTGTTAGATGTGGATTATATAAAAATTTTGAGGGTTACAGGACCAATCCCCACCTTGCATATGAAAATATTAGCTTTTACAGAAGCGTGCTACTAGTTCTAATGCCCTCAACGTCATCAATGGCCGTAAACCTTTGGAGCCTTGAAAAACTAGTCTTGATTTATCTTCGAACAATTTTGGAGGAATTGTTACCACTGAATATAGGAAAGTTGGAAGTTCATAAGAAAACATTTGGATTTATCTTGAACACAAAATCTCGGGAAACATATCGGCCATTCATTGGGGCCTTTCAGCGCTCTTAGCTCTCTAACGACGTCAAAGAAACTCATTTGAAGGTACCTATTCAAATCTTTTGTGTGATTTGATAGCTTGGAATCTATTGATCTCTCTTACAAAATCTATCTGAGCAGCATAACCCATAATCTCTTGAGAAATTAGTATCTCAGTTATTTGAAACTCAGTCTTCAATAAAGTTGTCGGTAGAAGATTCCAAGTGGAGATCTCTTTGCAAATTTCACACGTCAAAAATCTTTTTACGTAATGAAGCACTTATGTGGAAGCCATATTTACAAGTCCCACCGTGCAACCTATGGTACAAGAAAAAAATCGATTTGAAAAAATTGTGCTCAATTGTGTCGTAGCAGCACACTGTTTTGGTGGAGTTATTGGATTCTTATAATATGCTGTAGAAAAATATCAAACAAATTACAAGGCGGACTCCTGTATTCTTGTGATTGTTATCAACCGTGGACATAGACGAATTTCATATCAGGAGCTTTGTGTTGCTACAAGTAATTTTATTAAAGCAAACTTGCTTGGAGTAGAGAAGGTTTTGGTTCTGTTTACAGAGGAATGTTTCAAGATGGAAGATGTAGCGGTAAAGAATTCTAATTTTGCCAAGTTGGCGGAGCTTCTTCATAAGTTTTGATGTCAGAAATTCAAGGTTGTGAAGAAGTCCATCATAGAAATCTTGTTAAAGTCATAAGTTCATGCTAACCCTGAGGTAAGAGCTTTGTTTGAAAGTAACCATGCCCAATGGAAAGCCTTGAGAAGTGGTTATATTCTCACAACTACTGCTTGAATTTCTTTCAAAGAAAAGAGTAAGCATCAATGCTTGAATGTAGCATGGCCTTTGGAATATTCCTAATTCATGGTCAGTCGAGCCTATATGTTCACTGTTGATTTAAGCCAAGCGTTGGATGAAGACATGGTTGCCTCATTTGGGTGACTTCGGCCTTTCCAAAATTTTAGTTGAAAATAGGATTGCAACACAACCCAGACTTTTGGGTACCTCTTGGCTTAATAGGGGGGGGGTGGACCTTTATTTAAATAGGGTCTATGGTAATTAATAGTATTTTCATCGAAAACACTATTAAATATATAACACTAATTATTAATTTTAACGACTAGTTGAAAATTGTCAAAAAAAAATCACTAATTATAAGTTTTAACAACAGTTTAAAAAATTATCAAAAACAAAGAAAGTCACTAATTTCAAGAAATATGAAATTGTAGAATGCACTCATTTTGGGTTAATAGCCCACGCACAATAAATTGAACTTAACACTTTAGGATAAATTTATAATAATAGTCCTTAAAGTTTTAGGGGTGAATTACACGACGGTCTCTATATTTGGAGGTTTTGTGTTCACTTTGGTCTCCTAGACTTTTTTAATTGCGACACATTTGACCCTGAATTTTGAATCTTGTCCAAATAAGGAACATTGAAGATACTATTAGATTTTTCAAGGCAAGATTCGTCAATTGAATAAAATATAAATTATTTGACAAAAATATAATGTCAAAAAAAATATTTTTGAATTTTTAAAATTATTTATACCTACTTAAAGATAAAACTATATAAATGATAAATGTTTTAACATTTTTTTTTAACCAAATTTCATTTTTATTATGTATTTTGGATGATGAATCGTAAATTTAATATTTTTAAAAAATTAATCATGTAATTTTATTAATTTTTAGCAATTTTAGCAATAATTTTATCTTGTGGTGAGTAGAAATAATTTTAAAATTTTAAAATATTTTTGTTTGACATTTATTTTTTTTAAAATTAGTCTATATTTTATCAAAGTTGACAATTTTGCCATTGAAATTAAGCAATGGTATGTCAATTATCCTTATTTGAAACAAGATTTCAAAATTCATGGTCAAAATGTGTCAAATGAAAAGTCAGGGGACTAAAGTACACTGAGCCCCAACTATAAGGGAATTTACGTCATAATTTGCCCCTAAGTTTCTAATATTATATTTTTTTTCGTTAAGTTTCTAAAGTTTAAATATTGATCAATTTAAGTCCTTAAAATTGTTAAATTCGAATAATTTAGTCCTGAAGACAATATTAAAATAAAACATAAAGCCAAAGATTTTATTAAAAATGTTTATATGGCCAAATTTTAATTAATTGTTAACTTAATTATGTGTTTTACAATATCATATCAAAGTTTTGGTTTATCAGTTTTGCCAATATT
>NW_021027259.1:281887-330922 GCF_004153795.1 Camellia sinensis | reverse complement strand
CTCTAAACGGCACCTTTTCACTCAAACCCTTAGATCTACTTGGTTGAAGACCTCTACTCACCTTTGCTCCTTGAGATAAAGATTAGTAGAGCTTGTCTGAGTGCTTCATTTTTGATCAGAAGCAAAGCTTGCGGTTTCTTCCTCCACCAACGTTTTGAGTTTTTTTTCCTTTCTTAGTACATCCCCTATCTCCTCCCAAACAATATACATATACAATGTATTAAAGCACATAATCATATACGGAGTACATCCCCTATCTCCTCCCAAACAAGATACATATACAATGTATTAAACTCTTTATCTTGTACTATGATCAATAAAGGCACATATTCAATGTGTTCTTCCCACTATCATATTCAATGACATATTCTAATTAATTAGTTTCAATTTACCTAATCATCATGCAGTTCTACAACAATCAAGACTATCCTCCACCGATAGCCCAAACTAGTTATTTCTAAACAGATAAATGTATTTACCAAATAGATAAATTATCACATTTTCTATAGGTGAGTGATTTATCAAACCGACCACACCAACTAGTCCCAATTCCATCCAATTTCATGATGTTCCAATCAATTTCATATTCCTCACAATTACCAAATTAATTATACAAATTAATTATTTAGATTCAATTAGGGCATTTTCCCCATTTTCTCAAACATTGATCCTAAGACCAAATCTCACCTATCAAACCCACAGAACCTCATTTTCAAGACCTCATATACATATGGAGCTCAAAAACACAAAACTCCTCTCTTATATACTACCAATCTCAAGCCCTAACTTCCCAAGTCACTAAATCTCAACATTTATACAAAATAACTAATATTTATGTTAAAACTCATAAGGAGGAGTAAATCATCCCTACCTCAAGTTTAGAAGAGGTAGAAGGAAGAAAAACTCAAAAGTTGATGGAGGAGAAACCAAGCTTTGCTCTGATCAAAATGAAGCCCTCGACAAGCTCTACACTTTATCTCAAAGGAGCAAAGTGAGTAGAGGTCTTCTACCAAGTAGATCTAAGGATCTTTGAGTGAAAAGTGCCTTTTGAGAGAGATAGAAGGTGTTTCATGGTTTAGAGAGAGGAAAGGGAAGAAAAAGTAAGAGAAAAGGTCAAGTGAGGGCCTTTATATAGTACTAGATCAAAAATAGATATAAGCCCCAAAATTAACTCAAAATATCTAGTCAAAATATCCCCAAAAAGTAGGCCCAAACCGGTAGAAAAATCTGGGAAAAAGTCGCAGGTGTCGACCCTTGTAACAGTGGTGTCGACACCAAAGAGGAAAAAAAACTGGGAAAGCTTTGATTGCACTGCAGGTGTCGACCCTACCCCAGACTGGTGTCTACCCTATCTTCCAGCAACCAACACACAGACAGAAGAGGGTCACCCCTTTCTCAGTCTGGTGTCTACCTTATGTTCCAGCAACTAACACACAGACAGAAGAGGGTCGACTCTCTCCCAGTCTGGTGTCTACCCTATGTTCCAGCAACCAACACACAGACAGAAGAGGGTCGACCCTCTCCCAGTCTGGTGTCCACCCTATGTTCCAGTAACACTTTCAGAACTTCATCAACAGGTAAGGGTCAACCCTGGGAAGGCTGGTGTCGACCCTAGAGTGGAATTTCTAAGTCTCCAAGGAACTTTTGACAAGAATAAGTGCGAACAACCAAACCCAACAAGTTTAAATCAATTTGTACTCCCCCAAAACTAAAGTACAACAACACCAAAGGTTCCCAAAATAGAATAAAGGGTCCAAATAAATTTACCAAAGGCTTTAAAAGGCACAAGTGCTACAACCTCCTCACTGTTGGAAATTTCGTCCCCGAAATTTTTCAAGATAAATTTCAAAATCGTAATTAAACCAATCCCAACCATACTAATCAATCAATTTCATCACCATGACCCATTTATCGGTCATTCCATCCCTTTACAAGAGAACAAATCTACAACATATATTACCAATATGTGTATTCTAAGATTTAACACATTCAACACACATATTCCATAATGTATTCAATTTTAATAACATATGTGCATTTCTATAACACATTCAACATATACAATGTTAAACTCTCATTTCCATAACATATTCAACAAACACAATACTTCCATAATCCGAAACATATACAATGTTCTTAGAGTTTATCACAAAACAAAATTCTCAATATAGGCTCAAGCATCCACAAATAGGTCAAGATATTTTTCTCGAACCTCCAATTCACGTTCCCAAGTGGCTTCCTCAACCCTGTGATGTTTTCCACAACACCTTAATTAATAAAAAAGTCCTGCTCCACAAGACTTGATAAAAATGATAACAGTACGACACATTCAACCACTACAGTGTTCTGAAACATCTACAACGTCTCGACTACCGACAATACCCCAACCAGTATTGAGTGCTTAATACCCCCAACATAGGAAACACGAAATCATTCGTACACAAGGCTTTCGGTCAACTTTCACAAAACGAGAACGCAAGACGATGTATGGGTAAAGAATAACATTATGGCACATTAATGCCCCAAAATTTTGAGTTCTTGCCAAAGACACACAACATGTAACAAGCAACTCAGGCTAGGTCAAATCTAACTTCTCATAAGATACTCTATCCAGGTTAAAGAAATTGCTTTATTTAATCCATTTGTTTCAAAGCACTCGGTTTTTCTCAAAAAGTGTTCAGACTTATACCGCCACCATTTAAACATGTCACTTACAACTGGCTGCAACCGAACTCAAAGATTTTTATTTTTTTTTTCAAATTATTTTCCCGAAAATAAGGATTGCAAATTCATGTTTCGATTCAAAATCGCTTTAGTTTATGAAGAGTACTCAATGTCCCCCCAGTGAATCACAACATAACCATCCCACAAAACCCGTCACACTCACGGTGATGACACAATACCCAAAACAAAACTTTCATGATAGGGACCCCTATAAATTTTGAAATTTCCAACCACGCAATGACACACAAGGGTGAAATTGCACACCCCCGTGCCTTACACTACACAAACAAGGACTGAACAACTCAACCGAACTTCCAAATCGATTACCACAACTCAAAATAACTTTCTAATTGTCTATGTGGAGGTTACATCCCACATCAAGACACTGTTTGATTACACAACCTCTTAGGTCTAATAGATTGCTCTGGATTCTTCAAAGTTACCCCACGACACCTTGATTTTTCCAATCACCCCTCACACGTATGCCTACAAGGCAAGCACATCTCTGTTTCACATTAGAGTTCTAACTGAACTTTTCAAATCAGGCATAATATGCCATCTCCAGTCAACGTACACCCCCGTGCCTTAGACTACACAAACAATGACTGAACAAGTCAAAACAGCTTCGATAGAGTGCCTCACTCACTTTACAAAATTTTTACTTCACTTGTGCTTCCACTATACAAACTGGACAACAGACACCTACACCCAAGTGACCCAGCTTTACCAAACATCAAGCCACTCGATTCCATCAGTAACCACACTATCGCCTTACCAAGGCATTCTCCTGGGGTTTCCCTATGACCGATTCCCTTCTACACATCATCTAATAACAACATACGAACTACACACTATCACGTACCGTACTAGGCAAAACCTCCTCATTTAATGCAAGCTATCTTACACCCATACTGAATCCCTCATTTAGAGATTTCACTCGCAACCTCGACCGGACTCATAATAACAAAATTTGCATACTTGTTCCCTCGTACCAAGTTAGTTAACAAGGGTTTACCACCCCACGACACTTATCATTACTACGTAACCGTTCGAGCTGAACACAAGCAAACATAGTATCTTCATCCGCCAGTGATCCACAGGATCCACTCTTTATTCCACATCCTATTTGACACTCGTCCCGAGGGTACAATCAAGACTCTAAGTTTCCGTGCCAAACAACTAGCCATTACTATTACTGAACAACTGCCTTGAACCAAACCCCTGGCACAATCGCATGTCACCGACAAGGCTCCCAAAGACTTATCATCCTAACTCTCCAGAAGAGTAAAAGTCCTCACTCTCCTCGCCATTATCCCAAGCCTTCATCCACAAACACCATACCACTGTGACTCTACTCACGGGTCACACCCTAACCACGGGCTATACACCCAATCAACCCTTTCGATAGCATCTCTTGACCTAACCAGTGTTAAGGTACATACCTATCTCATTCAAACATAATAAAAGAGTCCTGAAGCTTAGGAAACATCCATTATACTATTGCCCGCTAATTTCACACTTCACATCCTCTCAAGGAGTTCCCACGACCGCAAACCAAAATCCCCACCATGCACAAAAGATCAAATAAGTCACACTCATGAAATTCCGTGCACCCGGCACGTATAACTGTTCTCGCCCCATAGTAATCCCGACTAGGATACGCATCCCTCAATAGCTCTTTTAAATTTCAAAATATGGCTCACCAGCCCTCATTTTTCCAAACCAACTCACATGCATACAAATGCTTTATTACAAAATTTTTACAGTTTCACAATAACTTATTACATTAATAAAACTTTAGAGCCACTACATGCTCTAATCTGCCCATTCCATGAAAATAAATAAACACAGGCACATACATATATATATATATATATATATAAACAAGCAACTTTGATGTTCCAACATTCCCAAAACACATTGGTTACACAACAGAACCCAATGATTACAAAACGATAATTCACCGATTACAAAATGGATTAGTCAAAACAAAACCATCCCATCGGTATCACCACCATTACCGTCCCTCGCTAGATCGCTAAAGTTGGTCATTCTCAAACCCAAGATATCCTACGAGCTTACAAGCCAAGGACAAGAACTACTGATATGCCCCAACTGGCCACACCTAGAACAATTGCATATTTCCTCAATAGGGGCTTGGGAACTCGACTCTCCCGAGGCCCTTGAAATCTGGTCTATTTATTCCTCATAATGGTATTGCCCTTGCCCAGTCGAATAAAGCTTAACCAAATTAGGTTGCAAAACTCCCAAAGAAGCCCCTGGCTGGGTACATAAACGTTTGATATGACCTGGCTGATTACACACCCAACAAGTAAGTGGCTTCCAAGTACGTGACTGGTTCAAAGTCTGAACTGATAGGGACCCCAATGACTGCTTCCCCAATGAGCATTTGATCGGTCCAAAACCTGGTTGGCTAGATGATTCTGGTGGTGCAACTACTGGTCGAACTGCCAACCCTGCCCTCTTCCTCTGTGGGCAAGCTAGAGACTTCTGGCCCAGCTGACCATATTTGAAACAAGTGACAACCCTCCACTTACCCTTTCCAGAACATAAACTCGGCACTGGAAAGGTAGAGCTAGACTGAGCTCTCTGAAGTAGTTGTGGGTTAAAACCCTTCTGCCTTTTAAAAGGCCTACCAACACTCTGAGTTACAAGAGTCGCCAAAATGGCCTCCTCCCTATTTTGTACCATAACTAGCACCGCTGCCTCTACATGAGCTGCCGCCTTAACAAGCACACTATAACTCCTATGCCAAGACCCAGCAATCCTTTCTCGGATGTCGTCACACAGCCTACTCTCAAACTTTGAACAACGCAGTTCCTCCGTCTCCACTAACTCTGGGGCAAATCTCGACAGGTTAGCGAACCATGCTTCAAACTGTACCAAAGGCGTAGTACCTTGGCGTAACTCCACAAACTGTTTCCGCAACTCTTCCCGTGTGGAAGGAGGGAAATCATTACTTCCTTGTCTAGGCATCCTAGTGAAGGTAACAAAGATATTAGCACATTATCAAAGGGGCCGAAGCTATTTCACTCGCGTGCTAACACGATGGACAACTGTAATTCACTCCACATAAACACATAATCACATAAGCACTTATGAATCACATTTCTGGATAATGACCGTCCCGTGGCATTGCTAGAGTTCTAGTTAGAAACGACATTGATCAAGTGCCCTTCCAACAGGACTCCCAGAAATCCAAGGATCCAATCAACATTCTAGAAACTAAATCGCATACACATATAGTGACATAAACATGTTATCACATAAGCATATAACATCATACATAAGTCGCTAACAAGCGAGACAAACCCACTGTGGTATTAACCACTTCTCATGTACCCAAAGTATTCAAACCTAGTACGCTCTGATACCAAGTTGTAATGCCCTCAAAATTTTATATAATCCCAACATCTAAAAGTTCTATATACATGGTAGATAAATCACATTTCCATGCATACATCAGAATTAATATTACAAAGAGTATTTCATATACGTTACAAATGTTTACACAAATAATAGAACGCCCTGCGGGCTTACATCTTTCCAAGTTCTTACTTGGTTACACAAAAGAAGAGTTCTAACTCTTTTACAAGTAAAGCCCTTGGCTCGTATTTACATATAACCAACAAAACAAATAACAAAGCAGAGTCTTCAACTCCTAAACTTCCCAAGCAAAGATCTTAGAGGCGGCACGTCTCCTGTACCTGAAAATGGTGTCCCAAGAAGGGTGAGCCAAAACCCAGTAGAGATATGCTAAACCCAATATGAGAAATAACTAAAACATTGACATTCGACAAATGGTTAAAACTTGTAAACCAACTCACATCCTTCCCATAACCCAAAAACAATTTCATCCATGTTTCAATCCACTTCCCTTTACTTATCCACTCCAATTCCTAATATGGTTCATTATCTAACCAAACGATTTAAATGAGACTGCAACTCAACTTATTAACACTTCTGTCATCCACAATTCAAAATGAGATTACAACTCATGTAATTAACACTTCAATTATCAACTTCATTCATGCACTTCAATTTATAAGGTTTCGGGAATTACACCCTGGACACTCCGGCCAACTTAATTATCTATGGAGTGCATCCCCTATCTTCTCCCAAACAATGGAGTGCATCCCCTATCTCCTCCCAAACAAAGATACATATACAATGTATTAAAGCATATAAATCACATGTATGGAGTACATCCCCGATCTCCTCCCAAACAAAGGTACATATACAATGTATTAAAGCAAATATGCACATATGGAGTACATCCCCTATCTCCTCCCAAACAATATACATATACAGTGTATTAAAGCATATAATCACACGTATGGAGTACATCCCCTATCTCCTCCCAAACAAAGGTACATATACAATGTATTAAAGTAAATATGCACATATGGAGTACATCCCCTATCTCCTCCCAAACAATATACATATACAATGTATTAAAGCACATAATCATATACGGAGTACATCCCTTATCTCCTCCCAAACAAGATACATATACAATGTATTAAACTCTTTATCTTGTACTATGATCAATAAAGGCACATATTCAATGTGTTCTTCCCACTATCATATTCAATGACATATTCCAATTGATTAGTTTCAATTTACCTAATCATCATGCAGTTCTACAACAATCAAGACTATCCTCCACCGATAGCCCAAACCAGTTGTTTCTAAACAGATAAATGTATTTACCAGACAGATAAATTATCACATTTTCCATAGGTGAGTGATTTATCAAATTGACCACACCAACTAGTCCCAATTCCATCCAATTTCATGATGTTCCAATCAATTTCATATTTCTCATAATTACCAAATTAATTATACAAATTAGTTATTTAGATTCAATTAGGGCATTTTCTTCATTTTCTCAAATATTGATCCTAAGACCAAATCTCACCTATCAAACCCCTAAAACCTTATTTTCAAGACCTCATATACATATGGAGCTTAAAAACACAAAACTCATCTCTTATATACTACCAATCTCAAACCCTAACTTCCCGAGTCACCAAATCTCAACATTTATACTAAATGACTAATATTTTTGTTAAAACTCATAAGGAGGAGTAGATCATCCCTACCTCAAGTTTAGAAGAGGTAGAAGGAAGAAAAACTCAAAAGTCGGCGGAGGAGAAACCAAGCTTTGCCCCGATCAAAATGAAGCCCTCGACAAGCTCTACACTTTATCTCAAATGAGCAAGGTGAGTAGAGGTCTTCAACCAACTGGATCTAAGGATCTTTGAGTGAAAAGTGCCTTTTGAGAGAGAGAGAGAGAGAGAGAGAGAAGATGTTTCACGGTTTAGAGAGAGGAAATGGAAGAAAAAGTGAGAGAAAATGTCAAGTGAGGGCCTTTATATAGTACTAGGTCAAAAATAGATATAAGCCACAAAGTCAACTCAAAATATCTAGTCAAAATATCCCCAAAAAGTAGGCCCAAACCGGTAGAAAAATCTGGGAAAAAGTCGCAAGTGTTGACCCCTGTAACAATGGTGTCGACACCAATAAGGGAAAAAAACTGGGAAAGCTTTGACTGCACTACAGGTGTCGACCCTACCTCAGACTGGTGTCTACCTTATGTTCCAACAACTCACACACAGACAGAAGAGGGTCGACCCTCTCTCAGTCTGGTGTCTACCCTATGTTCCAGCAACCAACACACAGACAGAAGAGGGTCGACCCTCTCCCAGTCTGGTGTCTACCCTATGTTCCAGCAACACTTCCAGAACTTCATCAATAGGTAAGGGTCGACCCTAGGAAGGCTGGTGTCGACCCTAGAATGGAATTTCTAAGTCTTCAAGGAACTTTTGACAAGAATAAGTGCGAACAACCAAACCCAACAAGTTTAAATCAATTTATACTCCCCCAAAACTAAAGTACAACAACACCAAAGGTTCCCAAAATAGAATAAAAGGTCCAAATAAATTTACCAAAGGCTTTAAAAGGCACAAGTGCTACAGGTCCAGAGAGGCCATTGTTTTGGAGTGACAACTCTCCTAACTTTGTCAAAGGACAAAGATCATTTGGAATGATGCCCTCCCTCTTGTTTCCATCAAGATGCAATCTTTGTAGGCTCTGTAATTTCCCGATTGTTGATTAGATGGTTCCTGTCATACCATTGTTGGCCAGAAAAAGTGTATTCAAGTTTTCAAAATAATCGATTGCACTAGGAATGTGACCTATTATTTGGCAATTAGATGTGGCAAAAAGTAGAAGGGGACTTGTGCGATTTCCAATAGAATTTGGTAAGATGCCATTGAATTGATTTTTACGGGTATTGATGAGTTTAGGGCATTAGAAACTAGTAGCACCTTCTGTAGAAGACTAATATTTCCTATGCAAGGTGGGATTGGTCCAGAGAGGCCATTGTTTTGGAGTGACAACTCTCCTAACTTTTTTAAAAAACAAAGCTCATTTGAAATGATGCCCTCCATCTTGTTTCCATCAAGATGCAATCTTTGTAGGCTCTGTAATTTCCCGATTGTTGATGGGATGGTTCCTTTCAGACCATTGTTGGCCAGAAAAAGTGTATTCAAGTTTTCAAAATAACCGATTCCCCTAAGAATGTGACCTATTATTTGGCAATTAGATGCGGCAAAAAGTAGAAGGGGACTTGTACGATTTCCAATAGAATTTGGTAAGATGCCATTGAATTGGTTGTTATCAACAACCAGATTTTCCATGCTTCTACAATTTGTCAAAGAAGTGATAAAATGAAGTTCCAGACTTCCAGGATCTCTTGTTAGCTGATTGTTTCCAACATTGATTTCTTGGAGTAGCTGCAAATTTCCAAAATTTGTCAGCATTGGTCTAGTAAATAAGTTGACTTCTAGATTTAACCTTGTTAGCCTGGAAGAATTAGACAAATATGCAGGAATGTTTCCACCATGTTGGTTGTTTTGCAGCTGAAGCAACATAAGATTTGGAAGCTGATGCCCAACAGTTTCCGCGAGGTTTCCATAGAGATCATTAAAATCAAGGCAAATGGATTGTAGGGAGGAGATGTTAAATATTTCTTGAGGAATTGCCCTAGTGAGGTAATTCACTTCAATATTAAATTCAATTAGTTTTGAAAGGCGACCCAAATCACCAGGAATGTTTCCATGAATATGGTCATCCCCTAAATACAGTAGCACCAAACTTGAAATGTTGCCCAGAGAACATGGGATGGTTCCAGCAATCTTATTATTTCCAATATAAAACTTCTCAAGCTTAGGAAGACTCCCGATTTCTTCTGCTATACTTCCATTTAAACTATTATTATACAGAACTAATTGTGTAAGCTCTTGACACAAGTATAGCATAGAAGGAAGTGGGCCATTTATCTGGTTGTAAGAAAGAACTAACTCTTCAAGATTTGGACAATTGAGGCAAAATTCATCAGGCAGAGTGCCAGAGATGGTGTTTTGTGGAAGAAAAATGTACAACAGTGAGGAGAGATTAAAGATAGAAAAAGGAATTGAACCTGTCAACCCGCTTCTCTCCACTGCCAAGTACTTCAATTTTGTGATGTTGCCAAGTGATAATGGAATGGTACCCAGAAGGTTGTAATTTTTGCTTAAGAATAGATAACGAAGCTCAGGTAACATGCCTATTTCTTCTGATATACCACCAGTGAAGTTGTTATCTGCTAGATATATCACTTGTAATCTTCAGCACTGGTGTGAACTTGTTGGGATTGTTCCTTCCAAGTAGTTGTATTGCAACCATAATCCTTTCAGGTGCTATCAATGGCCAAACTCATGTGCCAGGCTGCCATGGAAACTATTGTTTTGTAGGTCTAACACCACGAGAAAGGAAAGGTTAGAGAGGTGTGGGGAGATGGTGCCTTGAAGACCCATGTGTCCAAGGTCCAAAACAGCAACCCTTTGTCTACGGGTGCTACAGGTGACCCCAATCCAATTACGAAAATTGGTTGAAGTGGTCCAATTGTGGGCCAAGACATTTGTGGGATCAAATTTGATTTCAAACTTGAAGGCAAGCAAAGCTGACTGATCAGTGATGTTGGAAGAAGACATGGCCAACCAAACCATGAATGATTATATTAACAGCAATCTAAAGAGAGAGACAAGGTTATGCCCTTCCATAACTAGTTTGAGTTTCAGATATAAAGCTGAAAAAAACAAAACAGAATTAGAAGGTTGTTGTGGTTACTATTGTTATTAATATTCACTTTATAGAATTGGTAATGCAGTCATAGGATAGGACAAGAGTTGACAAACTTGAGTTGAGTGAGCTACATAATACAAATATTCACACACAACATATACTTCCTATTCCTAAATAACTGTGAAATCAGGTTGGTGTCCATTATTGAGATTTTACGATCTTTCTTGGTTGTAATTTAGCTTCCTTGTTTTAGTTTATAGTGATCCTACAAGCACTAATTGATATACCAATTAGTATATCATATGCTATGAGATTGCCACTTCAACACTATGATCTCATCCGTTATACAAACTTCAAAAATCCAAAGCCTCTACAATTAGGCCATATCATCCATTAATACATTAATTAGTATACCAACTGATGTATATAGCATTATTCTTTAGTTTATGCTTGCAATGGTTTTTGGTTGGCTATGTAATTTGAATCTGAGAACTCTTATGTATGTTTGTTACTCTCTTTGAATGCAATTCTTATTTTTCCAAAAAAAAAAAAAAAAAAAGGTAAATTTCATCTGAAAACTAGCCGTTACAAGAAAGAAGTCCCCTGTATCATATAAACCATACTACGGCCTCGTTTGGGAAGGGCCGGTTTAGCCAAAAAGTCAAAAAGTTATTAAAAAAGTCAAAAAGCTAACAACGCATACAAAAAAGTCAAAGATTTTCTTTTCTCTCTACTAAAAGTCTTAAAAAAAAAAAAAAAAACCCCCTCATTTTCGAAACAAGCCCACACTTAGCTGGAAAAGAAGGGAAGAAGAAGTTGAAGGACAAAAGGAAGGGGGATTTCCTAAATTACTCCATTTGCCCACAAATATATGTACAATGACTACATTTTGTATACAATTTACTATCTCATGTGTCACATACGATGATAAAGCACTTTGTGATATACAAATATGATCATTGCAACATTAATATTGCCATGATAATCACACTTATCTATCATATTTTATTTAAGTAAATAATATTGATAGTCCTTGCAGTTTGTCTCGTGTGTTATTTTAATTTTTACACTTTCAATTATTGTATCAATTTGGTCTAATTAACAATGCTGTTAGGTTTGTTTTACAAAAAATGATACTGAGTTTATTGAGATTAATTTACTGAATTGATTAAGTTTACAAATTTGCTTCTAAAAACATGACACGTGTAGCTTATATGTCCATTTTTTTACAAAATCATGCTAATGTAATTAATTAGACCAAATTGATACAAAAATAAAAAAATTAATGGTCAAAATCAAGTAATTAAAATTATAGAAACCAAAATAATACAAAGATCAAAGAATAAAAAGTATCAATGTAATTTGTTATTTCATTTATTATTTTATGTGTCATTACTAAAAACATATGAAATGTAAGCAAAATCTATGTAATAATGTAGGACTATTATTTAAAATGTGTCAAAATGTCTAAGAGATATATTTTGTATCAATAGCTGAGATTAATTCCCAAATTCATCATAAGGTCAAGATGTCTTTAATTCCCACTCATCCACCTTCTTTTCTACATTTTTCTTCACTCGTGCTCTCTCTCTCTCTCTCTCTCCCTCCCCCCATTTTATTTTTTTTTATTTGCCCCCCCTTTTTTTTTATTTTCCTCCATATTTCTTTATTTTTTTATTTTTCCCTTCTTGTTCACTTATTTTATTTACATCGTGCCTTCAGGTAGTATTTTATATTATATAAATATAAAAGGGAAATTCTATGGTACACACATTTGGGGTGTGTACCACATGCACCATAGTTATGATCTTTGTGATATTTGGTTATGATCTATTGAGGTGTTAGTTATAACTTGGTTATACATATTATCGTGTTAGTTATGACTTATTGTAATATTAATTATGACATTATTTTAGTTATAATTCAAAAACTCTTTAGTTATATGTGTTTTAGTTATAACTCTTTTTTTTTCTTTTTAATTATGACTCCCATATGATTGAGTTATGAGTCATAACTTATACGGTACACATAGTATTATCATATATATATATATATATGTAGTAAATTCTAATAATTATTAGGACAAATTACACGAGTGGTCCCTATATTTTATTGTTCTAAAAAACCGAATCTTTACTCAGATTCATACTCTATTTACCTCCCCCTTTTTATCACATTCCAAGTAATCAAGTATTCAGTAAAACATGAGGTGAACAGTGAAAATTGAATACATGGTTATCAATTTCCAAGCCCACATTCTCAACTCAACATACATTAATTATTAACTTTCAAATCTTGAAATTATGTGAATAATTAGAGTTTGGAATACAAGCATCATTTTTCATAAGAATTTATTGAGTTGAGAACTACACATGTGGCATTGTTTCTGCACATGCGGAGGGCTTGGAATAATTGCACGAGTGGAGGGTTGGGGACTATCCAAGCATCATTTTTCACCAAATCAAAACTATGGTTTTAATAAATTTCGGGTTTTTAGCCCCTTTTTATATATATAGTAGCTCTCAACACCAATATTCATAATCCATAAGAATTTATTTGAAATTTTTATAAATGTTGGTTAAAATCCCCTTTGTGTTAAACATAAAACTTAACTTTTGCTCAATCATCAAAATAAAGTATCATGGTCACAACAATACCACATAATCATCCTCAAAATAAAGAAATATTAAGTTAAAAATAACTCTACATCAAGCAAAAGAGCAAGAAAACTAGACTTTTAAGAAGAATCATTCGTAGAATCAAAATCCAATCGGTAGAAAGCAATATCCTTACATAGACTCCATTTCCTACAAGTGATTTAGGCTTGAAACTTAGTGAACTGAGAGGTATGTAGAGAGAGAAATCTAGGGTTTTCAGAATTAGTGAGAAATTTAATTTCTTTCATTTCATAGTCCAAGTATATATAATAATTCATGCTATCCATAATTTTCAAATAACAACATCCATCCATCTCATGGATATCTCAAACAATATAACTACATGTGAAAATTTCATCATTTTTTTTAAAGAAATCTGCAATAATTTCATTAATATCTTACAAAATCCATTTTCTCCTAATTTTTCCAAAATTTATGGTTTAAACAAAAGAAGGTTTTCTCCATTTTCACGACATTTCCCTTTTATATACCCCCAAGAGGTTCATAAATTCATAAAACAATTTAATTTGAACCAAAACATAAGAAAAATCATATCTCAACTTTTTCCAAGACTCAACACTTCAAACGTCAAATCCTTTACTCAAAATCATGATAAAAATATGCTAGACATGCTAAAACCATATATATAACTCTAAGAAGCTCCTTACCTCAAGATTGGAGAAGAAAATATGAGAAAAGCTCTAAAATTGACAGCGTCAAAATCTAATTTCCACCACACAAAGTGTAGCCCTTGATGAGCTCTCCAACTTTGATGAAGGAATTAGGGTCAAAGCTCAAGTAGATTTGGAGAAATCAAGGATTTAATGGAGTTTGGTGAGAGTAAATGAAGAGAGAATGGAGAGAAATGTGTTTAGAGAGAGAGATGAGGGAAAAGTGAGGTGTAACTCAGCCTAAGGAAAGAAAAGGGAAAAAAAATTGGACCCAGCACATTTCTACACGCGCACGCTTTCTTCTGCATGTGCAGAGTGTACCTCTGCCACACGTGCGACATGCCTCCCGCACGTGCCCTCCACTCGTGCAATTATTTCAGTCCCCAACCCTTGAAGACACTCTCTCACTACACATGTGGCATTGTTTCTGCACATGCGGCCCAAGCCCCCGCACGTGCGATTTTGCTCCATCTCCGGATCTTTTAAGCTTGGCAAGCCTATGATAGTCCAACTATGATCCTAAAATAAGAAAACTCAACCCTAGAAAAAGAATGAGGACGTAATTTCAAGGATGATTTTTAGGAGTGAAGAACTTAAACGGCCGATAAGGTCTCAAATTGGTTCTCTGACATCCTAAACATGAGAAAAATTAACACGACTAAAAGGGAATAAGACGGGTTAACTACCTGGACATCACATTCTCTAAACTCGTTGAGTCATGAAGAATATTGAGAATAAAAGCTCAACAATTATTGATTTTCAAAAAAATACTTAAAATTGGAACAAATAGTATAAAAAAGCTGAACAGTCTTAAAGTTTACTTCTAATATTTATAAGTAAAAGCAAACGTTACCTAGTAAGAAACAATTAGAATTAGAAATTTTGTAATGAGCGAAATAGAAATAAGAAAATATAACGAAAATTACCAAGAAAATAATATTACAATAAAATAAAATAAAACTACTAATATATGCTGATATGATAATGGCAAAATTGACGGAATTGAATTCCAAAGGCTACGTTAAGAGTAATTGAAGTTGCAGATCTTTATAAAAATGACAAATTCTCAAAATTCAAAGATGGAATTTGTCCAAAATCCACTGGGTACCATGAAAATTCTGCTTAGAATCGTATTTTCCATCAATCCACCAAATTTTACGCAATTCCGAATCCGGCCCAATTTTTTCCTTGTTTGTTCATTTACTACAAGAATTGAAAGCTCATGCATGCTACATCAAATAATGTTAAGGATTAAGAGTTGAGACACAGAAAAACATCAACAATAAATCAATAAATAACTAAATAAAATGTGTAATCTAAATTCATTCTAAATCTAAGGTGGTGTTTGATAAAACTAAAAATTAAGTATTGAAAATTGAATACTAAATTTTTTAAGTTAAAACATTATTTGATAAAAATTTAAGTGCTAAACAAAAAATAAATTGTTTGATATGTATTAAATCAAATTTAAAATTTGTTATTTTCAAATTATATATTTCAATTTTTATATTATGATGGTGGTGGTGGTGACAATATGATGGTAATGGCAATGGTAGTGGTGGTGGTGGCATGGTGGTGTGGTGGTATTTATTATAATAATAATAATGGTAATTAAGGTTATAGCGATCTGGGCTTTGACCCGATCAATTTATTGCTTTTGAATCTGGGAAACCATAGTCGTGGTAGTCGTTCCTTCCTCTTTACGGTTGGTTTTGGCTTCATGGGTCGACACCCCTCCTTGTTGGTGTCGACACTACCTTATATTCCTTGCCTTTTTCTGCTTTAGGTGTCGACACCAGTGTTAGAAGGGTCAACACCATCATGTTGCTGTGTTCTGGAAATGGGTACTGAAATTTAGTGTCGACACCAGCCTTGGAGGTGTTGACACTTGTCTTTTGTTGTTGGCCTGAAAGGTCGACACTAGTCCGGGAAGGGTCAACCCTTGTATGCAGCAGAATCTGAGTTTGGTTGCTGAAATTTAGTGTTGATTCTAGGCTAGGAGGTGTCGACACCTTGCATGCTGCCAAACATTAGTGTTCCAGCTTTGCTTTATAAGGGTCGACACCACTACTGTAGGGGTCGAACCCTGTGACCTTTTATTTCCAGATTTTTAGTTTGTTTTGGGCCCTACTTTTGGGGATTTTGACTTGATCTTTTGGGTTGACTTTGAGATTTCTCTTTACTTTGACCTAGCACTATAAATAGGTCTTTCACTTAACCTTTTCTCCATTTATTCTTCCTTTTCCTTTCTTTAAATCATGAGATACTCTCTCTCTCTCAAAAATCAATTTTTCACTCAAAGATCCTTAGATCGACTCACTTGGAGACATCTCCTCACCTTGCTCCTTTGAGATAAAGTGTAAATCATGTCACGAGCTTTCTTTTTATTTGAATAGCTTGTCATTTCGTTGACGTAGGAAATTCTCCAAGTTCTTCTCTTCTACCTTTTGAGCCTGAGGTAGGGACTTTTTACACCTTCCTATGATTCTTAACTTATTTATTTGTTGATTGTGTAAACAAATATTGGGATTTGGAAGATTTTAGACAAACCTAGGATTTTGGTTTAAAATCAAAAGAGGGGTTTTCAAATGAAAGTGCTGAAAAGGGTTATGGATATAGATATGAGGTTGTGTTGTGTTAAACTTGTTGATTTTGACACATGGGTTGGATTTATGAGAAAAATGGGGTTTTACCCTAAAATGTTTCAAATGATTATTTTGTATAAATAATGGAATTGGTATGAGGAGTGTGAAATTGGATAGATATGTATGTGAATGGTGGAGTTGGATAATTGTCATCTCTCATCTATGGAAATATGGATGGTTTATCTATTTTGGAGAGTGTATATCTATTTAGAAATATATGTTTTGAGCTATCGGTGGTGGATAGCTGTGATTGTTGTAGAAATCTCATGTGGATTAGGTGAATTGAAACTAATCTCTTATCGATTGTCATTGAATGTAACTATGTTTTAATACATTATATATGTATGATATTTGAGAGGGTCCCGATCTAGGGTTTTGGTGGAAAAAGATGTGAAAAAGTTGTGTAAAAAGGTGCTACTGTGAACTGATATATGCACAGTCTGCTTGAGCGCGAGAAGTGACGCTTGAGCGTCAGACACAATAGGTTATTCTCAAGCGCAAGAAGTGCCGCTTGAGCACCAACACACAATGAAAAAGACGCTCTCAGCTTGAGTACAAGAAGTGACGCTTGAGCGTAGAAAACACGCATCTAGTAGTTTTGCAGGCAACAGACCAACCGCTCAAGCGTGAGAAACGGTTGCTCGAGCTGAGCCGTTCGAGCGCAGAAAGACCTGCTCGAGCGTAGAATACACTCTCCCAGTAGTTTTGCAAACCTGCAAAAGTACTGAGAGTTTGCAAAGGCCGCTCAAGCGCAAGAAGTGCCGCTCAAGCGGAGGAGTAAAAATCTGGGCAACAAGAGTTTGGAAATCAAGCAACCAACTGTCCCAAACACAACCACAGCAAACCAAAAGACAAACTTAAGTGAAAACCAAGGGAATAAGAGATAAACTACAACACTAAACCATGAAACCTGAGTTCGGAGTACAACAAAGATCGGGTCAAAACCGGAATCACTATAATCTTTTCCATTAAGGAATTTCATCCCTGAAATTTCAAATCAAGTTCAAATCATTATTAAACTATTTACAATAGTGATAATCTATCAATTTTAACGCCATAACCCATTCTCCGGTCATCTATTTTCATCAACAGGATAA
The DNA here is from genome assembly GCF_004153795.1 of Camellia sinensis. Lineage (NCBI taxonomy): Eukaryota > Viridiplantae > Streptophyta > Magnoliopsida > Ericales > Theaceae > Camellia > Camellia sinensis. Next base: position 312,977 of record NW_021027259.1, on the reverse strand, counting down.
ATTGATTCTTAGCATTGAATATACAATTCATATTTTCTCAAAACATATGCAATGTTTATAATAAACTCATGTTTCCAAAATGTAAACAACATATACAATGCTTCCACTGTTCCAAAACATATACAATGTTCTCATATTCTATTAATCATAATCAAAATACAATACATGATTAAACATCAACAAATAAGTCTGGATACTTCTCGCAAACTTCCAACTCAGGTTCCCAAGTTGCTTCCTCAACCTCGCGACGTTTCCACAAAACCTTTACCAAGGGAATTGTCTTGCCTCGCAAGACTTGGTCCTGCCTATCTAAGACTCTCACTGGTCTCTCCTCATACGAGGGATCCTCATCTACCTCTAAGTCGGTCCAATCCAACATGTATGATGGATCCGGCTCATACTTCTGAAGCATGCAAATATGAAACACATCATGAATCTCGAAAAGTTATGGCGGTAATGCTAAACGGTAAGCAACCTCTTTGACTCGCTCAAGGATCTCAAAAGGCCCAATAAATCAAGGGGACAACTTCTCACTCTTCCCAAACCTTATCAAACCCCGCCTAGGTGATATTTTCAAAAGGACATAATCTCCCACCTCAAAAGACAAAGGTCTCCTCCTATGGTCAACATAACTTTTCTGACGACTCTGAGCTGTAACCAACCTCTTACGGATAAGTGCCACTTTCTCCGTCGTTTCCTAAACCAACTCTGGACCCAACAAAGGTGCATCACCCACCTTGGCCCAACACACCGGAGATCTACACGGTCGGCCATACAAGGCTTCAAATGGCGCCATGCCAATACTTGATTGGAAGCTATTGTTATAGGCAAATTCCACTAAGGGAAAATGCCTTTTCCACGACCCCTTGAAGTCAAGGTCATAACCTCAAAGCATATCCTCAAGGAACTGAATAGTACGCTCGGATTGCCTATCAGTCTGAGGGTGATATGAGATGCTAAAAGTAAATTTAGTGCCCAAGGCACTTTGCAAGCTCTGCCACAACCGAGTTGTAAAACATGGATCTCTATCCAAAACAATCGTCACAGGGACCTCGTGCAACCTCACTATGTCCCTGATGTAAAGGTCGGCAACATAGTCTACCGAGTCACTCACATGCATAGGTAAAAAGTGCACCGACTTGTTCAACTGGTCAACTATCACCCAAATGGTATCACTACCCTATTGAGTCCTCGGAAGGCCCACAGCAAAATCTATCATGACATGCTCCCACTTCCACTCAGCTATAGGCAAGGGTTGCAATAAACCTGCTGGCCTCTGATGCTTGGCCTTCACTTGTTGACAAGTAAGGCACCTCGATACAAACACGACTACATCCTTCTTCATACCTCTCTACCAAAACTGGTGATTAAGGTCGTGATACATTTTTGTGTCTCCCAGATGCACCGCAAGGCGTGAATGGTGAAACCCTCGGAGTACTTCCTTTCGGCAAGACTCCAGTACGAACAAACGGTCACAGTATCTCACACTCAGGCCGGGATGCACACTCAAGCCCTTCTCTACCTTCCCACTAGAGATCTTCTCCCGGAGAGATTCCACTTCAAGGTCACCCTTCTATGCTTCTATCACTTGGTTCACCAGTGAGGGTTGTGTAACTACCGTAAACAACGCTATAGTCTTAACAGATTTGCCAAGATGCAAGTCAAATTCACTGAAAGCACCGAGCATCTCCCATTCCCGGATGGCGATACAAGCTATGCTGCTAATAGATTTCCTACTCAAGGCATCGACCACATCATTGGCCTTCCCCGGGTGATAATACAACTCAAAATCATAGTCCTCTATGAACTCCATCCACTTCATCTGCCTCAAGTTCAAGTCCTTCTAGGTAAACAGATACTTCAGACTCTTGTGATATGAAAATACCTCAAATTTCTCTCCATACAGATAGTGCCTCCAAATCTTCAAGGCATATGCTACTATCTTCTCCTCTTGTATTAATACACAACCCAAACCTTCCCATGAGGCATCACAATATACTAAATAGCCCACACCCCTCTCCGGAACAATCAACACTGGAGCAGCAGTAAGTTTAATCTTAAGCACTTGGAACGATTTCTTGCAAGTCTCATTCCAAACAAACTTAACTTAATTTCTTGTTAGTCTAGTCAATAGCGAGGCTAGCCTAAAGAAATCCTTCACGAACTGATGGTAATACCTGGCTAACCCCAATAAACTACGGATCTCAAAGGCATTCTTAGGTTGTTCCCACTTTTGCACTGCCTCTATCTTCGAGGAATCTACTGTCACCCCTTTCCCAGATACCACATAGCCTAAGAACTTAACCTCTCTCAGCCAAAATTCACACTTCCCAAACTTAGCATATAGCTTGTGGGCTCTAAGCAACTTAAGTACTACTCGTAAGTGTTCCTCGTGCTCCTCCTCGGAAGGTGAGTAAATCAAGATGTCATCCACAAAGACGACCACAAAATGGTTTAGGAACTCACGGAAGATCTGGTTCATCAAGTCCATAAACACAGCTGGGGCATTGGTTTGCCCAAAAGGCATCACTAGAAACTCGTAATGGCCATGCCACATACGGAATACCGTCTTCGGGATATCCTCCTCCCTTACTCTCAACTAATGATAACCCAATCTTAGGTCTATCTTAGAGAAGCAACAAGATCCCTTCAACTGATCAAATAAGTCATTTATATGAGGCGTTGGGTACTTGTTTTTAACAGTTATTTGGTTCAACTTCCGATAATCAATACAAAGTCGCAACGCTCTATCTTTCTTTTTAGCAAAGAGAGCCGGTGCTCCCCAATGCGACATACTAGGGTGAATAAAACCCTTATCAAATAACTCTTGGAGTTGAATATTCAATTCACTCAACTCGGCAGGTGTAAACCTATATAGTGCCATAGAAATTAGTGTCGTACTGGGCACTAAATCAATAGAGAACTTAATCTCTCGATGAGGTGGTAAACTAGTAAGGTCCTAAGGAAAAACGTCTGAGCATTCACAAACCATCCTTGGCAACTCGACTTGGACTTCATCACACTCACCACTCAAGAAATTTTTTAGAAGACAACTAAGTTCACTCCATCCACACGAGTCATATACCGGTGATAAGAACCTATCCAACCGGTTCCCCAAGAAATGAAAACAATCACCTCTGAAGGTACATACAGTAGCCCTCTGGGGGTAGCAATCTATAGCAGCCCAGTATGACGATAGCTAGTCCATACCCAAAATAACATTGAAGCTCGACATGTCAATCAATACAAATGAAAAAGGAAGTCGGCGACCGGAGACCTCTATATCGTAACCCTGACACCTTTGTTTTAAAATCATCTCACCACCAATAGGTGACTCTACACATATATGAGATGCTAATCGAGCCAACTCCAACCCCAAAACTGATACAAATGCAGATGAAATAAATGAACAGGATGCACCCATATCAATCAACACATTAGCAGCTGAATTGCAAAACAAGAGGGTACCTCTTACTACCGAAGGCACTGGTACAAGATCTGGCGCGGTAACAGCATATACGTGCCCTGTAGGTCTCTGATCTACCTTCTCACCCCTCGGAGCATTAGCCTGATGCACTGACTGAGCTGAAGAGGCTCCCTGATTAGCCTTCGAGGCCTATGCTGATTGCGCTGGTTGGTGACTCAGTGTCTGTCTCAAACCAGACACACCAGGTGTGCCACCCAACTGTGGACAAAACCTCTTCATGTGCCCCACTTGCCCACATTGATAACAAGTGAATAGCTGGCCTCTCCCCTAGCTTTGGTTTTGAGAATGAGCCAAAAATGACGCTGCTCGCTACCTTCCTCCTCTCTGTGGGCAAACTGGAGACTTGTTGCCCAACTGACCACACTTAAAACAAGTAAAATCTCCCTGGTCACCCGTTTTAGAACCTGAACTCGGTATTGGAAAGGTGGATCTAGACTGAGCTCCCTGGGACAATGAGGGATTAGAACCCCTCTACCTCTTACAATCCCCTTGATTATCCTGGCTTCTCTTAGTGCCCCTCATTCTTTCCTCCTTCATCTGCATAATGGTCTCAAGATGGGTCGCCGCCTCCACAAGGTGCCCATAATCTCTAATCATGGATCTGACCACTCAGAACATGAGTCCGATCCTCAACCTCTTCTTGAACTCTAGACAATAACACTCTTCAGTTGCCACTAGTTTTGGTGCAAACCTTGACAAACTGGTGAATATGGCCTCAAACTCGGCCATTGGTGTGTTTAATTGTACCAACTTAGAGAACTGGTCTCTCAACTTCTTCCTAACTATGGGAAGCAAAAACTTGTCCTAGACAGTGTTGACAAATGCCTCCCAAGTCACCCCAATGCGTCCACACGCATACTTCCACCACTGACCCGCATCCCCCTTTAGCTGGAAAGATGCCAAGGTCACGCACAACTGGTCATCCTCGATGCCAAGAATCTCGAACATTTTCACTATCTGCTCTAGCTACTCATCTGCCTTCAGTGGCTCTTTGGGATCATCCAAAAACTTATCTGGATTTGACCTGAAAAACTCTCTCTTCAAGAACGATGGCCCTACCTCAGTAACCTGGGCGTGGACTTGATTCTCAGCCTTGAGAATATCTATGGATTCCCGTAATGCTCCGGCCATTTCGCGCGCCAAAGCGCCCGTGGCCTATTAACCAATCGGTTCAACCACATTGGCTTGACCAACCCCTTTTTCCTGTGCCAGAATTTCATCCGGTATAGGCACCTTGTGCCTCCTAGGTCTACCACGCTTATCGCCACGACCACGTCCTGACATCCTAATAAAGGTAACAAAGAGATTAGCACATTTACAAATGTGTCGAAGCTAATTCACTTGTGTCCTAATACGATGGACAACAGTAATTTACTCCACGTAAGCACGTATTTACATAAACAAATACGAATTTCATTTTTGGATAATGACCGTCCCACGGCGTTGCCAGAGTTCCAGTTAGAACCTGCAGTGATCAAGTGCTTTTCTAATAGGACTCCTAAAAACCCGTGGACTCGATCAGTATCCTAGAAATTAAATCTCATACCCATATAATCGCATAAGCATGCTATCACATAAGCATATGATACATAATAGCGTCTCAGCTAAGTGAGACAAACCCATTGTGGTAATAACGACTTCCCTCGTACCCAAAGTATTCAAACCCGGTACGCTCTGATACCAAGTTGTCACGCTCCAAAAATAATTACAATAATCCAACCAAACATAATTAATGCAAGATAACATAATCAAAATAATAAACTTTCATTAATCTGAATTGATATACAAAAGTGGCACATGCAATATACATTCATAAATAGTTCATCCTAAATTTACAGCATGTGCTACAAGTAGTAAAGATGAATGAAAGTTAAACAGATATTTAAATGCCCTAAGGGTTTACATCTTTCCAAGTCATTACTTGGTTACAACAAAAGATAGACTAGCTCAATACAAATAAGGCTCGGGCTATACAAAAGAAAATGCAACAAAAGGAAGCTCTTGCTTCAAAGCTCCTCCAAGTTATTGCCTTGGCAGGGGCATATCATTAACACTTGAAAATGGTTTTTCCCAAATTGGGTGAGCCAAAGCCCAGTAGGAATAATCTAACACAGTGTATGCATCTTAACAAAGATATAAGTATAATGTGTATTTACAATGTTAGTGATAAAACATCCGTAATCTATATAATCATAAAGTACCAAAATTCACTTCTCAATCCTTTTTCCTTCTCATCAATTCAAGTTAATTCATTTCATCTCACTTCATGAGCCAATTTCATTATCTTTCAAACAACCCATCTGAGACTACAACTCAGTGGTTCCCAAATTAACACAAGTATCACACAAACACTTCAATTTGCCATTTTACGAAAATTTCGTCCGTGGGATCGGCACCCATGTATACGCGTGGTTTCGGGACTTTCACCCAAGAGACACAGACCAACTTAATTCAATGGAGTCCATCCCATATCTCCCCCCAAACATGGAGTACATCTCCTGTCTCCTCCCAATCAATCATACATATACAATCTATTTAAAACATAGTCATATTCAATGACAACCCACAAGAGATTAGTTTTAATTCACCTAATCCTCATGCAATTTCTACAACAATCATAGCTATCCTCCACTGATAACCCAATACATATATTTCTAAACAGATATTCAATCTCAAAACAGATAATTTATTCAAATTTCCAAAAGTGTGAAGTAATGCATATCCAACTCCACCATATATATCAACATTCATCTAATTTCATATTTATAATACCAATTTCATTTATTTATACAAAATAAGTATTTGAACCATTTTAGGTTAACTCCCCTCTTTTCCAAATGCCAACCCAAATGCCAAAATCAACAATTATGACACAATATAATCTCATTTTCAAACCCCATGACCATTTATATCACATTCACTAGAAACCCCTCTTTTGATTTTACATCCCAAACCCTAGGTTTGTTCAAAATACTACCAAAACTCACCAATGTCATACAACAACCAATAACTAAGTTAAAAATCATAAAAAGATGTAGAAAATCCCCAACTCAAGCTTAGAAGACCAAGGGGAGATATGAAGAAACTTCAAGGATGCCGAAACCAAGCTTTAATCGGATCAAAATGTAGCCCTTGAGATGCTCTAACTTTTTAACAAAGGCAAGTGGGTAGAGATATCACTAGAACTAGGTCAAAATGTAGAAAGAGAGAGAATGTGTGTGTGTCTTAGAGAGAGAGGGTCCCGATCTAGGTTTTTGGTGGAAAAAGATGTGAAAAAGTGATGTAAAACGGTGCTACTGCGAACTAATATACGCACATTTTGCACAAGCGTGAGAAGTGATGCTCGAGTGTCAGACACAATAAGTTGTTTTGCTCGAGTGCAAGAAGTGTCGCTCGAGTGCCAAGACACAATGAAAAAGATGCTCACCGCTCGAGCACAAGAAGTGACACTTAAGCATAAAAAACATGCATCCAGTAGTTTTGCAGGCAACAAGCCAACCGCTCAAGCGCAAGAAGCAGCTGCTCGAGCTGAGCCCTCTCGAGCAGAAAGACCCGCTCAAGCGTAGATACACTCTCCCAGTAGTTTTGCAGACTTGCAAAAGTATTAAGAGTTTGCAAAGCCCATTTGAGTGCAAGAAGTGCCACTTGAGCGGAGAAGCAAAAATATAGGCAACAAGAGTTTAGAAATCAAGCAACCAACCTATCCCAAACATAACCACAACAAACCAAAAGACAAACATAAAGGAAAACCAACGGAATAAGAGATGAACCACAACACTAAACCAAGAAACCCAAGTTTGGAGTACAACAAAGATCGGGTCAAAACCGAAATTGCTATATGTGTGGTGTGTTTGGGATGGGTGTCGTTGTGTGAATGCGTTTTCTGTGTGTGTGCAATTTCCTGCTATATGCAGTTCACTGATGTGTGGCTTGTGTGCTTGTGGGTTGTGGGTTTCAAGGGGTTTGTGTGTTGTGTTTTTAGGATGGATGTAGTTATGTGGATGCGTTTTCCTTGTATGTGCATTTTCCTAGTATGTGCATTTTTTTGGTGTGTGGTTTGTGTGTGTATGTATTTACTGGTGGGTGTATTTTCATGTTGTGTGGGTTGTGTGTCTATGTGTCTGCGTGTTTACTACATCGTATCTGTGATTGTATCGATTTGTTTTCCATTGTCAAGGAGATGGAGACACATGGCGACACGTGTCACACAACTCGCATAAACACTACAGCATAAAAAGCCTTAGTGCGCTTTCCTGTTGTGTGGCACCCACAAATGTGTCATGTGACCACCACCAATCTCAAATTATGAAGGTGTAACACACTCCTATCATACCACTAACCATGAAAGACACACACGCTTAACCAACCACACACACATCCAGCTGTAACGCATACACCAACATCCATATTGATGGCAATTGCATCCTTTCTCAATGGAAAGGACCAAATGGATCATTAGAAAACATATAGGACTAATTGGATCATAAGTTCAACAATTAGGATTTATTGGTAAATCTCCCACAAAAATTCTAACAATGGGGGTATTTATAATATTTCAAATCACAGGGGGGTAACATGTACTTTAAGCAAATCTTAAGGGGTATATTTATAATTTACCCTTGATTTTTCATCAATTTTACTCTCGTCATTAGTTGTTATTTATAATCAAACGAATATTACTGACATGGTACTGGAATTTCGTTTAACATTTTGTTTTACCTCCAAACTAGGGGTGATCACCGGCTCGATGACTTACCCAACTCACCTAGTCCAAATCAATATTTTTTGAGCTTGGAAAAAAATATTTAGTCTATAGGATTAGGTTAAACAAAATTTTTTAGACCATTTAATTTTCAAGTTAGATTTGGGATAAAGAGTTTTAACCCAGTCCATCCCACCTATTTAAACAATATTAATTTTAACTTTTCATATTATTTAGTTACCAAAAAATAAAGAAAGAAAGAAAAAATACATGTATATATTTCTTTTTGTAACTTAAATTAAAGGACTTTTTAAAATATTATATTTATTTTATTATTGAACTTTATTAATATTTTAAATTCAAATAATTATTAAAACTAAGTTGGACAAAATTTTAAATGACTAGGTTAGATCTAATGTCGGGTCCGACAGGGATTGAAATGACATATATACTCTTACTATATAGTACTGGACCAACTAGAATCCAACCCAGCTTGATGTTTATCCATCCTTACTCCAAACTATCCCTAAAACATGAATTAAACCCCAAAATTTCATTTTATTTAGGGATTTAATTGATATTTTGAGAATAATTTAGAGGATAAAAATATTTTCAAATGAAATTTGGGGCTCACATCAACTATTTCTATTTGATTATAAACAACATTTGACAGTGTGGATAACATTGATGCAAAAATGAATAATTTAAGTATAAAATTGATATTATTAAAAAAATAATAATTGAATCAATTTTTAATTGATAGTTTGAAAGGTAAAATGAAATTGTAACCGAAGTCTTGGAACAGAATGGTTCCACTACTTTCATAATCAGAATCAAAATCAAAATTAATAAAACCAAACCGACAATTTTAAATAGAATGGATCAATAAATTGATTTCTCTGATTTTTTTGAACATCCTGTTGGAACAATCTTCTGTGTAAACCAAATAAATTGAAACAAATCAAATAAACAAAAAATAAATTACTTATAGAATTTATTTACCGAAACAACTTAACAATAAAAATGATCAAGTCGAGTATGTGACACTCTGTCCTTAAGACAGATTCGCCCTGCTCTGATGCTTACAAATAAATGGCGTCTATCTCCCAAAATATAATGATCTACACAGATTGTAGTAGCACTCCAAACAATCTGTACGGCAAACCAAAACCTGTGCTCTATACTCTCCGGATTTCTCTAAAACTAGTATGAAGAATATATCTATGCAAGAGAGCACAAAGAAGACAAGAAGAGAATTTTCGGAATGAAAAAATTGTTGGAAGAGGGTCTTCTTTTATAGGCAAAGTGGTGTCCCTTTAGAAGGACCAAACAGGTAAGATTTCAATTTGAACAGGTGTAATTCAAAATCGAATAGATCTACTAGAAAACCAGTTTCAATCTGTACGAATCTACTAGGTAGTTTTAAACCTATTTAGAACAGTTTAATCTATTGGAAAATGGAAGGGAATTTCAGACAGGAGGAGGCATCTTTTGGATAGAAAATTGAATCCAAATTTGGCACAAAATTTGAATTAATTTCATTTAGAAAATAATTTTTCCGTAAGAAATTTTGGAAAAAAATTCAAAAAAAATTTGTCAAAAAAATTAATGTTAGGACCCAACCCATAACCTGCCCGGCAATGGTGCACGCGTGTGGTGGTTTGAGCCAAAGCCCACTTTGTCTATAATTCTTCCCTTTTACAAACTTGGGGTGCTCCATGGGGTCCCAACCCAAGTTTGTCCACCTAGAGCTTATATACACACACAAGCTCTCTTAAAGTTTCAATGTGGGACAACCATTTCAAAGAAACCCACATTTTACTATTTAATTGTCCATTCCACAAACCAAAAAATGACGTCAACTTTCCATTCACTTATAAATGGTTTTGATGAATCGTCTTTATCGTGTGACTTTCCATGCAGCAAGGAACGCGTCACTTCTTTGGACCTGCCCCAAAAAGATGCGTGGGACCCACTCAAATTTGGGCTCAAAGTTGGCCAAAACTAAGCCTATAAAATCATAAATTCCAACAATCCCCTACATAAATGGAATTTGACGGAGATAAAATGCAACAACATGATCTAATTACAGAGAGTATAGAAATCAGAGATATTCTGCAAAGGATAGGTAGCTTTTGGCTTTGAACCTTCCCTTGCAAGACACTATCGGATTTACTAGCTAAACAGTGAACATGATATCTTGAATTGTTCAACCATTTGTGTAAACCAAGACAATAGAACTCACACAGAATATTACCAGACACAGTTTAGTTCTCACTATTGTGTTCATTTTGGCCCTGAACAATTTGGTCTTTCATGAGTGCTTTAGAGAATTGTAGCCCTTCACATATCTCATAGAATCGGGCCAGTTCACACTCATATAAGTGATTCTTATGAAGAGTATCCTATCATGCTGCACTAGGTATTCCTAGACACAAGAATCATTAAAAGTATTACTTAACCTAAAACGTTGCAGACATCATTATTTTATTATAGAAATGGGTAGGAGTTGGACTCCCCACTGATCCTTATGAATCATACACAACTCAATTGTCTCTTTGAACCTAGATCTTGGGATATCCAGTCAACTAGGTTGATTTTGCAGGATGGATTCAACTTCACTATTTACAGCCTCTTTCCATAAATGCGCCTTAGGACTGGACATAGCTTCTTTAAAAGTTAAAGGCTCATTTTCTAACAAAAATGTTAGAAAATTTGGACCAAAAGATTTTGAGGTTCTAGTAATGTTTACTATGCCTGGGTTCCTCTTCCTCATTTTGATCTAACTTTTGCCCTTGTTCTTGATCTTTTCTTGATTATGACTAGTAATAGCATCATAAGATCTTTTATTAGTACTAGTGAGATTCTATAATAGTATTTACATGCGTTTCAGAATGTTCTGACTTATGAATCAAAAATCGATATGCACTACTATTCATGGCATAACCAATAAATATGCAATCAACCGTTTTATGACCTATCTTAGTCTTTTTAGGACAAGGAATAGCCACTTTAACCAAACACCCCCATACTTATAAGTATTTGTAGGATGGTACTCTTTCATATCACATTTCATAAAGTGTTTGATTCACTTTCTTTCAGGGTCCTTTATTAAAAATATAATTAGTAGAAAGTATTGTTTCCCCCTACAAGTTCTAAGGTAATCCAGAACTTATTAACATGGCATTCATTATTTCTTTTAAAGTCCTATATTTCCTTTCAGCAATTCCATTTTGCTGAGGTGAGTAAGGAGCGGTGGTTTGGTGAATTATTTCATGTTCTTTACAAAACTCACCAAAAAGTGATTTATATTCACCACCTCTATCACTTTTTAGTTTTTTTAATTTTCTTACCAAGTTGATTTTTAACTTCATTCTTATATTGAATAAAAGTTTCCAAAGCTTCATCATTGGTTCGAATTAAATAAACATAACTATATCTAGTATAGTTATCCATGAAAGTGATAAAATATTTTTTCCACCTCTAGTTTGAATTGATTTAAAATCACAAATGTCACTATGAATTAATTCAAGTGGTTCCGTACTTCTTTCAATTGAATGAAAATGAGTTTTGGTTAATTTTGTCTCAACACAAATTTCACATTTATGATTTGGATCAATTTTGAATTTAGGAAAACATTCCATATTAATTAATGTACGCAAAAATCCATAATCAACATGTCCTAGTCTACCATGTCACAAATTTGAAGACTCAAGCAAGTAAGAAGAAGATGTATTTTTATTAACAATAGAGGGTACAACAGTCATTACATTTATTTTGAAAAGGCCATCAAACATGTAACATTTTCCTACATACATCCCGTTTTTAGTAAGTACAAACATATCACTTTCAAAAACTAGCCTAAACTCATTTTTACTCAACAGAGATTCGGAAACAAGATTCTTGCGAATGTCTGGTACATGCAGCACATTGTTGAGAGTGAGTTCCTTTTCAGATGTTATCTTTAGAATAATCTTTCCTTGTCCTCCAACTTTAGAAGTCAAGGAGTTGCCCATGAAAAGTTGTTCACCGTTGTCCACCACAGAATAAGATGTGAACATCTTTTTGTCAGCACAGATGTGGCGAGTAGCACCAGTGTCCACCCACCATTCTTTAGGATTTCCGACAAGGTTTGCCTATGAAACAACTGCAAAAAGATTAATGTCATCTACACCATTGGAAATTTTGTGAACTTCGGTCTTATTGGCTTGAGCAGGCTTCTTGCTTGATCTTCATTTGCCTTTGCGCTTGCTACGGAAATCTTTGGCCCAATGTCCCTCTTTGTCACAGATGTAATATTTGCTATTGAACTTGTACTACTTAGTTTCCTTTTCTGTAGAGCATTGTGCGGAACTTTCTTCAAAATACTTTCGTTTCTTCGCTTTTGGAGCATGTTCCACCACATTTGCCTTAGACTCCATTAGATGCTTACCAGCCCACTTCTCAGAATTGAGGTTGTCCTCCTCAATCCTCAAATGCATATCAATTCCTCCAAAGTCATTTTGTCATGACCCGAACCCGCCCCCATGGGTTAAGGACATAACCGGCCAATAATCATGAGATTACCTACGACCTCAAACCAAACCAGACGTATTTTAACAGAGTTAACGGGGGCCAAACGGAAGCAATTTTAAAAATTTGTCCATAGAGCCGTGCTTATATGCACATCATAACGTTCCACATTTACATATGTTAATAACTCACAACAGAAAGTATAGTAGCATAAGGTTTTGTACAAACAGGATCATTCAAATCTAAGTCAGCCAAAGGTATTGTTTTAGACTAATCATGTGAAGTTGCGTTGGGTTATGGTTTTGGTACCAAAGGAATTTGTTTTGTAAAATAAAGATGATGGATTTGGTTTTGGCTTTGTAAAATGACGGGAATGGATTCTTAGAAAATGATTGGAGTTGTGTGGATTGGAAAAGAAACAAAAGTGGTCTTTTTGAAAGAAAATGAGATCATCACCCTTTGTAAACGAATAATGAACCAGAGGTCGGATCTTGGAACCTTCATATATTATCATTGTTATTGACCTGAAAGCCTTACGAGAATTGGGTTTTTGTTTTCCTTTCGTATGAGATTGTGTATATATATATATATATATGTGTGTGTGTTTTGGGCTATCGGTGGATGATAGTCATAATTGTTGTAGAAATTGCATAATAATTAGGTGAATTTGAACTAATCAAGTAAACTATGTCATTGAATATGACGGTTTGATTAAATTGTAGAATGTGTGAATTGTGGTGGTCATTGCATATGGCATGTTTTTAAATACATTGCATATGTATCATTGTTTGGGAGGAGATAGGGGATGGACTCCATTTATAATTAAGTTGGCCGTTGTGTCCAGGATGAAAGTCCCGAAACCTTGCATATGTGGGTGCCAGTTCCCTAGGATGAAAGTTCCGTAAAATGGCTATGGGTGCCGGTTCCCTCGGACGTAGTTCCGTAAAATGGCGAATCATGAAATCTTGTGCATATATGGGTGCTCGTTTCCTCAGATAAAAATTCTGTAAAATGGCAAAACTTGAGTTCTTGTGCATATATAGGTGTCGGTTCCCTCGGACGCAATTCCGTAAAATGGCAAAGAAATGGAAGTGTATGAATAGATGTTTATGATTGAAGTGTTGATAAATGAGTTGTAGTCTCATTTTGAAATGTTTAGATGATGATGAACTATATCCTTGAATTGGAATTTGGTTATGAAAAGGTGTATCCTTGACTTGGTATTTTGTTATGGAATAATGTATTATTAATTTACCGTGCTTAAGGCAGGTAGAGCAGAATTCATTTGTCATTATTGTCTTAGTGTATCTAGGTATATCATGAGTTATGATAGTTATTGTTCTAGAAGGCTGTGTTGCCTCAATTGTTGAAGCGGATAGTTATTGATTGCTTATTGTTTTCCCTTTTGTATTAAAGGCATACTTGTATAGTTATAAATGTGTTGGAAACGAACGTAAGTGTTATGTTGAGATGGTGGAAAGACGTGAAAGACTTCGAGTACTTGTGAACATGTTTAGAAAAGGAAAATAAGGTATAAGTCTGGAAAGTGAGAGAAAATGTAATGGGTTTGGTGAAATTGTTTTCTTCAGATATTGTTATAAACATATGAATTTTTGGAAAAAGGTAACAAGAAGAAAGAAAAGTGAATTGTTTATGTTATTGAATGAAATGAATGACCTTGAGAAAAGTTCTTATATATATATATTTCTGTATAAACCGTCACATTATTTATACAGTATGAGACTAAGCATTCATGATCATAGCTATCTGTAAGTTGCTATAATTTAGGATCATGTTGAGATCCCTATTGGATTTTATGTTCATCCCACGTCGCTAATCCTTTTTCAGGTGAATGTCGAAATGGGTTTCAAGATCGAGGATCTTCTTTATGTGTTGGCCACTGGGCCTTTTATTTGAGGGCATAATGCCATTGATGTACAAAGGTTAAACTCTTTCTTTTGCTTTTAAAGATGTAAGCCTACGGGTAATTTATTTAATTATGCTCATGTTGTATTTAATTTGCATTCAGATGAGAAAATCTTTATTTATTCTTACTCGTTGATGTAAAGAGTTTTCTGCATGTTATCTTTGAAATTGAATTAAATTATTGAATTTGGTAATGGTTCCGAGAAATAAAAAGTGGGGCATGACAAACCAAAACAACGGCCTCCTAGACTGAAGAGAATCTACCTCCTAAATTTGGAACACTTTTTCACAATTCATAGCATTTTTAAATCAATAAAATATCAAGTTAAGATGTTACATAGATTTGCCCAAAATCATTAAATAATTTTTTTATAAATATGGGGAAAATTGTATCAATGGAACGTGATTGAAGAGTGTAAAAGTGTCTTTTTAAGTAACACATGCGTAAAATAATAGTGTTTGTATGATTTGATTTTTCAAAAATTACTTTAGATGAGCTACCATTTATTTTTGTAGTGATTTTTTTTTAATCAATTTGTATGAATTTTTATTTATTTTTAGTGAATTCTTTTCTTATTTCAATTAAACTGTTTTATTTTTTAAATGTATCTAATCTTGATGCATTTAAAATTAAAAAAAAAATGACCAAAATATGAAAAAAAAAAATCAATGAAAACAAATTAAAACTGAAAACATAAACCAAACAAAGCTATAATGTTTTGTCACGCCAATAACGGCTCCTGTTTACATTGTTAATATTTTATTTTATATAATTTGATCCTATTAAATAAGCATCTACACCTATTAAAATTCATTGCTTTGCGAAGTTTAAATCATTTTGTTTGGTAATAATTTTTTAAAACAGTTTTTGAATTTTTCCTTTTACTTTTAGATTCACTTACTCTAAATATAATTAAAAAATAAAATAATTTTGAATTTTAAAAAAAATCACTAATTAAAATATATATATTGAATAAATTTTTATTTTTTAAATTTCTTTTATTTGTTGAATTTTTAAAAAAATTTACCGTTTAGGTGTATTTAAAAAATAAAAAATGACTAAATTATGAAAAAATTCCATTAAAGACAACAAAGTACGGAAAATAAAAGCTGAAACTATTTTTGAAATTTTAAAATTATGCACACAGAAAGTAAAAAATTTCATGAAAGACAACAAAGTACGAAAAATAAAAGTTGAAACTATTTTTGAAAATTTAAAATCATACACACCGAAGGTTGTTTAGTGCAAAAAAAATTATTTTTCTTATAAATTTGTGAAGTGACTTTATTTATAATTTTTTTTTAAGTGGTCACTGGGAGTCAAGTCTATTTGTTTTATATCCTTAATAATTAGACTTCGTTTGAAAATTAATTATTTTAATAGTTTTTAAATTTTTTACTAAAAAATATATAAAAAATAAATAGAATGATGTGATAATTTTTAATGACTTTTTAACTTTTTAATTAAAATGGTCTATTGACAAATAAGGTGTTAGTTGAAAGTTTGAATCCATTTGGCATTTTTATGGGGTCATCCATGGAACAGGTCGGGCTTACTCGGCCCGCAACTATTATGTTCACGTTCCATATACTAATGAGTTTTTCGAATTTTAATCAATCAATGGGTTAGTACGGACCAAGCTTATTTAAAAAAAATTAAAACTATATTCCACCCTTAAGTCTAAATCTTACGGGCCAGAATCAAATTGAATCGGGTTACACATTTTTTATTAGACTTATATTATTAAGTTATATACATTTTTATTATTTTTTTAATAATTCATCTTATCAAATTAATTAATACTATTAAAATAAGGGGAAATTATCCATAGGTCCCATAGGAAACATGTGATCTTTATTTAATCCCATAACTTTTTCACTACACCCAAAAGTCCTTTCCTCTCTCTCTCTCTGCTTTTTGCTTCCCTTCTTCTCTCGTTTTTTTTTCTACATTTTTCTGTCACCGTGTTTGTCATGGAAGAGGACCATACAACTTTGGAATGTGAAATAATGCTCAATTTATTAATATTTTAGGTGACACGTCAGTTTGTAAGGAAAATTTGTTTGTATAATACTACTCTTATCCAAAACTAACCCAATAGTTTCGGGTGGTGAAATCAGGCTCAATTTATTAATATTTTAGGTGACACGTCAGTTTGTAAGGAAAATTTGTTTGTATAATACTACTCTTATCCAAAACTAAATGATTTTCTCTAGAATTGAAGAAGTCATAAAATGATTTGGACGAATTAAATAATATCAATATTTTATTTTATTTTATTATTATTATTTTTTTTTATGGGTTTCACAAACCATTTAATGACCCCATAGACTGGCTATGGAGTCAAGTGAGTCAAGTACACCTCCCTTGACCCCATTTGGCATTTTTATGAAGTCATTGAATTACAAGCCATGGCTCTCCTTCCAAGTTTCTGGCCACAACTTTCTTGTGCTAGCTGTTATCATTGAAGTTTTGATTGAAAAAGGTGGCTTGGTGGTGACCTCTCTTGCATAATTTTCGTAGCCTTTATTTTCTCAAACTTATCAATCCCACTTTGCTTGTCTTCAAGTACAATAATATAGGATCTGGGGTAAGTGCTATTAATATGGTTCTTGTAACGTTATTATTTTTAATGATAAAAGGTAATTTTTTTAGTATCATGTTAAAAAATTATTCCCAGCCATTAGATCTAGATAAGGGGAAAAAATAACAATTAGGGGAAAATGCAACTTGAATAGTAAATAATAAAACAGTGATGATGAAGCACAATATATTGAATTATCTATCAACACATCTAAAAGTTCTCATAAGTTTAAATATTAGAAAGAGAGAAACTCTACAATACTAGTGTGGTTTGTATTATATGTCCTAATTATGATATTTGATATTGTTGATTATGACCTATTTTGATATTAGTTATATTTTGGTTATGATTTATTGTGATGTTAGTTATGATATATTGTTATTATTATTTTAGTTATGATCGAAAACGTCTTTGATTATGTGTGTTGGGTTATGACTTATTATTTTTTAGTTATCACAAAAAAAGATTTGGTTATAATATTTGTGATAATCAACATCACAAATGTCATAACTTGTATATGATATAGATCCAGAAAAAGATATATATATATATATGTATAATAGCATGACCCCTTGACCCCTTTATTATATATATATATATATATGTGAGGAGGAATAAAGGGTGTTGTTTTGGCTAGTGGATCCTAGTATGGGTCCCATTTTGATGACCTGAGTTATTTATTTTGTCAAGCACTTTGTGTATTTCATCCATACAAAAAATTAGGTCGATTTGATAATTGTGACTTATTTTATTTATCGTGTTTACCACTATAAAAATTGATGATTTATTTTTAAAATTACAATTGTTGTCCATTTTTTTATGATAAATACAATAAATTAAATATGTTACAATTAACAGATCGACCTAAACTTTTTTGTGAATGAAATTTATAAAATATTTGACAAAATAAATAATTTGGATCATCAAAATGGGACCCGTGATGGGAATCACGGGCCCAAATAGCGCCCTCCAATCCAAATTTTGGACTAGAAGGCATTCTCCTCCATATATATATTATTTTTGGGTTTGGCTTTTTCAAGTTGATCATCTCAACTTGAAAAAGCGTTTGGGTTTGTTAGGCCTATTTTAGGTCCTATTTTGGTGATTAAGCCGTTTATATTTTATTACTCGTTGAGTAAAATATTTATGTAAAAAATCAAAATGAATAGACATTGATAGTTATATGTATGAATGAAAATGGATATTCTTAAAATTATATTTGTAGTCCATTTTTATAAATATATATATGTATATATATATATATATATATATATAATTCAAACATTATTCAAATTTTCAAACCATACAAATATTATCACCGAAATCGCTAAAAAAATAGATTTATCTAATTAAAACGCTCTTTCAAATTGAGATGTCAATTTATGAGCAGCTAAACCTTATCTTTAACATTATAAATAACCCACAAGAGGTCACGTGGCCAATGCTAAGCCACAAAAGCATAGAAGAGAGCATTAGTTTCTGATGAATTTCAATAAAAGAATAAAATCTGTATTGAATTCTTCAAGTCTTTACAATGATACATCCCTCTCAGATATATACAATACCATAACCATCTAACCTGACTCTGGCTCTAACTAATTCTAAACTCAACACAATCTAACTATAGTTAGTTATTGATGAATAGATTACATGGAAAACTCTATATATAATGTATGGATATGACTATGAGCGTACATTTTCACAAGCTTAAGCTTAAGCATCCTCTCTCTCTCTCTCTTTCTCAATCATGTCCGTGAGGAGGCTGTACAATGCTTCTCTTATGGGAGCTCTGGCACTGTTAGTGCACTTATGCATGGTTGATTTGGCCATTTGTTCCTCGAACTTCACAGACCAATTAGCTCTCCTCAGCTTCAAATGATCCATCAAAAATGATCCCAACAATGTGTTGAGTAACTGGACGAAAGAAACCAATTTTTGTGGCTGGGCGGGGGTCTTATGCAGCCGACATAGGCAAAGAGTCACAAGCTTGCACCTTCGCAACATGGGTCTCGGAGGCAACATATCTCCTCATGTTGGTAATCTTTCTTTCCTCCAACTACTCGATCTTAGGAACAACAGCTTCTTTGGTCATTTGACTGATGAAATAGGCCATTTGCGTCACCTAAAAACCCTTTATTTATTTCACAATATGTTAGAAGGAAACATCCCATTGGGTTTACACCACTGTCAAAGGCTTGAAGTGATATCTCTTGAGGGTAACAAATTTAGTGGTAGAATTCCGAAAGAGTTGAACACCTTACCCTCTCTAAGAATCCTTGCTCTCGGACAAAATGAACTTGTTGGTACTATTCCACCTTCCTTTGGCAACATTTCAAGCTTAGAAGAGTTTGGGCTAAATGCGAATCACATTTATGGGAACGTTCCAACTGGATTGGCACAACTTCCAAATTTGAAGATAATTAACCTTGTATTCAATTATCTCACAGGTCCAATACCTCCTACAATTTTTAACAAGTCTTCCACGGCTGAGATTGACTTGACTTCGAATGCCTTTTCTGGAAACCTTCCAACAAATAATGGCATTTTCCTTCCTAATCTTGAATTGCTCTTTTTGGATCACAATCAACTAACTGGAAACTTCCCTTCATCTCTCTTCAATTCTTCTAAGCTTACTATGCTATTTCTAGATGCCAACTTGTTTACTGGACCAGTACCAAAACATTTAGGCAATCTAAAACACCTAGAACGTTTGAATTTATGTCAAAATCAACTGACAAACAAACCAGGAAGTATTGAACTTAGTTTTCTCACAGATTTGACAAATTGTACTTCCTTGGTGGAGTTGTGGGTGGGACAAAATAAATTGAGTGGCACCCTACCCAATTCTATTGGAAATCTTTCAAACTCTCTTGAAATACTTTCTGTATCTGAAAACCAACTAATTGGTACAATTCCTAAAGAGATTGGTTCTTTGAGGAATTTAACAATACTTTCATTGTCTAACAATAATCTGAATGGAAATATCCCCTCAACTCTTGGAGAAATTGAAAGCTTGCAAAGGTTGTATCTTGGCGGTAACAACTTTCATGGATCAATTCCAAATGAGATTTGCCTTTTGAGCAACTTAGGGGAACTTTATGCAGAGCAAAATGAGTTATCTGGATCAATCCCAAGTTGCATTGAAAATCTTAGAGGCTTGCAGGAGATGGATCTCACTCATAATAAATTGGCCTTCATACCTTCGAGTTTATGGAACCTTGAAACTTTAAGGTACTTGAATCTTTCGTTTAATTCATTAGGTGGAAGCCTAGATCCAAACATTAGACCATCGAGAGTGTTGGAAATCATGGATTTATCTTGGAATCAAATCTCAGGAAGCATTCCAAGAGTTATTGGGACTTTTCAAAGCCTAACGTCTTTGAACCTGTCTAGGAATTCATTCTTGGGACCCATTCCCAACACAATGGGCAATTTGATAACATTGGATTTCTTGGATCTTTCACACAACAATCTATTTGGACAGATACCTAAGTCTCTTGAGGCACTTTCACATATCCAATACATGAATTTCTCTTGCAATAAGTTGACTGGGGAGATTCCAAATGAAGGGCCGTTCATGAACCTCACATCATGGTCTTTCGTGGAGAATGAAGCACTTTGTGGGAATCCTATTTTGAAAGTGTCACCATGTGCAAGCAATGGTTCCAAGAAGTCGATGATTAAAATTAATCTTCGATACATTCTTCCTATCATTGTATTGATGCTAATCTTTTCTATTGGTGTGTATATTGTGAAAAGAAATCATGGAAACAATGTTCAAAGTCAAAATCTAATAGATTTATATGCAACAAAGTTGACTGGGGAGATTCCAAATGAAGGGCCTTTCATGAACCTCACATCATGGTCTTTCGTGGAGAATGAAGCACTTTGTGGGAATCATATTTTGAAAGTGTCACCATGTGCAAGCAATGGTTCCAAGAAGTCGATTAAAATTAATCTTCGATACATTCTTCCTATCATTGCATTGATGCTAATCTTTTCTATTGGTGTGTATATTGTGAAAAGAAATCATGGAAACAATGTTCAAAGTCAAAATCTAATAGATTTATACGCAACAACGGAGCACAGAATGATTTCATATCTAGAGCTTCTACGAGCCACAGATGACTTTTGCGAAGCCAACTTGCTTGGAGTAGGGAGCTATGGCTCGGTATACAAAGGTGTACTTTCAGATGGGACAATTGTGGCTGTTAAGGTTTTAAATTTGCAATTTGAAGGAGCTTTCAGAAGTTTTGATGTAGAATGTAAAGTGTTGCGAACGACTCGACATAGAAATCTCGTTGGAGTTATAACGACATGCTCTAACCCTAAGTTAAGAGCATTGGTTTTGCAATATATGTCTAATGGAAGCCTTGAGATGTGGTTATATTCTCATAACTCCTTCCTTAATCTCCTTCAAAGGATTGACATCATGGTTGATGTAGCATTGGCTCTGGAATATCTCCATTATGGTCAATTAGAGCCTGTGGTTCATTGTGATTTGAAGCCGAGTAATGTCCTTCTAGATGAAGACATGGTTGCACATGTTGCTGACTTCGGCATTGCAAAAATTTTAGCTAAAAACAAGACTGCAATACAAACCAAGACTTTAGGTACCATCGGCTATATTGCTCCAGGTAAATGTTTTAATTACCTTTATTTACTTTATATTTCTCATTTGACAGACTTGTTACAAATCAATTTTCTATGTATTTATTATTAATTTGTTTGGCATGTTTTAAGTTCGTCGAAGAAATACCGTAGACGACTTTTGTTAAGTGTCAATATATTGCTTTCATCAACTTTAATGTTGGACCACATGCCTAATATTGACACTAATTACTAGATTAATTGGATTACTAGGTTAAAGGATTATCTAGGCAGAAAGGAAAAAAAAAAAGAAGAAGAAGAAGAAGAAAATACGAGGCAAATGAATCATTTTAGAATAAAATATACAAGGTTCCCAAAATATACGTTTTGTTATGTTGTTTTCGTCACCCAAGTTTTAATTTTGTCAATTTTATTCCTAAAATTTTCAATTTGTAATTCATAGATCAATATGTAAAAAATAAAACAACCCTTGATGATATCAATATGTAATTCGTAGATCAATCAATTAGTTTTTATACATAAACGAAACTCATATAAATACACCCCCCAACATAGAACACTTTATACTTTTCTCCTCTTTGAGAATCTGGATGGCATAAATCATAAAACGAGCAAACAACGCACTTTGTAGTAAACTGGAACACGAAGATTGCTTGAGTGGACAGTTCACTGCTCGAGTGGTGTAACTAAATGAGTGCAGAACATATAGGCTAATTGCTTGAGCAACCACTTCATCGCTTCAGCGAACTCACTAAAATGTGTGCCCATCACTCAAGCCAAGACTCCACCGCTCAAGCGCAGAAAAGATGCTCTCAGAAGTTTGAACGCCCTGCAAAAGTACTGGATGATGCCATTCACTGCTCGAGTGCACAAATGACCGCTTGAGCAGTCAAATAACTTCAACTGCATTTTTTTGCTTCGGGGACGCTTCCCTCTGGAGCTCCACGAACTGACCAGATAGTTAGACCCCCATACATAGTCAGTAAAGTGGTAAACATGAAAGCCTCTCAAGATCACAAACTCCTCTGCATAGACACAATTCCAGTTGGATTCGCTTTTAAACACTCACATTCTTATTAAAACAAAAGAGTGAATAAAATTACAACTGTAAGGAGTTCTGTCAAACGGGATTGCCAATTAAAAAACCTAACAACGATTTTTATAAATTTTTGCTAAAACTTACAATTAGTGATGTATTTCTGTGATGAAATTTTCAAACTATTACTGAAAATTAGTGACTTTTTGTGATAATTTTTTTAAATTGCCGCTAAAACTTATAATTAGTGACATCATTTGTGACAAAATTTTTAAACTGTCACTAAAATTAACTATTAATGACTTTTTTAATAGTGTTTGATAAAAAATACTATTAATTATCATAGGATCTATTAGGCAGTAAGTCCCTTTTTTTTTCTTTTTTTTCTTTTTTTATGACCAAGGTATTTGGTAAGATATTAGTTGTTTTTATTAATTTCTTCATAATTATCTTCAAACAAGAAAGTCAATTATAAGTATCCATGTAGATAGCGATATAAAATGGTAATAAGAATCAATGATATATAATATTTCTCATATTTTATACAGAGTATGGCTTTGAAGGGCGAGTCTCAACAAGTGGTGATATATATAGTTATGGCATGATGCTTTTGGAAACATTCACAAGAAAGAAACCCACAAATGAAATGTTTTCTGCAGAGATCAATTTAAGGCAATGGGTAAGCACATCACTTCCCAACAAAATTATGGAAATAGTGGATGGTGGTTTATTGAGGATGCAAACTCGCAGTGACATGGTTGCCTCACAAAGCATTCTTCTTGCTATTTTAGAGTTGGGTTTGGAGTGCACCAGTGAGTTAGCTGTGGAGAGGAGTGACATTAAGAAGGTCCTTGGCAAGCTGAATAAGATCAAAAAGCAATTCCTTCAAATCCAAAGTATTTGACATGCACATTGCACAGAACATAATCTAATTAATCCTTTGTTTCAACTGTTGCCCTTTCAAACATTTATCAAAATGTTTCTCTTGTTGATTTTTTATTTTTATTTTTTTAGTGAGGTGATTGTTAAAAATAAAATATTGTTATAACTTGTAATAGTATTGTCAGACTTTATATGATTTCAATTGGATTTTAATTTTAATATATATATATACATTTTTATGTATGACATATATATCTAAAAGTCCAAATGTTAGTCATTTTGTTTTGAGTTTTTAAAATTTGTTTTTGAGTTTTAAATTCGTGAATATATATATATTTTTTGTTTTTGTGAACTTTTTAAATATTTTGTCAATTTCTTTCTTTCTTTCTTTCTTAAAAACTTCAACTGTTGCCCTTTCAAACATTTATCAAAATGTTTCTCTTGTTGATTTTTTATTTTTAGTTTTTTAGTGAGGTGATTGTTAAAAATAAAATATTGTTATAACTTGTAATAATATTGTCAGACTTTATATGATTTCAATTGGATTTTAATTTTAATATATATATATACATATTTATGTATGACGTATATATCTAAAAGTCCAAATGTTAGTCATTTTGTTTTGAGTTTTTAAAATTTGTTTTTGAGTTTTAAATTCGTGAATATATATATATTTTTTGTTTTTGTGAACTTTTTAAATATTTTGTCAATTTCTTTCTTTCTTTCTTTCTTAAAAACTTTTTAGATCCACGTAATCTAAATAACACTTAAAAAATATAAAATTTGTGAAAAATCTTTAAAAAAATTACCTAAAAACTATAAAATACAAAAGAAAACAAAAATCCGGTAAAATTTCGCCTTACTTTTTTTAATAGTTTTCTCAAATATTTTACTTTTTAAGTACATTTAAATTAGATGCATCTAAAAAAAATTGACTAAACTATTAAAAAAGTTCACTAAAAAAATGAATTGAAAACTAAAAAAGTGTTTATAAAAATTTAGAACCAGATAGAATGAATGATTTCGTTTATGATTTTTAGCCGCTTGATTTAATTATATTTATCTTCAAAAAATAAAATAATATTTTTAAAATTATGTTTGACATATATATATATTAAATTTAGTGTATATAATGTGGGAACCAAATTCCCAAGACCCAATGACATTGCGTATAGATTAGACCAAAAAAAAATTGCAGTGATCTATAAAACCCTATAAGGCAGAATTAGGGTTTATACTTTCGAGATCTGTTTGGTTTGATATCGTTTAAATCACGAACAAAACATTGTAGTTGATAAATTCCAAATTCAGTTGCACCTTGCGATCTTCTACCGTGTAGGTTGGAAAACGTAAACCTCTTTACTCTCTCGAAGACCTGAAAAATTATGCTTTAGAGAGCTACAATGACACATATATATAGGCTACAACAAGAACCATTAGAAGTAGAATAGGATTAGGACTCCCTACGGAATTAGAAAAACTTAATTCAACCTCAATTATATTTCCTAATTTCATAAATTAGAATTCATACCACTAAAGAATTATTATTGCATTTCCATTTTAATCTCCAAATTATATTTTGAGTTCCACATTATTAAATACTTATTTATCTCTCCACGTTAAGATTACTAATACTCGTCAATTAAATAAATTACTGACGATTATATTTAATCGAATAATATTTCCTTGAGACCTTCCACTTAGCTTATGTGATATGGCGAATACAAAATCCACTAGCAGGGTTTGACATATTCAAAACATATAAGCTTTTTCAAGCGAGTATTATCAATCCCTAAACTGGGACGTGGATTCTATGAATAATCAATATCTACCGTACACATAAAGTGATCACCCAAATTGACCCACAAAGAATCTCACTCTTTTATGAATCAAAATGACTGACACTAAATGCACGTGATTATTAATTATTTTCAGATTAAGAGCATAAGTACTCATAATAACTATGTGATGTAAATTGTCTCATCTAATCAATAGATGAACAATTATCCCAAGACGGTCATGCTCAATACACACAAAGCATACTAGCATAATGAGTTGAACTTTACCATTTTCTGTAGTGAAGACAGACTTATTCAAACACCATGCTACAGTCGTACGTATGGTGTGTCCAAATCCATCTTAGATTGGCCACTTATATTCTACAAGAATTAGTGATCCGATCTTCCATGCGTAAGCCATACTCTACACACCAAATCACATTCTTCGTAGAATAAAAGACACACATGCAAAATATTAGACAAATAATGCAAATATTATTTGTAATGATTCTCATTAAAACTGGAATAACTGATATTATTAAAACTAAACACTAAATCCCATTATACAGAAACATAGCTATTAGTATATTCTTCTAATATATACATATGTGTGTATTCGGCATTTGAAAAAAGTTTATTAAAAATAATAAATAAATAAAAAATTCACAAAGTATTAAAAAAATTCACCAAAAATTTAAAAAAATAAAATACTAAATAAAAACTCATTTTAAAAACTAAATAACCAAACAAATTTGGATTTTGATTTTTGCACATTGGCGATTTCGTAGCCATTTCGATTAGCAGCAAGTTGAAGTTATTTAGTTGGTCAAATTGAATCACTACAAGAAAAAGCATTTTTTGCGACTAAAAAATCACATTTGGTCACTGAAAGTTAAAGTTTTGGCGACTAAAAATGCATTAGTAGCCAAAAGTAAAGATTTTTGGCGACTAAAAAAATTTAGTAGCCAAAAGTATAGGTTTTGGCGATTAAAAATCTGTTTGGTCGTCGAAATATGGCTTTTAGCGACTAAAAAAATTTTAGTAGCCAAAAGAAAGGCCTTTTGGCGACTAAAAAAAATTTAGTAGCCAAAAGTGAGGCATTCGGCGACTAAAAATCTATTTGGTAGCCAAAAGTGAGGCTTTTACCGACTAAAAAAATTTTAGTAGCCAAAAGTAAGGCCCTTTGGTGACTGAAAAAAAATTAGTAGCCAAAAGTGAAGCATTCAGCGACTAAAAACATGTTTAGTAGCCAAAAGTGAGGCTTTTTGGCGACTAAAAAGAAGTTTTGTGAAGCCCCTGAAAGTTGTATTCTCCTTAAAATCCTAATGTTTGAATTCCTTGAATTATTTCAAATCTTGTCGGTTAGCATTTTATTTTTATTTTTGTCAAAACAGGAATATCCTAGCCGAATTAGGTTCCTTAGCCTAATTTAATTTAATTCTACATAAGTAAGGGTATAATACATGAATTTAATTCCAAGCCCTCACTTCTTTATTTAAATTCAAAAATTTCCCAAAAACTAGTACATGTACTTTTATATTATAGGTACTATCAATCAAATTAAGATCTATACATATATATATATATATATATTGGGGAATGTGTCCCTAGTACCTAGATTGAATAAAAAAAATGCCCCAATCATCCTTCCCAACGGCCGGCCACCCTAGGAAGATGTAAGGAGCCTATTTTCAAGAATTGTAATCATGGTCTTCTAGAAACCCTAACACCTAGTACCCCTAAACCTAGGGTTTTGTTTCCAATGCTAGTTTCATTTCAACTAGGGACCAACTAGATATGGTCTAATCCTAAGATTAAGCTCCCTAATCACTCCTATTCCATTAGACTCCAAGTAAATCCTAACTTTTCCATCCAATTCCAACTAGTGGGCTTTTATGTCTTTTTACACCAAAATTTGCCTAAAAATACCTCTATCCCCTAGCTTGGCAAGCACAAACAACACACTCACACACACATTCGGCCTAGAGGAGATAAAGGAGAGCAAGAGAGAAGTCTTGAGAGGGAGAGGAAGGAAGAGGAGAGCCATCTTGTTCAAAGCCTAGCAAGTAAGCCACAACACAACCTTCTCTTTCATTTTCCTTTTTCAAATACATGTTCTTAAGGGTTCTAAATATTGTTTTCAGATGTGTTATTGATGAGCTACCTGTGTTAAAAATGATAAGGGTTGAGCCATGATTCTACCTCTCTTGTAGTTTCCCTCATTTCGGTACAAAACTATTGTTTTTACCCCAATCTCTCAAACTTTCCAAAGGCACACCTTCAAGCAAACTTTATGAGTTTAATATATGTTAGTTAGCATGTTTTCATCACAAAATAAATAAAAAATTTCCCATAGTGGATCTCTTTTCTCACAAATCCTCTTGTTTTGGGTATTGTGCCTTAAAATCTGTTTTCGCAGCTAACTTTCAAAATTTCTAGAAAAATGTAGAAAATTATTCTAGGCCTATATTTTATGTCAAAATATTCCTTAAGGAGTTATCTTTCAACTAAAATTGGTTTCATTGAAAAATAGTGAGCGGTTTGCAAGAAAATCAAATTTTCAAAACGGTCGACGAATCTGGACAGCGCTGGAGTGTTTTCTAAATAACTTAAAATCTAGAAAAGCTATCCCATTTCCGAAATATGTTCTGGAAACTAGATTAAATTCTCTACGAACCATAGGAAGGCCAAGTCTGGTAAAAATTCTAGAATTGCCCTTTTCATTCTAATCCTTATGTGATATTGAATCTGGAAATTCTATTGTGCATGGATGTTTTATGCTCTAGTATTCATGATAATGCTTATTAGCTTATGATCATATCTTGGCATGATATTATATGTGTTATGGTTATGTTCTTTATCTTCTTCATCTTAATGATGCATGCTTTTGTGGATATTATTATCTTGTTAAGTTGGTCTAACTTTGATTTAAAACATTTAACTCAACGGAAAACTTAATTGGGATGGTATTGGATTTTCGATCACTTGAGTAGTGAAAAGATGATAATATGTGATGTATGGATTGTTGGGATGTGTTTCCTATTTGGAAGTTAAAGTCTTGCGCAAGTGGTTTTCGGAACCCTTGAACGGAGCGGTTGTATTCGGACCCTAGGTGGTTTAGTGTGAGGAGGGATTTGGGCAAGGCCCATTATTACCGTCTCTTTTGAGGCCCTGCGGCTGGCACTACATGGTATATAACCGTTGCTAGGCATCTAAGGTTAGTTTTGCAACAAAGCAGCAAAAGATGGGGCATATCGAATAATCCGCGTCCGATTCTTGTGGTTGGGAGGACGAAATTTCTTTGGGAGATTTCTAGTTTACTAACATCTAACTTGTAACCCTTTATTTATTTAGTATCATGCTTTACTACTTGATGTTATAATTGTGATTGTGTATTGAACTGGGGAAAAGGGATGGGGTGTGTGTGCGTTTACTGGGCATTCAAAACTCACGGCGTATCATGCCAGGTGCCGAAGAGGAGTTTATAGTTGGAGACGACGAGCCTGAAATCTTCGAAGACTTTTGGCTATCTTAGGAAAGTTAAAAATTCCTTTTGGTATTTTTTAAGACTCATATGAAGTTTTAAACTTTCTTTTGGGATGTAATGTAATAGAACAAGCTTTTGAAATTAAGGATATTCGTGGTTGTTATGTTCTTTCATTCTATATTTATATGTACATACCTTATCGTTGCTTATGAGACCTTGTTTCAATACCTTTTAAGATCTGTCAAAAGGGTAGTGCGCTGCCTAAGAAAGTCGGACTTAGAAGGGAGGCTAATTTGACTTCTCCAGCGATTTGAGATCTTACTTGGTTATTGACCATAGGACTCATTAGTGACTTCCCCTTGACTGCAACCAATAGTGTAGATTCAGGGCGTCACAACATGGTATCAGAGCCTAGGTTCAACCCTTAACCCGCGCAATCCAATATGCGACTCTAGAAACCCTTACCCCTTATCTTATTTTATTCTATCATGCTATTATATTTAAAGAAGACTAACAAATAAAAAAAATTTCCACCTTAGGATGTCATCAGGAGACTATCCAAGACGCGGCGTCAGTCTCGACTCGTGGGGTACTTTTCGTATGCACGGAAGGAGGGTCATGTTTGTCAGCCCCTACTTTAGCTGATAATGCTGTGTGAGTGCCGCCGAGGAAATTATCAAAACAGAGATACGTAAGGTGGAAACGGAGTACTCCCACCTTGATACACCGAGCCTTGACCACCATAGCATACCACCAACCACCGACTCAGGCTGAAAGCTACGAATCTTGTTATCAGGTGCCAGGCAACAATCAACCAATGGATATGGAGCAGCCACTCGAACAGCAAGGGGCAACCCAAGCCTACCCTATAGAGGTGTCATCTGAACACAATCCCCCCTCACCAATGTACACTTCCGGCTCTCCGGATCAAGCAACTGACTCCGTTGATGAAGACCCAGAAAAAGACTTTGATTGGTCAGGAAACGAGAACTAGTTTGAGGAATAGTAAAACTAGACTTTTGTAAGATCCACTGATGGGGATCCTTAGAATAAGATAGCTTGAACTTTGTAATGCATAGATGCCCTTTGAATGTAACTCCAATTTAGGAGCCCTTTTGTAATGATGCCTATTATAATATATAAATGATGTGTTAATCTATGTTGTTGACTGTTACTTGCTTTAGTATACCTTAAGGAAACTGAACCTTTATTTCAAATCTAAGTAGTAAGATTCTCTAAAATTGGAAACCAACTCACCACGTGCCATGAACAGAATGGTGGACACGCGAGCTAATGACTATACCAAAACCAGCAACAATGCACAAAACCATCCCAGGAATCAACACGGACCCGTCCCCGCAGGGGCTGATATCCCCAATAACCTAGGTCATTAAATTTTGAAAGAACTAGGGCAAGTAAGGAACAATCGGCAGAATGAGAGGACTCAATTCTTTTCTGAGTTTCGAAAACAGAGACCCCCAAAGTTCACGGTGTACCGGACCCAAAGGTTGCTGAAAATTGGTTTCGACAGATAGAGAAAATGCTAGACACCATGGGCATAACTGAGGCCGCTGATAGAATAACTTTGGCAGTATTCGAGCTTAATGATAAGGCTGACCACTAGTGGGAGTTAATCAAGAATACTCGTGACGTAACGAGCCTATCATGGAACCAGTTCAGGGAACTGTTCCTAAATAAATATTTCCCAAATACAATCTGCCGAGAACGAGTCAAGGAATTTCAAAACCTGGAACAAGGAAATATGACCGTGACCCAGTATGTTGCAAAATTTGAAGAGTTAGCCCGTTACGCAACTAGATATGTAGCAAATGATGAAGAGAAGGCAAGGATGTTCAAGTGGGGGTTGGACCTTGAAATCAGGGGAAGAGTTCTTCCGCAACAACTCCACTTATATGCCGAGGCACTAGAAACGACATTAGAATCTGAAAGGGAAGTAACCGACGTCAGGAAGGCTTGGAACAAGAGGAGAGGGAGTTAGGTGTCTATTGGACCTCAGAGGAACCAGAAGGGAAATATGGCCTCAAAGCCCTACTCCAGACCACAACCATAATAACAACAACAGC
>NW_021027259.1:174333-264580 GCF_004153795.1 Camellia sinensis | reverse complement strand
ACTAATGCAATCCTCCTCCATGGTTGACCAGTAGTAGCCCTGTCTGAGGATCTTTCTTGCCAGCATTACTCCATTCATATGTGCACCGCACTCCCCTCCATGGATGGCCTTTAGAAATAACTGTTTTGGGCTATCGGTGGAGGATAGTCGTGATTGTTGTAGACATTGCATGTGGATTAGGAGGATAGCATTGCATTTGCATACATTGTTTTGTGTGTGGGAGGAGATGGGGGATGTACTCCACGGTTTAGGGGAAGTTAGGGGATGGACCTCTAAACCGGATTTTGTTTGGGAGGAGATAGGGGATGGACTCCATTAGCATCACTTTTATGTGTGCTTATTTATATAGAAGTGTTTTATTGATACAGCACTAAAATGTGTATCAATCTGGAAGTATGAAGTGTTTTGATTTGAGCTTGAGTCTCATTTGTTTGTTGACATTGGAAGAATGTGAATATGATATATATATAATTCACTATTGTAAGTTTGGCCAGGTTCTGAGCCATATTGATAATGTTGGAAAGTAAAACGTGTTTTAGACATTAGTGTCATGAGACTGTGTAATGATGTAATTGATTATCTTGGTTAACCATCTATTGAATGCTATTGCTTTATTCAATGCTTATTTTTGGTTTAGTATATTTCTACTGGGCTGTGGCTCACCCTTTATGGGAACATCATTTTCAGGTCCAGGTGATAAGCTACCTCCCAGGACTTAGCTTGGAAGGATTTGGATTTTGAAGACTATTTTTAGTTGTTTGTTTTTATTTGATAAATAATCAAGCCTAGGGCTTTATTTGTATTTGAGTTAGAACTCATATTTTGTGTCCAAGTGTTGGCTTGGAAAGATGTAAGCCCATAGGGCATTTAATTTGATGTTACATGTAATGTTTTTATTTAGTAATACTCTGATGAATGAATTAATAAATTGTTTTCTTTAAATAATGCATGTTGATGATATACATATAATGGGTTTATTTTGAGGGCATTACAGACTTTATTTATAATTTTTTTTTAAGTGGTCACTGGGAGTCAAGTCTATTTGTTTTATATCCTTAATAATTAGATTTCGTTTGAAAATTAATTAGTTTAATAATTTTTAATGACTTCTTAACTTTTTATTTAAAATAGTCAATTGACAAATAAGGTGTTACTTGAAAGTTTGAACCCATTTGGCCTTTTTATAGGGTCATCAATGAAACGGGTCGGACTTACTCGGCCCATAACTATTATATTCATGTTCCGTATATTAATGAGTTTTTCAAATTTTAATCAATCAACGGGTTAGTACGAACCGGACTTATCTAAAAAAATCTAAAACCATATCCCACCCTTAAGTCCAAATCTTACGAGCCAAAATCAAACTGAATCGGGTTACACATTTTTTATTAGACTTATATTATTAAGTTATACACATTTTTATTTTTATTTTTTTTAATAATTCATCTTATCAAATAAATTAATACTATTAAAATAATCAAATTAAAGTATAAATTCACCAAATTAACACATTATGACAATGTTATATGTAAAAAGTTGAGAGTTAGAAAGGTATTACCGGTCACTATCAAATTTAATTTTAACAAATTGAATTTTGTGTATTTTTTTTTAAATTACAATTTACAAGGATAATATTGTTTGTCAAGTGTTATTATTATTATTTTTAACGGAACAATATTGATTTTAAGGGATTAAAATTAAATTTAATAGTGGAGTAGTCTTTTAGATAATATTTTTTTTTTTTTGGACCGAATAGTTTGAGTCGGGTTAATGGGATGGTCGAGTTAGATTTACTCCTACAGACTTGTGTGGGCCAAGTTTTTGAGAGGACTCGAATTTCAAACCTTTATCCAAAACTCTAAATGATTTTTTCTAGGATAGGAGTCATAAAATGATTTGGACAAATTAAATAATATCATTTTTTTTTTTTTAATGACCCTATAGATTGGCTATGGAGTCAAGTACACCTCTCTTGAGCCCATTTGACATTTTTACGAGAGTAAATATCATTCCCCCCCCACCCCTCCAAAAAAAAAGAAAAAAAAAAAAATCACCCGTTTTTCACGTTGACCCCCATACTTTGATTTATTTTAATGTAGTACCTGAACTTTTTACAAATTGATCAATTAGACCTCTGCCGTCACCTTTCGTATATAATTGGATGGTATGTGCTGACGTGGCATTTAAAATTTCATTTTACCCCCCAAATTAAAAATCAATTTGCCCCCCAAACTATACTTTAAAAATCAATTTGCCCCCCTCCACATCTGCACATTCCGTTCAATTGTGGACGAAAAGGTGACGGCAGGGGTCTAATTGATCAATTTGTGAAAAGTTCAGATACTAAATTAAAATAAATCGAAGTATGGGGGTCAACGTGAAAAACACGTGATAGTTTGGGGAAAAAATGATATTTTCTTTTTATGAAGTCATTGAAGTGAATTACAAGCCATGGCTCTCCTTCCAAGTTTCTCCCCGCAACTGTTGTACTTAATTTTGGTTGACATTTATATGCATTTATAATGCCTGCAGCATAGAAAAGGTTTACTTCTCTTTTTCCATTTATAGTTGCTTCGTTCAATTTTCTCAGCCAATAATAATGGTGTTTGTGTTGTACTTAATTTCAGTTGACATTTATATGCATCTATAACGTCTGCAACATAGACTTTTAATATGAATTAAATGCACCTTTCTTGAATGGTGAACTTGTATTAGAGTAGATCAGAAGGTAGCTGCAAAGTTGCACTAATTTAAAGTGAATCTTTAAATGTTTATTCTGATTTATGACTTCAATTGATGTTTAATTCAGTTTCATTTTGCATGAAACTGGTTCAAATTTCCAACTCATCCAGAAATGGTAGTCAGCAGAAATTGGAGAAATCGTCTTGTTTGCCATTATATGACAGATCTACAACATGCCTGGAATAGGGATTATTTGCCATGTTCTATAGCACGTCTGCTTGTGAAGTCATCTTGTTTAACCAACTAACTTTGTTTTGTTAAAAGATCTTGAAGAACATCTAAATGTGTGCTTTTCTTTCTTGGGTTCCACTTACCAGTTTGTTAGATTTTTGTGGAATAATTGTCCTTGTTTAGGGTTGATTTTGAAGCACGTTTATGACATATTTGTGCATGATGGAGCATAAATCTTTGGCAGGCGCTTAATGTCTTGCCGCTGAGAGGTGGACCATCGCCAAGGTTCACTCAGAGAACACTTCTATCCACGGAGAATTACCAAGTGGTGTGACTTGTGTTTTAATATATAGGAAAATTGGTTGAGAAAGTTTTTAATACGATTTTGAAGACGTTTTCTTTTGGAGCTTGTGCTACTAATGAGACTACCATTAACTTCTTATTTTTTGGTACCCTGTTTCTTTATTGCTGAAATTTTTGGGACATTGTGATACTGTGTAGTATTGGTCCATAGATATACTTTTCTGAATATGTAGCACAATGTGTTTCAAAGCTCATCACTCGGTCTGATGATACTGAAGCTGTAGTACAGGAACGACTCTGCATTTACAATGAAAAGGTAGTACTTCATTCTCCCAAAATTTTCTTCACAAATGACACTAATATTGTCACAGTTTTCCTGTTGTTGGAAAAGTAAACATCCATTTACGTCTTTGTTGCTAGAAAAATGTGAAGACACCTAACATTTTTGCAGGTGTGATTTTTCTTGTGTTAGTTTGAAGTTATGCTTCGGTAGAAATAAGAACCATAATAGTTGATTTGATGCAAGGATTTCTAATGGCTGCAAAGTGGGGCTTCTCACTTGTACTAAACTTATTCCTGTTTTCCATTTTGGTTTATGCCTCATAAAAGTTCAATTATATTAAAGGTCTCTGTGATGGGGATTTATTACATGCTGCTCAAAAAAGTTCAATAATATGAATACCGTGTATGGAAATTATTGACTAATGGGTCTATAGTTATTACTTTTAAATACTTAAGGAAGTTAAGATGGATGAAAACACTTATGAGATTGTGTTTGTTGAAAATTGAAACTGTGATTTTGTGATTTCAACTGATAATATCAATCTTGTTACAGATGAGTCTGCTGAAAAGAAAATGAGGAGGTATATCAAAGCCTCACTCCCAGTTATAGCATACATAGATAAGCTGTATGTTTCAAGGAATATCAGCTTAGATTGGTAATTTTTTATCCATTCTGGGGAACTGTTAGATGAGAGGCAGACCTCTTGTGTGCACAGCAGCTGCCAAGTTCTAGATTCATCCTGAAGAAACTCGAATTCAAGGTGTTGATGCCCCAAAATCACCAAACGGCGTCAGTTTAGCACGAAACTTGGCACACACGACCGCCTAGGCACTAGAGACTTGTGGGAGATTGTGCGTAGAAAAATGTAAACGGTAATTCTTATTCTATGAAATTTTATAAACAACACAAGCAGACACACCTTACTTAGTTTCTATGAAATCTGGTTCAAACTTTCTCAAATATCAAATGAAATAAAGTTTGTTATTCCCTTGAACTTGTTCATAGCACTTGTTTCCGCCCTAAAATCACCAAACGGCGTCGGTTTAGCACAAAACTTGGCACACACGACCGCCTAGGCACGAGAGACTTGTGGGAGATTGTGCGTAGAAAAATGTAAACGGTAATTCTTATTCTATGAAATTTTGTAAACAACACAAGCAGACACACCTTACTCAGTTTCTATGAAATCTGGTTCAAACTTTCTCAAATATCAAATGAAATAAAGTTTGTTATTCCCTTGAACTTGTTCATAGCACTTGTTTACTCATATATGTCTCCTTGTGCGTGGCTTCCAAATGATATTACAAATCTAGAGAAAGGTGTTCTCTCATTTGGATCCCAAAGAAGAAAGGTTATTTTTTAATATGGAGTTGTAACGATATGGTATTGAAATTAAGGCATATAAGATTATTACTTCGGATCAAGGGTTAAAATTCAGCATGTCACAGTTGAGGTTGTGGGCTCAAAGTTAAGGTCAGACACTTAGTGCAAATAATGCTAAAAGTTAAGTCTCTACCCAATCTACCCGTCCCTAACATCCAATGGGTACTGAACTGGGCGTATGTTTTTTACTTTGGTTGAAAGGTTTGTTTGGGGGTTTTAAATGTAGCCCCGATATTTTTCATGGTGAATGATCGCTGATAAGTATGGTATGGGAGTTTAAACTTTGCACTTGGACTTCTTGTTATCCTCCGAATCTTATTCATATGATAGATTGCTTAAATTGTTTTTAATTAACTCTGTTTGATTTCCCATTAACTATGTTCCAGTCATTTTCCATATTGTGGTCTTTTTGTCAACAGAAGATTATCTAAGAAAAAGAATACCTATATTATTTTTCCCTTCTATCTACAATTAAATGAGATATAAGGAGATTATTAGAATTCTTTGATGCATACGCTGTTCGGTAATTGATATACTTAATTTTGAAGTCATTATTTAAGATTACCTAGATTTCCCTTGCAGGTAAACAAACCATCAGTAATTTTTATTGATGAAATTGATGCATTAGCTATGTTAGTAAATACTTGTTAATTAGAATAGCTTTAGCTTTATCATTATTAAATGTATAGCTTTACTTTATACTTTCGGTGTAATTGTTAATTGTATAACTTCACTTTATGCTTTCGGTGGTAGTGGGTTAGTATATACTTGTTAATTAGAATAGCTTTAGCTTTATCATTATTAAATGTATAGCTTTACTTTATACTTTCGGTGTAATTGTTAATTGTATAACTTCACTTTATGCTTTCGGTGGTAGTGGGTTCTTTGGTATCCAATGCCCATATTTTCTCTCTATAAAGAGAGACTTCATTCTCTTTGTAAATTAATGCATATACAAACATTTCAGAGTCTCTCTCTCGCTCTATAGCTTCTCTCACTCTCTCAAACTAATCTTTCAAGCTACAAGGTATGGGTGTTCCTGTCAGTATCTTCTACATTTCTTGTGGTTTTTACTTGTGCTTTTTACTTGTATGAAGGTCAGTGCATTTCTTCTCATTCCATCTCTTGATTTAACTGTTGTGCAAAATAATTTATCTTCCTCTTCCATGTTTGGTTGCTGCAAATTAAAACAGTGGGAAAATCTCAATGGCTTGATGATTTTCCTTCTTTATTTTTATTTTGTTTTTTCTTTCTTTTGAACTTGCACAGTAGCTAAAGGAAAAATAAACGTGAATGTGTTGAAAATAGACTTATGTTAGAAAATTGGCAGACCAAATCAACGGAGAAAACTATGCTGCAGGTAATATTTGATACTTCCGTTTGGAACTCGAAGACAAAAGCACTCCTCACACAAAATGAATGAGGCTCTCTAAACTATTCAGGACCCGATTTCTCCTTTACATCAACAACCATACCAATGCACTTTCTTTGCCATTTTCTTTTAGTTAATGAACCCACCAGAAAACCTAAATTAAGGAAATGAGAAGTACATGATTCACTTTAGTATAAATAGAATCAAGGAGTACTTCATAACTACACTCCTTTGCTGCATATTAGGAGAAGTACATGGTTCTCTTCAATTCATTCTATCATTACTCTTTTCAAAATTTTGTTCAAGTGGCTTCAAACCAATAGATCATGGAGTTATTTATTTACTTATTGGAGCCGTTTCTTATAGACCAAGGCAAATTAAAAACCAAATGCATGAATGGTCATTTATGTAAATGGTATTTCAAATGTAAAACTAAGTACTACAATTTCAAGCACTTCGTCTTTGTTGATGGTACCATTTGGCTTGTCTATTATCATTTGGCTACTGAACCCAGGAGTAAATATGTATTACAATATCTCTCCTATTCCTTTACTGAAAGATTGCTCTTGAAGTAGAAATAGTCCATTTTTATAATATCAGATAAACTGTTAGCGAAAGAGTTGCAGTGGGGTTTTATTAATTGGAGCATGTGAATCCATAGAATAATACCAATTAAGTTTTCAAACTTGATATTATCTTTTTAAAGGGAATTTTTTATTAGAATCAGTACAGTTATTTAGCCACATAGGAGAATAGAGAATGAATTTTATTTTATACTTGCTGGTTTTACAATCTTGCATATTACCATTCCCAATGTCATCATTGCCTTCTTTGCCTTTGAGGGATATTCTAATTTTAGAGACGGATTGGCATGAAACTTGGTACACACGACCGCCTAGGCACGAGAGACTTGTGGGAGAAGACGGGACTCCAATCGGGTTCCCGGTTTGGGAGTTAGAGCCATATTTCGGTCTAGGCAAACTAGTTCCTTAAGAAACTTGAATTTGAGGCGTTGACGCCCCAAAATCACCAAACGGGGTCGGATTGGCACGAAACTTGGCACACACGACCGCCTAGGCACGAGAGACTTGTGGAAGAAGACGGGACTCCAATCGGGTTCCCGGTTTGGGAGTTAAACCCGTATTTCGGTCTAGGCAAACTAGTTCCTTAAGAAACTTGAATTCGAGGTGTTAACGCCCCAAAATCACCAAAAGGGGTCGGTTTAGCACGAAACTTGACACACACGACCGCTTAGGCACGAGAGACTTATGGGAGAAGACGAGGCTCCAACCGGGTTCCCGGTTTGGGAGTTAGACCCGTATTTCGGTCTAGGCAAACTAGTTCCTTAAGAAACTTGAATTCGAGATGTTAACGCTCCAAATCACCAAAAGGGGTCGGTTTAGCACGAAACTTGGCGCACACGACCGCCTAGGCACGAGAGACTTGTGGGAGAAGACGGGACTCCAATGGGGTTTCCAGTTTGGGAGTTAGAGTCGTATTTCGGTTTAGGCAAACTAGTTCCTTAAGAAACTTGAATTTGAGGTGTTGACGCCCCAAAATCACCAAACGGGGTCGGATTGGCACGAAACTTGGCGCACACGACCGCTTAGGCACGAGAGACTTGTGGGAGAAGACAGGACTCGAATCAGGTTCCCGGTTTGGGAGTTAGGGTCGGATTTCTGTCTAGCCAAAATTATTTACTTAACTATGTTTGTAATTATATAGTAATTAATTTTTTATGTTTTTTTATAATTAAAATATGAACACATAATTATATTGTCATTAATTATTTTTATTTTTTATTTTCAAATATTTCCTGAGTAGCAGTTTGCTTCTTGTGGAATGCAGGCGTGTGAAGATTGCGACAAACTTTTGTATTTGTAACCCACGGAAGAATCATGACGAAAACTTTTATTTTTGATTTACGTTATTTAGATTTGTGAACAACATTATTTATGTATTATGCAACATTATGTGGTGGGATAATTTTGATGATGTGTTGTTATAAATGGAAGAATACTTTAATTATGGATGAATTTTTATTTATATACAGGAATTTTTATATTATTATATAATTATCGGTTTTTTTTTAGTTATTTTCATTTAATACAGGTAATTTTCATATTTTTAATAATTTTATTGCAGTTTTTTTTTTTTTTTTTTTTTTGAGACGGCGCCATACTGTCTCAAAAAAATTTAGAACCAGGTTTTTTGCAACGGTAGTATAGCCGTCGCCAAAGATATTGGCATTATTAATTAGTTGAAACAAAAAGGATTTAGCAACGGTATTCTTCACCGTCGCAAATAATGTTTTTAGAGACGGTATTTTTACTGTCGCAAATAACCATTTTAGCGACGATATATTTGCTGTCTCAAATAAATATTTTTTGCGATGGTATAAACCCCGTCGCAAATAGCCATTTTAGCGACGGCACCACAGTGGCATCTCAAAAACTTGAAATTTCTACATATTAATAGCGACAGTCTTTTGCCGTCGCTAAAAGGCATTTTTGCCGTCGCCTATATTTTGCGACGGTGTCACACCGTCGCTAAAAGCCTTTAGCAATCCCCTTTGTTGCGACCCCCCTCTTACCGTCGCTAAAAGCTATATGCCGTCACAAAAAAACTTTTGCGACGGGGTTTTGGGTATTTGCGACCGTATTTTACCGTCGCAAAAAAGCAAATTTTTTGTAGTGGGGTATTAACATTTTAGGTGAGGAGAGGCTACCCTAATCCAGTGCTGGCTACAAGTCTCAGCGAGGACTTACATTGAACTTATAAATTGCCTATCAATGAGGACCGTTGGCAATAGAAATCAAACCTAAGTCTTAAAGGCGAAAAATTTGATCATTACCAACTCAACCAAGCTCTGTCGGTTTTATTTAGTATTGTTAGACTCATGCAAATGTTATTTATTTTATTTTTAGAAAGTATCACATAAAATTTCTTATATGAATTCCATTGTAAAATGTAAAAACAAATTAGTTTGTCAAATTTTAACTATAGCTAAATTTCGTGTAATATTAAAATATAACATCAAAAATTACTAATTATTGAAGTACTCATAACTGAGATTCATGTTATTTTTTAACAAGAATTTGTAATGGAGAAACTAAAAATGGTTTTACCAAAATTATTTATTTATTTTTGAGTCAAAGTATCAGGTTTAAAAATATAACTTACCTTTGAAAAAAAAAAAAAAAAACTATACATCAAAACAAAAGAAACACTTAAGATAAATTATAAGGCATTTCAACTTTGTACTTGATTTTTGAAGAGGGACTAATAATTTGGGACAATGAAAAATGGAATAAGGGACTAATATTATGGGACGGAGGGAGTACTAATTATTGAAGTACTCATAACTGAGATTCATGTTATTTTTTAACAAGAAATTCTAATGGAGAAACTACAAATGGTTTTACCAAAATTATTTATTTATTTTTGAGTCAAAGTATAAGGTTTAAAAATATAACTTACCTTTGAAAAAAAAAAACTATACATCAAAACAAAAGAAACACTTAAGATAAATTATAAGGCATTTCAACTTTTCAGTTTGAAAGGCATGGTTTTAAATCAAATTATGTCTACCTGGTTATTGTGTTTCTCTATCTCTCTAGGTTTATCTTCTTGTTTTCAACAACACAAAATTTATATTATGTTATCCAACATATATATGTATATATATTTATCCAAAAGGCGAGTATTATTTATTTATAAAGAGGTGTTGGCTACACAATGTGGGTAGCCATCCCATGTTTGTCAAAAAGTACCATAGGTAGTACAAAACAGGGGCTATGCGGATACAAAACAGCTTGCTTGGCCAACCCATCAGTAACAAAATTCTTCTCTTGGTAGACATGATCAAGTTGAACAGTCCATTTACGCCCCAGGAGTAACCTGCAATCACCAACCAAAGATTGAATCTACGGTGAAGTAACAGGATTAGAAGTAAGGAGAGAATAAGTGACAAATGAATCTACTTCTAAGTCAAGCAAACAATATCCTTGTTGCCATGCAAGTATTAATCCTGTGCGGATACCCCTTAATTCAGCAACCATACTTGTAGCATTTCCTATATTTTGGCTAAAACCTCACAACCAGTCGCACAATGCTTGCTGGACCCGGTTGTCCTAGAGCACATCCATCCCTGTTTAGTTTGACATAGCAAGTTGAGGGCAGTTTCCATTTTACCCATAGAGTATGAGTGATGGTGGGAATATGATTTTTGTAGACTAAATGGAAGTATTCAACAGATTGCCTCCAGATAGTTTTGATTTGGAAATTGAGAGAGCTAATGGATGTTGTAAATAGGGTCGAATTGCGAGATAGCCAAATTTGCCAAATAGCAAGGAAAAAAGAAGTGTCCATGGCAGGTTAAGATTAGGGACTTTATGGGGAGCAGTGAGATTTACGATGAGCCACTCTTTAATGGATAGATTAAAGTAGCTTTGTTGATCAAAGGGAGGATGAAGCCTGATCCACACAGCCTTGGCCCAAATACAGTCTCTTAAAGCATGTATCGGGCTTTCAGTCACAAGTTGACAACGATGACAAAGAAGAGGCATGGCGATCCAGTTTAGGCAAGTTTTAACCGGTCAGCGATTATAAGCACAATGCCACGAGAAGTAATTTACTTTTGTAAGACATTTATTCTTCCAAAGCCAAGACCAATTTTCTGGAGAAGAATGGTTGCTAAGAAAGGAGTAGGCTGCTGAGATTGTACAATCCCCATTGTGCGATTGCCAAAAGGGAATGTTGTCATTTTTGGAAATAATGGCGATAGGGACAAAAGAGACCATTCTAGCCTATGAAATGATGATTTGTGAGATAGTAAACAAAAGAGACCATTCAGTTAAAATAAAATAAAAAATAAAAAAAGACCACTAATATTTTATTTTATTTTTAAAATTGATTGTCAATTTTTAGGAGGCAAATGCAATAAATTGAATAGGCTATAATTATATTAACCTAATTTTTTACATGGATGATATACACTAAGAACTTTATAAAAATGAATAGTTTATATCACCAAAACGGGACTTGTGACAAGCCCAAACATCACCTTCTAGTTTAGATTTGAACGGGAGGCAAAGTCTTTTCTTAAATGAAATGTAAGATGAAAAGATATAATGATGACACATGAAACATCAAACAAAATGTAATATAAAAATGTGATAAACTTTAAACACAATTGTTGGTTTCTACGTTACTTAACACAAACTACTATTTTATGACAATGTCACAAACATATCCTCACCATTGACTTGAGGATGAATTTGTGGCATAAGCAAGGATGATGTTAGGGGTGGCCATGCCCCCAAACTTTTTGAAATTATTATCCCCATATGAATAATTTTATATTGTATATAGAATAATTTCTAATTTTTTGATAAATTTTGTCATTAGTTCCCTATATCGCAGAAGTATTCTTATAATGCATATAAGATGATCTCAAATAATTTATTATAATAGTACATACTATTGATTCCATTATTGATTAATATAAATTTATTAGTTTTTCTCATTATTAGTTTTCTTTTTCTTAAAAGTACATGTTAAAATTTCCTCTTTGCTAAGAGATTTTTCTTGCTAAATTTATTTTGGTCCCCCTTAAAATAAATTTCCAACTTTATCCCTGGACGTGAAGATATATTTGTGACATTGCCACAAGCTATACTCAATAATCTTTGACTTAAAACTTGAATTCTCTTTTTCATTTGAAAGTAGTTGAGGATATTCATTTTATTTTAAGGATGCAGCAACACTATCTTACAAAATATTCATTTTAACACAAATATTCTTTCCACTAACTGTAATAATTTTCATTGAATGAAAAAAAAAAAAAATCTTCATTTCAAAGCACTGTTTACACAAATTATAATGCATTAAACAATGCTCCAAGCAGATTGATTAACATTTGCCTAAAAACAAAACAAAGTAGAGCCACATGCCCAAACGTTTTAGAAAAACACCATACTGCCATTTGAGACAGAACAATATTCAATGTTTCTAACACTAAGAAACTAATTCATATAAAACGATTAGGATAGAGTGTCCAGAAAGTATACCTGCTCAAGCATGTAGGCATTGATCAAATAGGAGATAGGCTTTCAATGAATTGGTCAGTATAATACCAAGTTGATTCTCGGTCTTCATAGTCCCGTTGTGGCGGCAAATCACAAAGCACCTTCAGTGTCTTGCACTTCCGATTGTACAAAACAATTTTTCCCGGAATGGCTAACACCAGAGTAAAATCTTTTTCATTTGCTCCCTTCACAACACATAGCACAGAAAATTTACAGATTTTGGTCGTGTCAAACGTGCTTCTGTGAATTATTTCAGGGAATACAGATATTATGGGTCTAAGATCGACCCAATACTTCACAATCCAAAGATAGTGGTCCTTGTCCATTTCAAGGATTCTAAATCTCAC
This sequence comes from Camellia sinensis, assembly GCF_004153795.1. Lineage (NCBI taxonomy): Eukaryota > Viridiplantae > Streptophyta > Magnoliopsida > Ericales > Theaceae > Camellia > Camellia sinensis. Next base: position 251,890 of record NW_021027259.1, on the reverse strand, counting down.
AGCAGAGTGCTCAGGAGTCTGAATAAGAAGCAGATGGCCACCACATTCTCCAAAATACCGAATATCATCTTCAGAAAGAATTTTAGGGTTTGGAGGCATTGGAGTTGCTATTAGCTTTGGTGCATCAACATCAAATTGAATGTGAAAGTTCTTGTAACTCATCCAATGAATTGCACCATTCCAAAAGACCCTTTTCCTGAAGGAGTAACCTGGTGGTGCGTTGGCACTTATGTGTTCCCAAGACGCACTCTCCGAAGAGTACAAGTCAATTAAGTAAAAGCCTTCATCAAAATTGCTAGAGTAACTTATCAATATAACTTTGTAGTGAGGTGATTTTGAGGGAGTAAAAGCCAAATAAGCACCAAACACATGGCGAAGTGATCTAGATGAAGTGAAGTAAACACCAAACTTGTCACGAAATGGTCCAGAAGATGTTGAAGGGCCACCAGGATATGGAAGTACTGTGAATTTCTGGGTGGTCGGGTTACAAACAATGAACCGCGTTAGGCCATTCAAGCATAACAGTAAGCCATTGCAAGAGTGCTTAATCCTAGTTGTAGCAGAACCATCTCCAATACCAGCAAGGAATGACAGTGTCGGAAGATTTGGGTTGTGGTTATCAAGTGAGACAGACTTTACTTGTTCATCGTTTGATGACGAAGTGCTGATGTATAATCCTGAGAACAAGGGATTGTGATCTTGGCGAGAATGGTTGCGGGAAAATTGTGAATCGGAGATTAGAAACAGCCAATTCTTAGACACGCACTTGAATCTGATGAGGGACTTTGCTGGCATGCGTATAAGAATCTCTGTTAAGAGATCTGCATTGCCGGCAATTACTTCTGCCGCAAATGAATGCTCTGACGATGTACTGCCGATAATTAATTTTCTTCTTCTGCTGTGCACTTTCATGGTCATTTTTGCCTCTGCATAACCCACAATAAGAACAGAGAATTCTCATCTCCATCTAACAAAGTTAAAACTTTAGCCAAATTTTAGTTAAAAAAACTACAAATTAATGCCACAACTAGAATTCCTTTCTATCAAGTTACTATTCACTTTGCTTTGTTATAGTTTTTCAAAAACACTTATCAGAAAATTTTACTTTCTTGTTTTCCGTGTTTTTTGTTTTTACTGAATTTTTTTAATATTTTAAGCAATTTTTTTTTACTTTTAAGACAAACCTAACATAAGTATACCTAAAAAGTAAAAAAATTATGAAAAAAACCTTTTAAAAATTCACTAAATACCAAAAACACAAAAACACAAAAAAAAAAAATACGAGAATTCAGTACATTTTTCGTATTTTTATGTATTTACTAATTTTTTACTTTTTAGATACATCTAAGTAAGGTACATCTAAAAAAGTAAAAATATTTAAAATTTAAAAAATCTTCATTAAAAACAAAAAAATACGAAAATAAAAAAACTCTATTTTCAAAAAACGTAATTCCAAAAACTCAGACCAAACACACTGATTATAATTCATTAATGGAAGTTCATTTTTCTTGTTCGTTTATTTATCCAAGACATCAAGGAAACCCATCATAACACACATAACAAATAATGGGATGACCAAGGATGGAACCGGGATTTCATTACTGGAGAATCCAAAAGACGAATAAAAATTTTTCACGATATACACAAACACACATGTATGTACAATATGATATATAAATTATCTCAAGTTGTCATCTCAACTTGAGAGAGTGTTTAGACTTAGTAGGCTTATTTTAGGACTGATTTTGGTGATCCAAACCATTCATTGTTAAGACTTGTTGGCTTGTTGGGTAGAATATTTATGCAAAAAATTAAAATGATTGAACATCAATAACTATATGTTTGAATTACATTTGTTTTCTTTTAAAAAAAAAAAAAATAGACAACAAATACATAGAAAGTATTTTAAATACCATAGAAGTAATTTCTAATAGGACCAAGAAGTTTTTCTACTGCAAAATAGAAAGACAATAAAAAATGAGAAAAAATTATATATATATATATATATACTAGCGGTTGGGCACACACAATGTGTGTGCAAATTAAATAAATAGGAATAAAAGAAAATAATAATGAAATTAATATTATAATGTGTACTTAGCTTAAGTGGTATGAGTCCTCATACTTAAACCCATGGTCATGGGTTCAAGCCTTGCCCATCTCTTTGTTTTTTTTTTAAAAAAAAATAACAAACACTGCCACATGGCATGAGGAGAGTGAAGCAAGCTTCAGGACACCATATTATGTGTTCACTTTATAATAGTATAGATAGATAGATATTTTTTTTCCATACTTGAGCTGAGGCCATTTTATGCATAAAATCATATATATATTTTTATATATATATATTCATACTGGGGCTGAGGCCATTTTATGTATAAAATCATATATATATTTTTAAAGTGTCATGCCAAAGAGTATTTTTCACCGAAACGAAGGGGCTACGGATGATTGATTGTGGCAAATTCGCAGGATTCTAATTAATCATCCTATTCATTCCGGCAATTCAACAAACACCTTGCAAACAATTAAAAATCTATCAATTTCACTTGCCAATGAAAACATATTCCTAATTTCAAACAGGATAAAATCTATCACTACTTACTCAACAATCAAAATCATGCTAAAAGGAAAGGAAAAAATTAAAAAAAAAATAAATAAATAATGAGCCACACATAACATACCAAATAAAAGAGAAAGGGTTTCTGAGGTTGATCCCAGCTTCTGCCGAGTTTGATGTAGATTTTTACAGTGAAAAGCTCTTTTATTATATGGCGTCCTTGTAATTGTGATTCAAAAACAACCGTTTGGAGTTGAGAGTCTTTTGTTTATGTCATATCTTTTAACTTTGATGACCTTTTCAATTCTAAGAGTATCCTAATTAACACCCTAATGATGACCTTTTCAATTCCAAGAGTATCCCAACTAACACCCTAAATCTATCTTTTTCCCTGTTTCAAGGACCCAAAATTCAAAAACATCCAACTGAGTCATTGCTGTGTACAATGCACGGATAGTGGGACTCATATGAATTATTCATTTAAAAAATATGTGATTTGATGAATAGATTATCAATGTTTGATCTCATTTTTTATGAAAAAATGTTTGGTGGTTCAAATTTTTGTGGTACAAATAGCTTGAATGTGTCAAAACTACGTCGCTTTGGATATTTTGACCCATTCGAATTGAAAGATTGGTAAGGAGAGAGAGAACAGAGAGAGACTGAAATGAAGGATTGGTATATTCAATGTATAATCAATGTCTGTTATTGTATTTCTGTATATACAAGAGAATAAGCTCTCTCTCTTTAAGATTGGTAAGGAGAGAGAGAACAGAAAGAGACTGAAATGAAGGATTGGTATATTCAATGTATAATCAATGTCTGTTATTGTATTTCTGTATATACAAGAGAATGAGCTCTCTCTCTTTATAGAGAGGAGAAGGAGACAATGGAGCATCAGATGCATAAGCCAATACATTAAAATAACATCAAAGCTATTGCTAAAGCTGAAAGTGAAAGTGTATGGTAGTGGGTGAGAGCCCTTTACAGCTACAAATGCTAGTAGGTGAGAGCCCTTTACAGCTACAAATGCTAGTGGGATGTATATTATATGTTAACAGCCCCCCGCAAACTTAAGGAGGGTAGGCATCGACCAAGTTGAGTTTGGAAACAAGATCACAGAAGCGCCCAGGAGGATGAGCTTTGGTGAAAATATCAGCAGGTTGATCAGCAGAAACAATGGGGAGAAGATGAACAGTACCACGTGTAACATGCTGTCAAATGAAATGACAATCACTCTCAATATGCTTGGTGCGATCATGAAAAAATATCATTGTGAGCAATCTGAATGGCACTCTGATTGTCACAATAAGGAGAGGTAGCGCCAGAAGAGGAAATACCCATATCAGTGAGGAGCCAGCGAAGCCAGAGAAGTTCCTGAGTAGTATCAGCAAGAGCTCGGTATTCAGCTTCGGTGCTAGAACGGGCAGTGAGGGATTGTTTCTTGCTATGCCAAGTAAGAAGAGAATCCCCTAAGAAGAAACAAAATCCCGTAGTGGAGCGTCGATCCGTAGGATCCCCAGTCCAATCAGCATCAGAAAAGGCACGCAGTTCAAGAGAGGAGGAAGCAGAGTAGTGAAGGCCATGGAACAGGGTGCCTTTGAGGTATCGAAGGATGTGGAGTAGAGCAGTATAGTGGGGAGTGCGAGGAGCTGACATGTACTGACTAACAATGTGAACAGCATAGTGTAGACACCCCATTTTTGACCGTCCTCAAGACTTGGACGTCACTGTTTGAACACTCGGTGATCATCCTTGTTCGCGTTCGTCTTGAGTTCCCGGAGGTCTCGGCTACGCGCCCTGCCACAGGATCTCTCGACTCGACTGTTTTGTGTCTGGTTTTGCACCAAACACTTGTGTTTTGCTTTGGAGGGCAGGGAATGGCTTGTGAGACATCCTCACACTCCACCGCCCACGGCTTGAGGCCACCGGCCTTGTTTCCTTGCCACCGGCCATTGGTGATGGCCGGTCGGCACTATTGATGGTCGGTCGGCATTGTGTTTGGTCGGCCGGCCACTGTTTTTGATCAATCGGCCACTTTTCCTGGCTGAGACCTTTTCTTGAGGGAGCTTGACCCTTTTTTAAGCTTCTCCAAGAAGCTTGACCTTTTTTTAACTTCTCCAAGAAGCTTGAACCTTTTGACCATTTTTTTAGCTTCTCCAAGAAGCTTGACCCTCTTGACCCCTTTTTTTAGCTTCTCCAAGAAGCTTGAACCTTTTGACCCTTTTTTTAACTTCTCCAAGAAGCTTGACCTTTTTTTTAGCTTCTCCAAGAAGCTTGACCTTTTTTTTTAGCTTCTCCAAGAAGCTTGACCCTTTTTTAGCTTCTCCAAGAAGCTCGACCTTTTTTTTTAGCTTCTCCAAGAAGCTTGAACCTCTTGACCCTTTTGCCTAGCTTCTCCAAGAAGCTTGTCCCTTTTGCTCCAAGCTTCTAAGAGAAGCTTGGCCTTTTTGCTCAAAGCTTCCAAGAGAAGCTTTGCCCCCTTGGTTTCTCTATATAAAGAGAGCCTCTCCTCCCCTTTTAGGGGTTAGAAAAATCTGATATATATCACATATATATCACTCCCTCTCTATATCTCCCTCTCTCTCTACATTTGGGTGGGTTAGAGGGTCCAAAAGTGTCTTGTTCTTGGCCTATTGCACACCACTTCATAGCCACACACTTCCATCATCACTTGGAGGTTCTTGGAGCTTATTTTCAGAGGTTGAGGACTGGTTTTTGAGACCAAAAGGCTGCCGGTTCTTGCTGGTCTTCAAAGGTAACTTCTTACCCTCTTTATTCTCCGTTTTTGCACACCCTTTTAGCCTGTCTTGCTTTCGGATTTGAGATTTGTGTATAACATAAAAAAAGTTCTATTTTTTTGTGTTTAAGATACTTCATTAAGGACACTTTTGTGTTTGGGGTCGTTTACCCCCTCTTAGGCCTTGTTTGGCCCCATTTTGTGCTATTTTTGGTGAACTTCGGGACCACCTTGTTTGGGCCTCCTCACCACTTGTTGCCTTGTTGCCTTGTTTAGATGGTGGTTTAAGGTCCTAAGAAGGAGAGGGGTGACCCTCTCCCTTGTTGCCCTGTTTGTTGCCCTTTTTGGCCTTCCAAAGGGGCTCCTATTTGCATGCTTCAAAGCCTTGTTTCAAGCATTTTTCAGTGGGTTTTAGGACCCCCATAAGCCATTTTCAGAGTTGGTTTGGTCATATTGAGTGTCCCTCTTGCATGTGCTTAATAACTCCTTGCATGGCCCTCTAAAGTAACTCATCATTTTTGCATGCCATGGTTGCATATCAGTGGTTATTTGGGCTTATTTTCACATGTTTTATTCACTGATTTTTGATGGTTTGGTGAGATTCCATGTGTATCATATACTTGCCATACAACCCATGTTTGCTAGTCAAAGTTGCATGTTATTTTAGCCCATCTTGCTAACATTTTTTGGCCATGCCTTGAACTGATTTCATGCATGTTTTGGACTGCCTTAGCACTGTTTTCATGCCTCATGGTCGAATAATGCCTGTTATGCATGCTTGTAGTGCAATGCCCATGCCTAGCTTTGAGTTTTGAAGTTTCTTGCATGCTTAAATGGTAGTGTTTTCATGTTTTGAGGTCATTTTGGAGTCATTTGGTATGCCATTTCAGATCTAGAACATGCACCATTGTATGCCATATTTCCTCCTTGCCATGCTTTGGTAGAGTTGCATTTTTGTGCCTTAAGCTTGGTTAATGCATTGTGCATGCATTCTATGTATTTCGTTGCCTCACTTGCATCATTGTGGCCATTGTTTTGGACCTAGTAGAGAGCTGTCCAAATTAGTTTAAGACCATCCCTTTGGCATGTTGTTGCATGCTATACATGTTTGTATTTTTAGGTACTTAGCCTATTAACATGTTGCATGTTTAAGTGTCATTGCATTTGGCATGCTCCTTGTGTTAAGTCGCTTTGTATATTTACATGTGTTATGCCTTTCATGTTGTTGCATGTGTGTCATTAACATTGATGCTATATGCCTTGCACGCTTACTTGTTTAGTTCATGTGCCTATTGCACATGGTTTTGTTGTTTGCATGATCATGTTGCACACTTAGCTCACATGCCTAGGTTGCATTACATTAGCATGCATCTCTCGCCTCTTGAATTGATTATGATGGAGGTTGGGGCCCATTGTTTGTTTTGTGCATTTCATTCCATATTGAAGTTGCACACTTGGCTTTTAGGCCATCACGCATTGAAATGCGCGATTGGTGGTCCGAGAATCGAGCACCATACCCCTTTGAGTCACAAACATGATAAGGGATGTGGTGGTGCACACATTGCTTTGAAAATGCATGGCCATGCCTTGTTTGCCCTCTGCTGCTGTCAAACAGGTTTCTGCAGGAAATTTTGGCTGGCCGGCCATATATACTGCTGACCGGCAAAACATGTTTGGCCGATATCTTATTCAATGGCCGGTGATCATCCCCTCCGGCCGGTGGCGTTTCTACTTGGTCGGTGGTACCCCCCGGCATCCAAAGAGCATACCCTTGGACTTTGGCAGTCCTCAGAGGAGCAAAGCAGGGAAAACAGAGGCAAACTTGTGCATGGCGTTGGATTTCCAAGCAAACCCGAGCACACGCGCATTGGATCCTCTTCCCAAGGCCTTTACTGCTTTCCTTAGCTTAGTTAATTTGTTAATTAATTAGGTGATTTGTAATAATTAATTAGCTTGCGAGTTAGTTAATTTATATTATTCTTTCAGTCCCTCCGAGCGAAGGCGAATTTGTAATAAGTGTGGGTGAGTGTGTGTATGTCTTCCATCCCCACGTCTTTCTTCCCTTTTATTTACCCGCTTATGATGGTAGACTAGGGCATATTTAAATTAGCATACCTTATGCTACGCATGCGTGCATTCATACATTCGTCTTGCATGCACCAAGCTCGGTACATCATGCTAACTGCACTCGTATTTCAATTCCAAGTTGAGTATTTGTTAGTTGCAGCATTTCAAATGCCATGTTTAGGATAGCCGAGCCTGTTTAGATTGCATCTTCGCATGTGTTGCATTAGCCATTTCAAATATGAACTAGGATCATGCATGTGGTTACTAACTGGTTTCTATTTTGGCTTGGAGTACTAGGTGAGCTTTTATGCTTTAGCATGCCGCATGCGTGTGAGTGTTGCCATAATTGCATGATTACCATGAGGCTAGCTGCTTATGTGATAAACTTCTCTGGAATGCCTTGGATGAAGGCGAATTGTTAAATTGGGAATAATTACATTTAAAACTGCGAGTTTAAAGCCCACTTGCATAGCGGCAAAAACCCATTTTTTCCTAAAGTCCATTGAGGGGTGGCAAAACCTCATTTTAGCCTACATTACGAGTAGCAAACCAATTTTTCAAAACAAAACATGCTATGTTTTTGTTCCCAATTTAGGTGATTTGTCGTATACTTTGTTTGTTGTGCGCCATAACATAGTATTCTCTGCTAATAACCCGGAATAAGACACATAACTGTTTTTCAAAATTTGATATCACGGTTAGTAGAGGTCGATCTTTGATCGGGCGAGAGGGGGTGCTCATAGCTGACCTTCCCCAATCGTACCCAAGTTCCCGAGCTGAGGCAACTTTGGTGATGACGGACGCGTGGCCTTTGGCACCGAGTCAGGGTTTCCTAAATTCCCCAAAATAAAATATTTAGGTGGCGACTCTGTATCTGGCAAAGCAGTCCATGTTTGGCACTTCTTTTCTAAAAATTTGTTTTCTCAAAACAATTTGCCGGATTTGGACTCTTTGGTTCAGATTAAGAACCGATACCCAAATCGAGTCCGAACTGTAGCGAGGGCCCCTCGCGAGTGCGTCTACACATAGGCAATGTCAGGACGAGTCACTGTGAGATAGACAAGACTACCGACGAGCTGGCAATAAAGAGTAGCATCAGTGAGGAGAGCCCCATCGAGAGGAGTGAGACGAATCTGAGGATCAACTGGAGTAGATGTAGTTTTGCAATCAGTAAGACCAGCACGAGCCAGAAGATCGGATGCATATTTGGCCTGATATAAATAAGAGCCAGTAGAATCATGAGAGACTCCAAGGCCTAAAAAGTAGTTAAGAGTACCAAGGTCCTTCATCTCAAACTAACGGTGGAGAAAACGTTTGAGGTGGAGAATGCCAGCTACATCATTACCAGTGATAATCATATCATCCACATACAGAAGGAGAGGAGTGGTACCATGAGGAGTAGTCCGTATAAAAAGAGCAGAGTCATAGGAGCTAGAGGTGAACCCGAAGTCATGAATGGTAGAACTGAACTTAGCAAACCAGGCGCGGGGTGCTTGCTTGAGGTCATAGAGGGCACGCTGTAGTTTGCAAACCTTATGAGGGGGAAAAGTAGACCCAGGTGGAGGTTGCATGTAGACCTCCTCAAGAAGAGTACATGTCGAGAAACCGTTTCTCCCGAGTGTTGAAACCGCTCTTGAATGTTTCGGTTTTGGTAGCCGGCCAAGGTATGAATGAACATGGTAACACTTTCTTCAATGTGTAATCCATGGGGTCTTTTAGGTACCCCGTAAACCAAAATCCCGTCGTAATGTATCACATAATGCTTTAAACACATACAGAGGCATATGCAAATTTTCTTCGCCCCTACCCAAGTGTCCATCAAATAATTCTTGAATCCATGCGTAGTGTCAAGAATATGCCTATGTTTCCGTTCAGCACGGCCATTTTGCTGGGACGTGCCAGCACAGGAACGATGAGGCAGTGTACCATGACTCTGAAGAAAAGAAAGGAAATCTGAATCCCGATATTCCATAGCATTGTCAGAGCGAAAAAGTTTGATGGTTTTGGAAAATTGATAGGAGGTAGGTTCATAAGTAGAAAAGGCAGCAGACCCAACAATATAATCACGAAGGTGGATAGGAGGTTGAGTTACCCGGTGTGGTCGACCCGTAGGAGGATCGGTAGGAGGAAGAACCGGTGGAGAAGAAGGTGGTGTAGGGAGAGGTGGACCTTTAAGGAGAGCAGTCTGGTCGGGAGCAGAAGTGAGCAAGGGTGTTTCAATGAAGGAGAAACCTGTATCAAAATCATCAGAGAAGAGATCTATGGAAGGATTAGTAAACAGTACATTAGTGGAAAGTGCAGGTAAGTGAAAGGAGGATAAGGAGGAAAACATTTGGTGCTCCCAAAAAACGGCATAGCGGGAGATATGAAAGCGTTTAGAGAGAGGGTCCCAACAGCGAAAACCTTTATGTTCAATTCCATACCCAAGAAAGCAACAAAGACGAGAACGAGGTTCAAGCTTGGTGCGTTCATGAGATTGAAGGAGAACAAAGCAGGCAAAGCCAAAAACCCGAAGATTAGTATAGGGAGGGGGAGTGCCATGCAGACGTTCAAAGGGAGTTTGATTATGGATGACAGGGGAAGGAGCAAAATTGATAGTGTAGACAGCAGTGAGGGAAGCTTCCCCCCAAAAGTTTTCAGGGCAGGAAGAAGAGAGAAGGAGAGCGCGAGTAGTGTCAAGAATATGCCTATGTTTCCGTTCAACACGGCCATTTTGCTGGGACGTGCCAGCACAGGAACAATGAGGCAGTGTACCATGACTCTGAAGAAGAGAAAGGAAATCTGAATCCCGATATTCCATAGCATTGTCAGAGCGAAAAAGTTTGATGGTTTTGGAAAATTAGGTGTGGATCATTTGGGCAAATCGATAATAAAGGGTTTTGAGTTCAGACCGAGTTTTCATGAGAAAAATCCAAGTAAACTGTGAAAAATCATCAATAAAAACAACAAAATAACGAGATCCCCCCATAGTAGTAGTAGGGGAAGGGCCCCAAATATCCGAATGGATAAGATCAAAAGGTGCACAGGAAACAGAATGACTTTTATTGAATAATAAAGCAGGTTGTTTGGCAAGTTGACAGGGTATACAATCGAAAGTATCTGGAATTACATGACCCAATTGTCCACTAGAAACCAAATACTTTAAGCGATTAATAGAAATATGCCCTAAGCGACAATGCCAAAGATGAAAAGGAGATAATGAGGAAGTAGATGCAGTAGCAACGATCTGAGGAGAGTTAGGAACATGAAGGTGAATGAGCTCATAGAGACGTCCGTGCTTACGGCCGATCCCAATAGTCTGCTCCGTCTGAGGGTCCTGCACCAAACAATGAGTAGCAGAAAATGTGACAGTTAGACCAAGTTCACATAATTGACCAATAGAGATAAGGTTTAAAGTGAGAGCAGGGATATGATAAACTTGAGGTAAAGTTAAAGAAGATGTGGAAACAGTACCAATATGACGGACAGTCATGAGAGAACCATTAGCAGTTTGAATTGAGGGAATATGAGGAGATTAAGAGATGGAAGAAAATATAGTGGAACTGGAGGTCATATGATTACAACAGGCAGAGTCAAAATACCAAGAAGAGTTACCTGGAATTGCAGACAAAGCAGTATGAGGAGGTGTACCAGAAGGGGAGAGAAGGTGTTTGAACATGGCCTCGACATCCGTTGGAGAAAAGAGAGGGGTAGACGGAGCAGGAGACTCAGAAAAACCCTCAGCGGCAGTAGCAGCAGTGGCAGTGTGATGAGACTGATTCCCAGAATGAGACTGGTTCCTGGAACGATGAAAGCTCCCCCGAGGAGAACCACCGCGAGAAGAGTGGCTGTTGGAGGATGAGCGGGATGGATTGCGAAAACAATCCTGTTGCAGACGACCAGGACTAAGTTTGTTACAGTATCGGCAGGTTCTGACCGGGCAATTAACCAGGAGATGTGTTAAAGGAAGGCCTCGATTCTGACAGTAGAGGCAGGCAGTGGTCCGCTGGGTGAATGATGGCTGGTACGGGGGAGTGGCAAGAACAGAGTCCACATGATGAGTTTGGAGAGTACCAAAACGAGTCTCTTCTGATAGCAACTTAGAAATAGCTTGTTCCAGAGTGGGCAAGGGATGGCGATGAAGAAGAGAGGCACGTACGGGCTCAAAAGAGGAGGTAAGAGCCATGAGAAATTGTACCAATCGTTGCTGGTTGCGATAGATAGTAAATAAAACAGCATCTTCGGGGTCATGCCAGGCTGGTTCTGAAAGAGCAAGCTGATCCCAAACAGAGTACATTTGAGAAAGGAAGTCATTAATGGACTGAGTGGATTCTTGGCGCATGCGATGAAGTTGGTTCTGAAGTTGATATTGGTGGGCAAGACCAGTAGTCTGGTATCGTTCTTTCAAAAAATCCCAGATGTCTTTTGCAGGAGTAGTGACAGAGTCAAGCTGAAAGCGACCAAACTGAAGACTGATAGAGGTAACAGAAGTATTGCGAAACCAGGTAATGATTTGGTAATTCTTACTGTCCCATTCCTCAATGCGATCTTCATATGTAGGAGTAGCAGGAGAAACAGTGGTTTCAGCAGTGTCTTTTACCGGTTGGGTCATGTCCTCGGTGATAATTCGCCAGAGCTTCTTTCCTTTGAGGAAGGAAGACATGGCTTGGGCCCATAGAACATAGTTGAAACCATTCAAAATAACGGAAATGGGATGGGAGGCATCATGACGATCCATAATAATAGTGGAGTAGGCTAAATTGATAGGGATAGACCTGTAGGAGCAAAATTAGGTAAAACAGAGTGTACCAGTAAGTTCGGAAGGTCGAAAATAGCTAGGAAAGGTGGGCTGTGTAGAGATGATGTCAGCAGGATGGAAAATGATATCAGCGGCGCACGTTAGCAGAGAGGGCGTGCGGCGCACGGTAGCAGAGAGGGCGTGCGGTGTATATTAGCAGAATGGCGCACGCGGGTGCACAATAGCGAAACGGCGCACGCGCGGCTCACGGTAGATGAATGGCGCACGTGAGTGCATGGTAGCAGGCGCGGCGCACGAAAGGGCAGGGTGCAAGGCGCGTGAAGGCGCGTGTGAGCGTGGCAACGGAAGCAGAGATGAGCCGAGCAAAAGAGCGGCGCGTGAGAGCGTTTCTGGTGATGGGCTTGGTGCCGTTGGAATCGTAAGGAGATTTCGAGCTATTTGGTGTAGTTCCACTGTGTACGGGACTAAGCACCAAAATTGAAGAATGCCAGAATTGTATTTCTGTGCTCTGATACCATGAAAGATTAGTAAGGAGGGAGAGAACAGAGAGAGACTGAAATGAAGGATTGGTATATTCAATGTATAATCAATGTCTGTTATTGTATTTCTGTATATACAAGAGAATGAGCTCTCTCTCTTTATAGAGAGGAGAAGGAGACAATGGAGCATCAGATGCATAAGCCAATACATTAAAATAATATCAAAGCTATTGCTAAAGCTGAAAGTGAAAGTGTGTGGTAGTGGGTGAGAGCCCTTTACAGCTACAAATGCTAGTGGGTGAGAGCCCTTTACAGCTACAAATGCTAGTGGGATGTATATTATATGTTAACACGAATCATGATTTTTCGGGTCATTTAGCATTGTTATTTTTTATATATATGTTTTTAATGTTTAAAATAAATAAATAATTAAAATTATTAAAATAAGACTTGAATTGAAATAAGTTTAGTCTAAATCCCACTCTAGCATAAATTTTATTGTGGGGGATACAAAATATTAGTGTGAGTCTGAAATAAAATCTATAAAAATAGAGTTGAATTTCTCGTTACTGTTTTTTCAAAAAGTTCCCAATAATAAGCTGGACGAAATTTTGTACCATAAAATGACCCTCTTTTAGGGCATGTTTGGTAGATATTGTTTTGTAAATTGAAAATTAATTGACTGAACAACCCTCTAATTGCCAGTACGTACTGAAAAATAAAGGGAAAATTACATATCAATGTATCTCTCTGAAATAACGACAAATCAATGAAAAAATTTACTATCAATATTAATAATTAAAATCACAAATTTTTAGACAAATTTTACTTTATCCCTTATGGTTTGGGTTATATACACTTTATCCCCCTAACCTTTGCAAATGACCGCATAATTCTCACGTTGTTTGTGGATTGAAGTACACCGTTAGGCTCGTTAACGGTTTAATTAAAAATACTAAAATATCTTTGTATATAAGTAACTTAAATGTGCGAACTACGGATATTTTTGTCATTCGTTTGGAAAGCAAAGTGCACTTTAATCTCCTGTGTTTTATTCCATATGCTATTTACCCTATTGAAATTTGAAAATGAGTATATGACCCCCTTTATGTCTGCCATGTGTTTCCATTTCCTTTTAAGTTGGACGGAATATTTAACAGTGCATTTCAAGTCACAAACTACGTGGGGTTATGTGATTATTTTCAAATGTTAGGAGGGTAAATCGTACATGACCCAAATCATGCAGGGTGAAGTGAAATTTACCCTAAATTTTTCAATGTAAATCGTCCATGACCCAAATCATACAGGTAAAGTGAAATTTGCCCTAAATTTTTCAATGATTTTGTAAATAGTTATTTTGAAAGTTCACTGGTGTGTAACTTTTCCAAAAATAAATATGAAAAAGCAAGAAATGGCTGTAACTTTTATTTGGAAAAGAAAAGGTTGGAAAATTAATTCAAACCACATTAATAAATAAATAAATAAAAATCTTCAAATATAAACTTTTGAATAAAGTAAAATATTCAAATATAAATTTTTAAATAAAAAATAATTGCTAGGATATAAGTTATTAAATAAAATATATGTAAATTCATTTTTATTTAATAATTTATATGTAAACATTTGACTTTTGTTGAAAGTTTATATATGAACAGCACAAATAATGTATATTAAATTTTTTATAATGTACAAATAAAATTACTCATAAAAAAAAAAAAAAAAAAATTAAGCACCCACATTCTTTCCACCAAACACATTCTCCAAGTCAATAGTTCCATACTATTTTAGACTTCTTCTCTCCCACAATCAGTTACTCTCATCATTTATTTATTTTGATTTTTTTCTCTTTTTAAAACGTTGTACAGTTCCTATCTAAAAAATACGAATAATTATTGTACAGTTTCAATTCACTTTCATCATCTTCACTTCTTTCTATTCTGCGTAAAATATCACTTCTCTATTCAAGAACATTGCAATCTTATGGTTATTCAACAACATTGCAATCTTATCTTATACTGTAAGTGTAATATTTGTTAATTATACTTTTTATTTTTTTTCATTAAAATGCTCCACCATGTTATCAAGTTCTTTGGGAAGGAAAAAAAAAGAGTATAAGAAATGTATTTCTTAAAATTTATTTATTTATTTTTAAAAATCAATTTTTTTTTGTTTGTTTTTAAATTTTTTCTTATCACTTTAATAACACACATATAATTCTAATTTTTTTATTATTTATTTTAAATTTTACAAACTTGAATTGTAAACATACTCAGTAGTAGTAGTTTATGTTTAGGAAATGATTTCATTCCCTCTAAATGTAGGAAGGGTAAGTTGGATAAACTCCCCCTCCATATCTCATTTTTCCATACCTCTTTATTCTTTTTATGGGTTTTATTTCGGACCCACACTGATGATCCGAGTCTATCTTGTAGGCCCAAAATGAAGGTCATCCATGCAAAACATGGGAACAAAATAAAAGCACTTATCATTTTTATATAATGTTATCCTTTTGGAGGTCAAAAATAATTATTAAAAATTTAAAATTATATTTTTGATGTTTATTTTTGTCAAACAAGCTTTCATTTTTTCAAAAAAAAAAAATCTGAAATTTTTTTCAGAGAATAAAATCAAACATGTCCCCCAAATTATTCCCTAAAAATTAATTTCATTCCTAATCTTTTGATAATGTCAATTTACCCTCTCACCTATTTACATTTTAGCACCTATAGTGTAAATATCATTGGGAAGAAGATATGTTTCGATTCACAAACAATCATGCATAACAATGAAACTCAATAATCAAATTCAATAAATCAAAACAAACCAATCATATACAAACTCATAACAGAAATTGAAGTTACAAACCTTTTTTCACAAAAGATAGCCACAAAAATAATTTGATCTTTTAATGTGAAAGTGATAAAAAAAAATGATCAGACCATGTTGTTACGCAACTTGTTACGCACAAAGAATATATTTTACGTACAAATACAACTTCTTAAGTACAAATACAACTTGTTACGCAACCCAACAAAGAATATATTTAAGTTAAAATTGAAAAGAGTAATGATTCATCCCCCTTTTCCCCCCACCCCCTTTGACCCCCTCTCTCTCTCATTGGTTACCTTTTCTTTTTCTTTTTCTTTTTTTTCCTACTCCTCCAATCATCCCCTGCCAGGTGGCAAAGGGGGTGAGGGGGTGACCCCCAAAAGGGGGTCCCAATTGAAAAAGAGTAATGATTGAACATAATCACAAATGGATTAATTGTTAAATATGTGCATTAGTGAGTGCCATTCGATAAACTAGGGTCAAAAGTTGTGGTATTGTCCGACACGGTAGTACCGAAAAAGTTTGTAATATTGGGCATTATTCTTCCGAACAAATATATATATATATTTTTTTTTCCGAAATCATTTTGCAAATTTCATTTTTTTTATTTGTTTCTAAATTTTTTTTTTTTTTTTGGCAAACAAGTTCCTAATATTATTTCCCGGCTACTAAGTTCTGGATGGAGCACACTGGTTCAGCACCATTGTTCCAAACTCTTCTAATAATTTTGATTATGAAAATCCACATGTTTAAAAAAAATAAATAAATCTTTCTATTGTTAGATTTTCTATTGTTTGCGTCTTATGTATATATATATATTCCCATTTTTTTGCAATACTATGCCTCAACTCAAGGAAGTGAGGTTCACTTTGATAACATACTTGATTTACACTAGTCAATTTACAACTAAACAAGTTAGCTACATGGAGCTCATTACGATTCATGTATTTATGAACATAATCACAAATGGATTAATTGTTAAATATGTGCAATAGAAGGCCCAACTCCCTAACCATATCATTATAAATAAATTTATAGGTATAAATGTATGAGTCTCTAGCATTACTCATATTGGAGAAAATATTTGAAGTTTATCGCTAGAGCTAGGCAAGTTAAAATCGAATAATGAATGATTTTAATGGTCTGAATGGACTGATATGATTTTTTTTTCAGTCAGCCTAAATTTGAACTGATGGTGGATGGCAGCACCTCTAAGAAAATGAGCATCTCCAATGCTGTGTTATATGGCTTGTTAAACTTGTAAATAGTCAATAGTGAAGTTCATCTTGTCTTCCTTCTGAAACTAAAGTGAAGAGCGAAGTCTAGTAAGTATGATTTGGCTAAAGTAGTAAAGACGCCTATAATGGAGCCGACGTTGCATCAAGTATAGCATGTGTGTTAAGCAAAAATGTACCGTAACGGGCGGATCGCAATGCGTACCGCCCTAAGCTAAGCTTTCATAACCTAGCCCTCCTAAAACCACACATTTTGCTAATGGCACACGTCCTTCCGTTAGTTAGGACTCACCAAGGCCGTCTCATCTTCCGGCTTTTCACTCTAAAGGTAAGACATATGACTTGTTGTACATTACTTGTACTGCCCCCAAGAAATAAATACAATGAATTCAACCCACAAGCGGAAAGATAATAGAAATAATGCACTTTCATTCATCAAAATCCGTATACAAAAGATAACGCATGCGATATACATTCACAAACTATTCATCCTGAATCCACAACATGTGTTACAGTGATAAGAGAACTGAAAAACTAAACAGGTAATCATATGCCTTATAGGCTTACATCTTTCCAGGTCATTGTTTGGTCACAACAAAAGTGAGCCTAGCTCAATACAGTTAAAGCCCTTGTCTATACAAAAGAATACAACAAAAGAAAGAAGCTCTTACTCCCAGATGTCCCTCCAAACTATTGTCTTGGCAGAGACATATCACCAATACCTGAAAATGATTTTTCCCAAATAGGGTGAACCAAAGCCCAGTAGGAATAATCTAACACAATATATGAGATTTATTGAAGACATAAGTACAATGTGCATATACAATGCCTATGACAAAACATTCACATGTTATATAATCATAAAATACCAAGTTCACATCTTAATTCATTTTCCTTCAATTTATTCCAATTCATGAGCCAATTTTGTGACATTCTGTTTCTGGGTCCGCTCGAGCGGGGAATCTGTCGCTCGAGCATGAATTTGTTGCTCCCAGCACTTTGTTACAATTTAGGCATGTCCGCTCGAGTGTGGCATGTCATGCTCGAGCGTGAAATGTTGGCATCCAGTAATTCCACTGTAGCACTGTAAAACTTCTGGGCATTTTCTTTCTACGCTCAAGCGTGGAAGTTGTTGCTCGAGCGGGGCCTTTCTAATCGTGTTTGGACGCTCGAGTGTGGAAAGGCACGCTCGAGTGGAGGACGCGATGACAGCTTTTTAAACGCAACAATTCTAGAACATCCTTACACCACCTTTTTTTCTATTCTTGATCTCCTCTTTTCCCTCTCTTTGAAACCCTAAATTTCTATCATCAAATACCTCACAAAAACTTGAAATCCACCCAAGATCGTTGCTAGGGGCGAAGAACACTTGTGGGATGTCATTATCAACCAATTGGATTGTGGGTTTGTGATAGAACCGTGAAGGAGCTTGGGTTTTGGCTTGTCATTTGAGGTAGGGATATCTTTATTCTTGTATCTCTTCCTTCTTGAAGAAATTTCATGGTATTATGTGTGATTGAGAACCTAATTGAAGTTTTGTTGAATAAAACCCATTTTCATGTAATTACTCTTTTACTTAACATTTTGTTTGCAATCCTTAAATTTCTCTCTCTAATATGGATGAAGATGTGGTTAAAGAACTAGATTTGTGATTAGGGGAAGAAACCCCCAAAATTTAGAGAAACCCTATGTCTCCCAATTGGTTAGAAAATTTCCTAGCTTATGAAATACTCAATTGATTCATGACTTTGATGAAGAGATAACATATAGGTTTTGATGTCATTAAAGAGATGATGGCTGGAATGCTATTAACCTTGAGTTTTATGTGATGTTTATATGTGATGATGATATATGATGTTGATTGCGGAATCGAAGTGTGATTAAATTATTAAGCATGCATGAGTCCATGTGTGAGTCTATAGTGTGTGTGAAGGTGGTATGGTGTTGTACCCGCGCGAGGAGTCTTAAAAGGTGCCCAATTGCCCTGTCTAGGCTTATCGCTGGACGAATGTGGGAAAAGTAGCCAGCAAAAGTGAAAAAATGGATGATTTTCTTAGGGTGCCCACTCCCCACTGTATTGTAGTCGGCGAATGTAGGGGTTGTCTTTAAAAGAAAGTGGCGTTCTCGGTTGGGTACATATGACGGAATGTATGTGGATTGACTTCTTGATTATGAATGCTCAATTATCTGACTTAATGAAATATCTGTGTTTATCTAAGTTAGATTATAAAGGTTCTTGTGAGACATAGAATATATGCATGTTTGTTAAACCACTTTTGTTATGTTGTCATTTCACATGGGTACCATAATCTTATTTAGATGATTAGATACTTGGGTAAATGTATTCCTACTGGGCATATAGCTCAACCCTAATCTGTTTTTTAGGAGTTAAAGAGAGTCAACCTCATTGAAGGATTGGCGCAAGCACCAACCCTCTTTCTTTTGGGGAGCTAATTGAAGTCTTGGGCTTTTAGGTGTTTTATATTTATTTTGGGGCTTATGTAACAAAACCATCTTTTGTAATTGTAATATTGTATGCCTAAGGGCTTATGTTTTGTTAAAAATATTTAACTCACTGAATTGCGGGAAGATTTAGAACTTCTTGGAAAATATTATGTATGAAGTGTAAACACTCAACTTCTAGTTCAATGGGAAGAAAACCTTTTGGGGATTGTATGATCATATATTGGGTATGCATTGCAGGATGTATTTGCAGGGTGTTACAAATTTCATTATTTTTCAACAACCCAACTGAGACTACAAGTGATTCTCTAATCAACACAATTACCACACAAACACTTCAATCTGCCATTTTACGAAAATTCCGTCCGCAAGATCGGTACCCATGTATACGTGTGGTTTCAAGACTTTCACCCAGAACACTCAGGCCAACTTAATTTAAATGGAGTCCATCCCCTATCTTCTCCCAAACATAGAGTACATCCCTTTTTTCATCTCAAACAATCATACATATACAATGTATTTAAAACATAGTCATATTCAATGACAACCAACAATAAATTAGTTTTAATTCACATAATCCTAATGTAATTTCTACAACAATCATAGATATCCTCTACCAATAACCCAATATAGATATTTTTAAATAGATATTCAATCTCAAGACAGATAATTTATTCAAAATTTCCAAAGGGTGTGAGGTAATACATATGCAACTCCACCATTCATTTCAATATTCACTCAATTTCATAATTACAACACTAATTTCATTTATTTATACAAAATAAATATTTGAATCGTTTTAGGGCAAACTCTCTATTTTCCCAAATATCAACCCAATGGCCAAAATCAACTACTTTGCCACAAGATACCTCATATTCAAACCCCATAACCCCTTTGTATCATACTCACTCAAAAACCCTTTGTTTGATTTTAAACCAAACCCTAGGTTTGTCCATAACACTCTCATATCCCACCATTGCTACACAACAACGAATAACTAAGTTAAAAACCATATAAAGGTGTAGAAAATCCCTACCTCGAAGAGAAAAGATGAGCAAGGCAAGGATGAGAGGCAAGGATGAAACTCCAAAGATGCTCAAACCTAACTTTGTTCGAATCAAAATGAAGATCTTGAGATGCTCTACATTTTTCTCAAAGGCACTAGGGTGAAGAGCCCAATGGATCTAGGTAAAATAGTAGAGAGAAGATGAGTTTTAGAGAGAGAAACTCAAGATCTAGGTTTTTAAAAAGTTTTAGAGAGAGAGAGAGAGGGATGAAAAAGTGATGAAAAATGTCATTTTCGCGATCTGTTATACACACAGTCCACTCGAGCGTGAAAAGTGACGCTCAAGCATCAAACACATTGTTCTGCTCGAGTGCAAGAAGTGACGCTCGAGCGTAGAATACACTCTCTTCCAGTATTTGCAAGTTTGTAAAAATACTGAGAGTTTGCAAATCCCACTTGAGTGGAAGAATGGCCACTCGAGAGGAGGAACAAAAATTGCAAAGCCCGCTCGAGCGCAAGAATGGCCGCTCGAGCGGAGAAGCAAAAATTTGGGCAACAAAGGTTTGGAAAATCAAGCAACCAACCTGTTCCAAACACACAACTACAATCCAATAACCAAATTTAAGAAAGAACAAGAGAGAAAAGACATGAACAACCATTCATGGTTACTGAATCTGAGTCCGAAACACAAAATAGGTCGGGTCTAAACTCGAAACGCTATATTACTTGTAGATAAACATTGTGTCAAATAGAGCACAAGTTTTACCTATAGTTAGAATCTTTGTGTCTCTCTCTTTCCTCTGGGTATTCACATATAGTATTGTGTGAAAAGTTAAAAAATTTTACATTGTATCATTGGAGCAAAATTGCTAAAATTAAATATTTTAACACTATTCATTACTAAATTATAGTAATAACTAGCTCTTTACTTATTCATAAGTGTCTAAATATATACATTGAGGCCTTCTAAACTACATTAGTTAAGTCCATAACAATTATTATTTAATGATTTTTATGAGTTTGTGTGTTGTGCAAGTTATATGAGCCTTTGTGATGAAAAATATATTTTTATACTCTTTTTAAGCCCATTCCAATGTAATAGTTATGGGAGTATAAAGGGATAACCTAGCCTTCAAAAAAAGGAGTATGATTCTTGAGATATTAGAGGGAGGCACAAGAGGCAAGAGAGTTGAAACCCTACAGAAGATGGCTAGAAGTTAGAGAAGAAGAATAATCATCAATCTATAGCTTTCTCTTCAACCTTCGAAGTGTTCAACCTCTCCATTGTCGCAATCCAAGCCCGGTACCCAAAGGCTCGGTGTCATAACAAGATAAAAATAAAATAATTCAAATAATTTTGTAGTCGTAGCGCAAGCGGATAAATTAAATAAATTAAAATAAAATAATTGGATACCAAATGTTTATTAAAAGGAAACAAAACATAGTCATTTGAGCTTTATTGTATTACAAGAGTTCGATAAAAAAAAGGATAAAAATCTTTAAAAAAGAAATTAAAAAAAACAACACAGCGATTCATTTTCCATCTTGATCCCGTTAAACCTTGTCACCTGAAAGGGGTAATAGCTATAAGCACATAGCAGAGTGAGAAATATTATACTGTGAGTATAAGGGCACAAAATAGCCATGGATAGTTATTTAAGCCAAAACATTAACATAATTTGAGTTGAATACACAAATTAATTAAGTGGCAGAAACTGAAATAAATAACTATAACCACAGTGCAAAACAGAACAAAATAGGGGTCACTAAAGTGACAATCAGAATAGGGATCAATAGATCCATGACAAATAGGGGACCACAAAGTGGTCAAACCGGGGGGCAATCGTTATTTAAGTCCCCGAAGGCATGGGACTCTCGTGGTGGTACTTACAGAAAATAATTGTTCACAAGATCATTGTAAAATAATTTCTAAAATTTAAACAAATATATCCATAGGTTTTAATTTAAGCAAACGGAGTTTAGGAAATAATCCACGTAATTGAAACATTAACATAGCCATAAAACATAAATTATATAGAATAAATTATGATAACTCAAAACATTCGTAAAATATATTATGGTAGCTCAAGACATATAAAAAACATGTTATGATAACTCAAGGTATAATATAACTCACCTTAAAATTACTCCTAAATTATTCTAAGCTCACTCCCTGTTTCTTGCTCAAATGCTCTTTACTCTAGCAGTGTGTTTTCCTTACTTGGATGCTAACACATATTCTATTTATAGCCATGTTGCATGGCTTGTACCAGGTGGGTAGGTTTTGGTTTGGCCACCTATGCAACAGGTGGCATCCTGTATGCCTTGTTACGTGGCCAAGGCACTTAGTCACCATCCTATGCATTAGGATGGTGACAAATCACCATGCTTTTTTCTTTTTCTTTTTTGATTCAAAATTCAATTCTAAAGGTTATGATTCCTTTTATGAGTCCTAAAATTACTTATGATTATACGTTAGGTTCACGTCTAAAAATCTCACCACTCAACTATAAAACATCACTTACCACTTACTAAAATATTTAACGTGTGGTGTCTCACAATTTATTTACTTAACAATTTAATCAATAAATTCCTAATTTCCTATGCCTTTATTTATTTATTTATTCATTATTATTATTTATTGATTGATTGGTTTATTTATTTATTTATTTTGAGTTCTATTTATTGCAATTTTAAATGTAAAAAAGAAAACTCGAGTGTCACATTTCTCCCCTCCTTAAAAGAAGTTTGTCCCCAAACTTGACCTACCTTGGTCTTCGAAGAGGTGAGGGTATTTGGCCTGCATTTGGCTTTCAGTTTCCCATGTCGCTTCTTCGATGCGATGGTTTCTCCATAAGACTTTTACAAGAGGTATAGTCTTGTTTCGAAGGACCTGATTACGGTGATCAAGAATTTGTACTGGTTTTCCTCTTAAGGGAGGTCTTCTTAAACTTCCAAGTTCTCATAATCGACAACATGCTTCGGATCCCGAAAATATCGTCGAAGCATCGAAACGTGAAACACATTGTGGACATTGGATAGTTCGAGTGGAAGTGCAAGGGTTTAACTTTCGAGTATCTCGAATGGGCCGATGTAACGTGGGTTTAACTTTCCTCGCCTTCCAAATCGGAAAACTCCTCTCGTTGGTGAGATCTTTAGGAACACATGATCGCTCACTTGAAATTCTAAGTCTCATCTCCGTGTATCTGTATAGCTTTTCTGGTGACTCTGGGCAGTGCGAATTCGCTTCTGGATGAGTTGGATTTTATCGCTCGTTATTTGCACGATCTCAGGGCCTAATAATTTTCTGTCTCTGACTTCCATCCAACACAGAGAGGATCGACATCTCCTTCCATACAGTGCCTCGTACGATGCCATTCCAATACTTGTATGGTAGCTATTATTATACGTGAACTCCACCAAAGGTAGATGATCATCCCAGTTACCTTTGAGGTCTAGCACACACAAACGTAACATATCTTCCAAGGTCTGGATCGTCCTTTCAAATTGTCCATCAGTCTGCGGGTGATAAGCCATGCTAAACTTTAGAGTGATTCCCCAAGCTTCTTGTAATTTGTTCCATAAGTGAGACACAAAGCGGGGGTCTCTATCAGATACGATTGAAACTGGGGTGCCTTGCAAACGAATGATTTCCTTAATGTATAGAATGGCGAACTTAGAAAGGGAGTACATGATTCTGATTGGTAGAAACGCATCAACTTCGTCAATTGATCTACGATAACCCATATTGCATCATTCTTCGAGACTGATTGCGGAAGCTCGACTACGAAGTCCATAGTAATGTGCTCCCATTTCCATTCGGGAATAGGGAGTGGTTGCAACATTCCTGCAGGTCTCTAATGTTCTGCTTTAACTTGTTGACAACGCAGGCATTTGGAGACATAGCTTGCTATGTCTTTCTTCATTCCTATCCACCATAAGTGTTCCTTCAGATCGTGATACATTTTCGTATTACCAGGGTGGATTGCAAACCTCGAGCTATGAACTTCTACCAATACCCTTTTCTTGAGTTCTGGAAGGTCAGGTACGCAAATTCGATTCCGAAATTTTAGCATCCCATTGCTTATCGTGAAGTCAGGATCGGGTATGCTTCCTTGTTTCTCGTACTTTTTCTTCAAAAGTTTATCTTCACATTGGCGGATTCTAATTTCTTCAATCAACTCGGGTTCCACGATTATGTTGGTAAGCAGTCCATTGATCTTGTAGGGAATGAGAGTACATGCCAAAATTTTGGTTGTCTTTCGACTTAATGCATCTGCTACTATGTTAGCTTTACTAGGATGGTGATGGATCTCTACATCGTAATCTTTCATAAATTCTAGCCATCGTCGTTGCCTCACGTTTAGCTCCTTCTATGTAAACAGATATTTGAGACTGCTGTGATCTGTGCAAATTTCGCAGGCTACTCCGTAGAGATAATGACGCCAGATTTTGAGGGCAAAGATTACCGCAGCCAATTCTAGATCATGAGTTGGGTAGCTCCTTTCGTGTGTTTTTAGTTGGCGGGAGACATAAGCAATGACCTTCCCATTTTGCATAAGAATGCAACCCAAACCATTGTATGAGGCATCGCTATGAATTCAAACCCTTCTGTTTCCGCGGGGAGTGCTAGTATAGGAACCGTCACGAGTTTGTTCTTCAATTCTTGGAAGCAATGTTCCTGCTTGTCTGTCCATTCAAATGGTGTGTTCTTCTGAGTTAACTAGGTCAAGGGTGAAACTATTTTCAAGAAATCTTGTACAAAGCGTCGGTAATAGCTAGCTAGACCCAAGAAACTTCGAATCTCGGACACATTGGTAGGTCGTGGCCAATCCACGATTGTTGCAACCTTTTGGGGGTCGATTGTGATGCCATCTTTGTTAATGATGTGATCGAGGAAGTGTACACTAGTGATCCAGAATTCGCATTTCTTCAACTTAGCATACAGTTTGTGATCACGTAATGTTTGTAGAACGCTTCGCAAGTGGTGCCCATGATCTTCTGGTGATTTGGAGTATATAAGAATGTCATCAATGAAGACAATGACGGACTCGTCAAGATAGGGTTTGAACACTTGATTCATGAGGTCCATGAAGGCTGCTGGAGCGTTTGTGACACCAAATGGCATGACAAGAAACTCGTAATGCCCGTAACGAGTTCTGAAGGCAGTCTTTTCGATACTTTCTGTTTTGACTTTTAGTTTATGGTAGCTAGAATGCAAGTCAATTTTTGAGAACACTTGAGCGCCTTGCAGTTGATCGAACAAGTCATCGATTCGTGGCAAGGGGTACTGATTTTTGATGGTGACTTTGTTTAGCTCTCGATAGTCGATGCATAACCTCATCGTGCCATCCTTTTTCTTTACGAATAGTACTGGAGCTTCCCATGGTGAGGTACTTGGTCGGATGAAGCCTTTGTCTAGTAGTTCTGGGAGTTGGGTTTTTGGTTCTTTCAATTCTGTCATGGACATGCGGTAAGGGGTCTTTGAGATTGGTTGTGTACTAGGTTGGGTTTCAATGGTGAATTCGATTTCTCGACAACTGGGGTACCAGGCAGGTCTTAAGGAAATACATCTGGAAATTCACGAACCACAGGGATTGCATCAAGTGTGGGGGTCTCTTGTTGAGGGTCATTCACATAACAGATACAACTACAACAACCCTTTCTTAGTAACCGTTGAGCTGTCATGAAGGATATAACACATGGAGGGGGAGAGGCTCCAGTTCCTTCGAAGACAAGCTCAAGTTGGTTTGGTGATCGGAGGAAGACCTTTTTGGCTTCACAATCGATAGAGGCATGGTTGGCGGCTAACCAATCCATTCCTAAGATCACATCAAAGGTACTAATGCAAAGGGGAATCAAGTCTACGTGTAAGGTTTCACCTTTTAAGGATACAATACAAGATTTGTATACATCAATACTAAGGGCGGAGTTTCCAGAAGGAAAAGGCACAGATAGTACGTATCCTAAGGGTTCAGGTGTTGATGCCAACTTGGTAGCAAAGTGTGGTGTAACAAAAGAATGAGTTGAACCAAAGTCAAAGAGAACATGAGCTAAGTGACCACAAACAAAAAGTGTACCTGACACAACATTCTCAGTAACCTCTGGGTTTCCAAGCACTAGGGCAAAAGCTCTTCCTTGGCATTTTTGGTCCTTCCTCACTTTTCCAGGTACCGCGGGGTTTCTGGACTGGTGTAAAGAGGCTAGCTGTAGGATTGGTAAGCTTTGGACAATCTCTCAGTAATTTGGTCGTATCTCGACGGCATTGTCCCCAATGAGTCCTTCCACAGGTAGTGCAAGCTAGAATGGTGCCACCTCTGGGATTTGTAGGACCTTGATTGCTTGAGTTGCTTGAACTGGTTGTGCCCGTATTTACTCTCTTGGGAGGCACGACACCGGGTCTTCTGTTATCTCTTTTCCAAAACCACTTCCTCTGGCTTGGTTCCCGGAGCGCAAGGCTTTAATCCCTTTTTCTGCAATGTAAGCTCCATCTACCACCGCCGCATAGGTTGGTAGTTTCAAAACCTCCAGTCTATCCTTGATTTTAGGATGTAATCTCGCTTCAAATTTCTTGGTATTTTGAGCTTCGGTGGGGATGACGTATGTCGTGAATCGGGCCAGTTGCGTAAACTTGCTTTCGTATTCGGCCACTATCATGGTTCCTTGCCTTAGATGTATAAATTCTGGCTTCTTTTGTTTCCGTACTGAATCTGGAAAGTATTTTTCATAGAATACCTACAAAAATCTTGCCCAAGTCACAATATCTTCTTTCTCCAGGGTAAGAAGCCAACATTCTTGTGCATCATCTTTGAAGGTGAATGTAGCGAAAGTCACCTTCTGCCTTTCCGTGCACGGTAGTGCACGAAAAATTTTCTCCATATCCCTGACCCAAGCTTCTTCCACTAGTGGGTTTGTACTGCCAGTGAATATGGTAGGTTTCAAGTCCTGGAACTGTTTTATTGTAATTGGTTCTTCTCGTCGTTCAGGCAATCCGTTATTAATGTTGGTTTGTAGGGCTCGCAGAAAACTAGTAACTGCTCTTTCCATGATTTGCTCCGTTGGATCAGTACCGCTGACCGACGATCCAATTCCATTTCCATTATTAGCCATTACTACAAGGTAAAATAATATAAGCGTGACATCACATTGATACAACTTTGATACAACATCATATATAACATATTAGTTTTACTATCACATTAATATTATCACATTAATACCACATAAAAACTTCATATATACATCATTGTTACTATATATAAGGCATTAGTCCAGTCATCAAAAATTAATGTCTAATCCTACTGATACAAAAATATAAGGATTAGACTAATCATGGTCAGGTCACAAAAAGGATCTCCTGGTCGGATATCTAGAAGGGACCGTTAGGCCACCACCATGAGAACTGGTCCCAGAAAACTGGCCTATGAAATAACCCCGCGAACTCACTCTTCATGAGGGACTCGAACTCCCACCTACTGTACTTTATTCCAAAACAACTCCATACCACCTGGACTATGTAGACAGGAACACCGTGATCATAACCCCAAAATTCCCGTCCGGTAA
Organism: Camellia sinensis; assembly: GCF_004153795.1. Taxonomy (NCBI): domain Eukaryota; kingdom Viridiplantae; phylum Streptophyta; class Magnoliopsida; order Ericales; family Theaceae; genus Camellia; species Camellia sinensis. The sequence goes on along the minus strand of NW_021027259.1, from coordinate 224,210 downwards.
TCCATATCGGTATCTCCAAATATGATGCACTATTAGTGAAGTCCACAGCTGGGGTATAGGAAATCTGCTGTGGAGAAGGTGTCGTGGTGCGGATGTGGTTGCTAGGGTATGCGTGTCCCCTTCTCTCTGCAAAACCTACGGGTAGAGGTGCAACCAGAAAATGCGGTGGCTCTAGGTCTGGAGCAAGACCAACAACGTGGGTCGACCTTATGTACCTCTCACGAGTGCTACCTCGGCTAAGTCTCCAGAATAAGAAATCCTCATCAGGATTGGCTTGCAAATATACAGGTCTCCGCATGAGCTGGTTAAGTGTTGGATGGGCTTGTGTAGACACCCCATTTTTTACCGTCCTCGAGACTTGGTTGTGCTTGCAAGTACACCCAACAACTAGTTCGATTGCTCGCTGAGTACTCGACTGTCGCGATGGCACATCACTGGTTCGAGCTTCCCGGACCCTGTATCCTTTCTGCCCTTTTTTTGGACCTTGACTAGGTCCTGTCAGAATGGACCTTTTGGTGCACTGCCGGCCATGGCATGGCATTGCCGGCTATGTCTTGGTTCTTGCCGGCCATTGGTGATGCCCTGCCCACCATCAGTGGGCCACTGCCGGCCATTTCTGATGGCCGGCACCCCCCTATCTCAGCTGATTTTCCTCCAGATCTTTTGAGCCAGCTGGATTTTTGTTTGCTCCCCTCCATACACGTGTATGGAGGGATGGAGGCCTTGCAAAGATTCTTGAAGAAGCTTTGGCTTTTCATTCCTCTATATAAGGAAGAAACCCCTTCCTTAGCCAGGGGTTCTGAACTTTTGAAGAGGAAAAACTCCCTTTCTCTCTATATTGCTTGAGTTCAGTGCTTAGAAATTGGATTTCCTTGCACTTTTACACTACAACACCTAGATATACACCACCACCATTGAACCAAGCTTCTTGGGAGGTCTTCTTGAGGTCTGAAAGTGAGCTTCCACCCCCTAAAATTGCTGGTTTCGAAGAGGGTCTTCAAGGGTGAGCATTTTCCCCATTTTTGCACTTTCTTGCACCTTGCTTTAGCCCTCTTTCCATATTGATTTAGGCTTTTCTTATAACTGGAAAAAGTCTTTTTTTTAAGTGCTTTTTAAGTTTGGTTAAGGTCACTTTGTTGTTTGGGGTGTGTAGCCCCCTTGCATGCTTTGTTTGGCTTTGTTTTAAGCCATATCTTGATGCCTCCGAGCTAGCCTTGGTTTGGCCTTCCTACCACTGAAATCCAGTGGATTTTCAATGGTAAAGGTGTGGTTTTGAGGTCCCAAATCAGAGGGGGTAGTCCCCTCTCGTTGTGTCCCTCTTTACTTGCATTTTTGGCCTTCCAAAGGACCATCCTTTCAATGGTAAAGGTGTGGTTTTGAGGTCCCAAATTAGAGGAGGTAGTCCCCTTTCTTTGTGTTCCTCTTTACTTGCATTTTTGGCCTTCCAAAGGACCATCCCTCCATGCATCTTTAAGGCTTGGTTCAGGCCTATTTTTGTGACTTCTAGGACCTGCCTTGGCCCTATCCAAGGCTGGTTTGGTCATGTCTTGCTTGCATCTAGCATGTGTAGTGTAACTGCATCCATAGCTCATCAAAGTAGCATGTGTGCTTGGCTTTTGTTGAGTCCATTTCAGTCCATTTTTGGTGATGTTTTACCATTCCATGAACCTGTTTTGGGTTGGTTTTGTTACCCCTTGCTTGCATGATGCACTTGTAGTGTAAATCCCCTAAACTAGCTTCATATGATCCATGCTTTGCCATGTCATTTTAGCTTGTTTGGTTTACATTTTAACTTGTATTTGGTCATCATTTGGCATGTCATGACCCTATCCATAGTTGGTTTAATCATTCTTTGCATGTTCCATATAGGTGTAGAACAAATCTTGTTTACTAGCCTCTTGTGCATGATGCTTTGATTCATCATCTTAGCATATTTTGGCTTTGCTCTAACATGATTTTATGCTTATTTTGGGCTACTCTAGGACTTTTTTGGACTGCCATGGCCATATCACTCATGCTTTGTATAGCTATAGTGTAAATGCTTAGGCTAGTCGTGGGTTTTGAGGCCCCTACCATGCCATACATGTGATGTTTGCATGCTTTGCCCTCATTCCATATTCCATTTCAGTCCATAAAATGTTGTCATACACTTGCATTTGACATGCCTTGAATGCTTTGTATAGCTTGTGCTTTATGCCTCAAGAATGGACTTTTGCGCATGCCACTTAGCCTAAGTCTTTGGCTCATCATTTCAGTACATTCTGGGTCCTAATATACCATGATGTAACTCTATTTTTGGTTGTCCAAGTCGTGCCATGATTGGTTCTAATAGGTGCAATGCATTGCCTCTTTCGTAGCCTTGCATGTCCTGTGTTTTAGCATTGTATGCTACCTTGCTTTGGCTTACTTCCTTGCATGTTTTAGCCTCATATCAACATGTACTAGGACTGTTTTGGGTTGCCTTTGCCATATCTTTCATGCTTCGTATAGCTGTAGTGTAATTGGCCTTGCAAGCTTCGTGTTTCGGTGATTCACGCATGCTATCCTTGAGCTATTTAAATGATTTGGCATCATTTATCATCTCATTTCAGTGCATATAGTGTTGTTACACTTGCACATTTGTCACTTCTTAGGCACTTTTGAGAGTTGCCCTTTTAGGCCCCTTTGATGAACCTTTCGCATTTCGCATGCTTAAGTGTGTTGTATGGCTTAATTCATCGCTTTGGCTACTGATTTGGACCTAGTTGAGAGCCGTCCATCTTTGGTGTAAGCCCATCTTACCATGTTGTCGCATGCTTGTTTCATTTCGTTTGTTGTCGCATACTTGTTTAGCTTTGCATACCTTGCATGCTCACATGTTCATGTTGCATTTTGTCATGTTTTCCAAGGTCATCACCTCACATCATGCTTATATGCTTGTTGCATGCTTGGTTTAGTTGCATGCTTGCACATTTAGGTCATGTTGCATGTTTGCCATGCTTATGTGTTGCATTGCTTGGACTAAGTGTTAATCTGAGCACGAGGAACGAGGGACGTTTCATGCTTCAAGTGATGGAACGTGTCTCAATTCTCAGTCGCCGAAGCTCTTGATGATTCATGATAGAGTTCTAGCATTTACTTGCTTTATTTGTGCATTCATTTTCATATTGATTTGCACAAGTTGGATCTTTGGCCATCATGCATCGGGATGCGTGATTGATGGTCGTGGATCCGACTAGGCCTCTCCCTTGATGTTTTGAGGTGATTTGGGGTGGCATAGTGCGTATATACCCTTGGGAGACCCTCCCATTCCTCTATTTTGTGCTTTCTTGCAGTTTGGTGTCACAGCACACCAGTGGCCGGCAGTGCACCACTGATGGCCGGCAGTGTCACACCCTTGGCTGGTAGTGCCCTGTTGTTGGCCGGTGTAGACACCCCATTTTTGACCGTCCTCAAGACCTGGACGTCACCGTTTGAACACTCGGTGATTATCCATGTTTGTGTTCGTTTGGAGTTCCCGGAAGTCTCGGCTCACGTTCCTTGCTTCAGGATTTCCGAACTTGACCGTTTAGTGTCTGGTTTTGCACCAAACACTTGCATCTTGCCTTTGAGAGGCAGGGTAGGGCTTGTAGACCATCCCCACCCACCACCGGCAGTGGCTAGAGGCCACCGGCTGGTGTTTGCTGCCACCGGCCGGCCGGCACTATTTGTTGCCGGTCAGCACTTTTTAGTGCCGGCCGGCACTCTTTTTGGCCAAGATGGCATTTTTGGCCGGCCGACTACTGTGCATCTGCTTTTGCAGATATTTTAAGACAGCTGTCTTGCTTTTGGCTCCCCTCCATACATCTCCCTCTTATGAAGCTTGTCTTGTAAGCAGCAATTGTAATAAGTGTGGGTGTGTGTGTGCATGTCTTCCAACCCCATTTCTTTCTCCCTTTTATTTAACCGCTTATAATGGTTAGATTTAGGGCATATTTCAATTAGCACACCTTATGCTATGCATGTGTGCATTCATTCATCTGTATTGCATGCACCGGGCTCGGCACATCATACTAACTACATAGTATTTCAAATCTAACTTGAATACGTGTTGTCTGTTGCATTTCACATGTCATCCATAGATTAGCCTAGCCTATTCTAGTTGCATTTTGCTTGCGATGCATTAGCTATTCTAACATGGACTTGGATCATGCATGATTGCTAACGAGTTCTCTGTTTTGACAGGGAGTACGATTTAAGTATTTATGCTTTAACATCTCGCATGAGTGTGATTGTTAACATGACAACATGCTTATCATGTGGCTATATGCTTATGTGATAAACTGCCTGAATGCCTGTGGGTGAAGGTTGGATTACTTGAATTGGGATAATTCATTGAAATTCGCATTTTAGCCTACTTGCGAGTAGCAAACTTCAAACATTTTCAAACAAACGGATATGCAATGTTTTGTTCCAATTCAGGCGATCCAGTCTATACTTGTATGCTGTGCACATCACATAGTAAATCTAGGCTAAAAACCGGAATAAGGACGCATAATGTTTTCAAAACCCGATATCATGGTTAGTAGAGGCCGATCTTTGATCGGGCGAGCGGGGTGCTCACGAAGTGACCTTCCCCAATCGTACCTAAGTTCCCGAGCCATGGACACGTGGCCTTAGGCAACGAGTCAGGGTTTCCTAAATTTCCCGAAATAAAATATTTAGGTGGTGACTCGGTATCTGGCAAAGCAGTCCATGTTTGGCACTTCTTTCAAAAAAAATCTATTTTCAAAAACGATTTGCCAGATTTGGACTCTTTGATGATTCATCGGTCTTGCATTGTACTCTGCGAGATTAGATACAAGACCGTGACTTTGGGTCCTGAACTGTAGTGAGCCTCAAATGAACAAAACAGGATTTCCCTCCCGGGACATTCGGGGACGTCTACAGTTTCTGGCGACTCTGCTGGGGACTTAGAGAACTTAACTTGAACTCATGATATCTGGTTTAGATGACACTTATGTGTTTCTTTGCATTGCATTTGCATTGGTGTGCCTAGGACACCGTGTTTGCCGTATGCTATTCCTGAACGATTTGCCAGAGGCTCGCTTTGCGAAGCGTGCCATAAGGCTGACCGGTTGCGGGCTCTGCCACGACGGGAACACAAACCCCGATTTTACCGGGGCACCCCTTTTGACCATTCGACCTAGTGCATATTCAGAATCCATAGTGACCATTCCAAGCTAGGACAGGTTACTTACCCGAGTTTAGGTTGTTTGAAACCGCTGCGTGTGTAGTGAAACCCTAGCTCCTGACAAAATAGGACAAGGAAACCCTACCCCAACATAGGGGTGTTTTAGCTCTCACTTGTTTGTTATGTGCTTTAGAGTTGGCCTCTACAGGGAATGCACGTATCAATTTGCAAATCTGAGAACCAGGCCTGAGGGCACCACTATCAGTATCTAGGAATCAGTTATATCTGCGAGTATCAGATTCAGTTTTGGGACAGCGACTTTGCAGAACAGTGATCAATAGTAGAGTACAGTGATTCAGCTATGCTTACGTCTGTTTTGATTGGGCTGAAATGCTGTGTGTTTTCTCTTTCAGAGGCGGGGGTTCAGAAAGTTAGTTCAGAATAGCTAGTGTTCCCCCTTGCTGAGGCAAGACAGGTATCTGATCCGTCAGTCACCAGTTGCACCACCTCCGTTTAGGTCAGCGGATCTATGATGATGCAAAATTCAGAGGAAATCGTGGTTATGGCAGCCGCATTAAACCAAGGAATCATCCTGCAAAGCAAAACCAATGTCGATGTACCACATCCACCCAGGTCGCCTGCTACGCGCCCGATCTGGGAGCCCCAGTTGTTTCAGGCCCGTGAACCTACCACGTTTGAATTAATGGGAATGATTGGTGACCTTCAGAGGTCCGTGGCGGACCTCGCTTACGGAATGTCAGCTTCGCCACCAACTGCATCATATGCCAGAAATTTTGTACCACAGGAGCCCTCGCTACTGGGGTGAATTGTGATCGAGCCCAGCCAACCTGAGGTTGTCCCGAGCTATTGCAATGACATGTCAACAGCAACCCAAACCCTTGATCAGGATGAGGCCAGAGGTAAGAACAAAATGAAGGCAGACACCGATCCCATTGAATAACTGCTGTGGGCAGTCGAGGCTTTGAAAACTGGGGGGATGAATAAGCAGCAGGTATTCGCAGTTGTGGCCAAGACTGTAGATGATGCTTTCCCCACTCCAACCGAGGGCAGTTCAAGCCAGACGAAAAATCGGGATAAGCCCCGTTATGCCAAAACAGTTCCTTCCACTCATAACCCTGCACCTGGAAGGGATCAGAAAGCCAAGGCAGTGCCTGCCGATCCTTTCGCTAGTGCGTCTAGCAAGAATCCACAGACTTCGAAGTATCTGCCCCGAGGGCGCAGACTCTTTCACGCTCTCTACATGCCTCTGTCTAAGGCACTTCAAATCCTGGCTGAAAAGGGGCATCTTAAACCCCTCGAGCGTAGGCCTCTCCCTAGTCATCTTCCAGCAGGCCATGACGCTACTCAGTACTGCACGTACCATCAGCAAACCGGTCACGCCACTGACAACTGCTTCTGTCTTCGCCATGAAGTACAGGACTTGATCGACAATGAGGTCATCCTCCCACCTACCTCAGCGAAGTCTGTCACCACTAAGCTTTTGGACTTCGAGGATACCATGAGTATGTGATCAGGGGTTGGACCACCTGCGAGCGGTGCTCAGTATATTTCAGATGTGGTGTGTGGTACGCACTGTTTTGAGCATTTATGAATACTGGTTTTTGTAGCCTCTGACTTGAGTGTTGAGTCAGTTCTGTGGTTTTGTTTTGAGTCTGCCTCTTTGTTTTGAGTCAGTCTTTTTGATTAAGGGTCTGTCTTGTTGTATCGAGTCAATCCTATTGTACAGAAGTCGGGTGATTCCGGGGGTGTTACTTCGGATATCACTATTTTGTTTTGTGTTTGTCCTTTTGTTTTCTTTTGAGTCTGTTTCTGCCGGGGAGCCAGTTGTGCCAACAGATCTGAATGAAACAGCAGTGATTTTCACACCCTTGTGTTTGCTTCTGCCTTGTGCCAGTTGTGCCGGAAGTTCCAAATGAGATGGCGGTGCTTTTCACCTGCTTTTCTGTGCCTTGAAATCATTGCATTGACCTAAGTTTTTTTCAAAACTTTTTGAACGTTGTGATGAAAACAAAGAGGAAGGAATTCCTCGGGATTTGCAAAAATTTGATCAATTGAGAGAAAGAGAGGCGTGTTAAGCCCTTAATGAATGAAATCATGTTTGTTAATGTGAGTACTGAGAAGGATCCTGGCTTAATCTAGATTGGTTTCACATTGTCTTCCGCGCGAGCGATTAGTCGCTTTCTTAAAAGATTTTAAAAAATATTTTGCGCAGTCCTGCGAAGACCTATGTGGAATCGCTCTTGAGATTGTGCAGCTTAGGATCGCTCTCAGCCTCGAAACTCGACCCCTTTAATTTCAAACCTTGAACTTGGATTCAGAATGTTCAACGGTCAACCGCAATGTGAGGCCTGTGTGGCCAGATTCAAAGCAGCCCTCGACCTAGGGGCAAAAGAATTTCAAATGTGCTCAAAGAGTCAAAGATGAAGAACGGCAAGAATGCCAAATCCCAAAAGGGAGGAAAGAAGAAAGTATTGCTGAAGAACAACTGAGTTCCAATCCACAACACTAGGGGCAAATTCAGCCCCCATGGGATGGACTCTTACATCATCAGCGAACAGTGGCCACACTCCTGGATACAGATGGCTTCAAAACCCTAAAACCATTTGGCATGGACTTGTTACACTTTTACCCTTTGAGAGGCTCGCTGGGCCAAAAATCAGGAAGGGTGACCCAGGCAAAAGTTAGAGCAAGAGACAAATACAAAAAAAAAGAAAAAAAAAAGAGAAAAAATGCAAAAGAAAAGAGAAGAGAAAAGATGAAAAGATTTGAAAAAGAAAGGACAAAAAAAATGCAAAAAAAAAGAAGAGAAGAATTGAAAAGAAAAGAAAAACAAAGCTCGCAAGGTTGAAAACCCAGAAATGGCGGCCTTGGCAAAAGTTAGAGCGCAAAAGGTGAGGGTTAATACACGAGTGTACCTTAACCCCGAACTACGTACCTTACCCCGAACTACGTAAGGCTTGATTCCCATGTTTGGGATACGTAGGCAACTTCATTCTGAAGTCCAGCCACAAACACTTCAAAATCAATTGTGTCCATGCAATGGTTTTGATCATCTTTGCCTTCTCTGTATCTGAGAATTTGGTTGTGTTCGTCACTTTGAGGACTAACTACAATGCACTGCGGTGCCATTCAGACAAGGGGCAACTTTCCGTTGCCATTCAGTGTGTCGCGGTGCTATTCAAACAAGGGGCAACTTTCCGTTGCCATTCAATGCGTTGCAGTGTCGTTCAAACAAGGGGCAACTTTCCATTGCCATGCAGCTCCCCTCAAGCAAGGGGCAATTTTCCTTCGAATCTGAGGTTGTGCATCTCAAGAGTAGGTTCCGTGCTCGTTAAGCAGTGGCCGTTTGCAAAAATAGTTTTTAAGAATTTTTACTAAGGTTGACTGATTCTCCCGAAAATTATTCCATTTTTCCAAAACTGGACCATTTCTTGGACCTAAAAAGGAAAATTTTCAGTGCTTATAACCTAACTTACATGATTTCAAATCAGAAAATCGAACAAGCATGTTAATCTAACTCTCATGTCGATCAAATTTGTTTTTGTAGAAAACCAAAACAAAAATTGATCAAAATGATGAACTAGGGGCACAGTTAAGTCAGGCTTCCTGTCTTTTCCCTGTTATCAATGCATTTGGCAGAATGGGCACCATACTTGCCCAGAAGGACACCTTGTTCGACAGAAAGGGCACCACTAAAGCTAACATAAAAGGGCTGAAAGCTCTCACATCCTCCGAGCAGCGAGGTATTAAGCCAAGTGTGAAGCACGAATGGGATTGGAGCAAGGTATTCCACTCCCTCATCTGGACAGATCTGATCACGTCCAAACTCCCCAGCAAAGCATCACCAACCGATGTCAGTTGCAGATTTGCTACACACCCAGTCTTAGTGCAACCCCTCTGTGGGAGGAACTCACTGACTGTGAGCGGAACAAAAAGAATCTAGCAGAATGCTAGGGGCAAGAGTCCGCGACTTCCAGTTTATCCATCAACCACCCAGGGGAGGGATAAAAAAATGAGAGATTGAAGAATAGAGAGATGTGCGCTGAGAGAAAAAGTGAGGAAAAGGGCTTTTTCAGAAAAATAGAGCTTGAGGGCCGAGTGATGTAAGAATCACAAATGAGAAAGGATGGGAAACAATACCCAGAAAAATAGGCTCGCTGTGCACGTCTGAGTGTCGTGTCTTTTTGTTTTATCTCGATTCTTGTCTTGAGTCATTTTCAAGTGTCTGTGTTTATGTTTAGGTTGTCTTACCTTGCCTTTCTCTTTGTTGTTGAGTCGTGGTATGCTGTGTTCAGTCGTAGGCTCAATATCTAGTTGAGAACTTATTCTCACTCTCAATTTTAAAAAAATTGTTTTGTGCTCAGAGTGCCATGCCGTTCTCCACATTTGTGCAAAACAAGATTTTGTTCTTTCAAAAACCGCAGGGTTCAACCTGGGTCATGTGGGAACAGTAAAACCAGGACCTATCTGAAGCTATATTGGTTCTGGACTGCAAAGCAAAAGAAAAGAGGGAAAAATTTAGAGCATCTGAGATTGTTTCAACTTCTGCAAATTCCGAGATTGTATTCCGGATGTACCTTTTCAGGTCTTGCCAATGCTCCGAAGTATGAGTGTGCCTCTACCTCAAGCTCAAGATCAAGTCTGCTTCAACCCAGAATGGCGATCGGAAGTGCTCTCCTCGAGTACTGTTTCATGCCAGGGACATCTTGGTCGTGTTTGCAATGAGTTCCTAGGAGACCGACTGCGACGGTGGAAACTAGAGTTCGAATGGCTGAGGCCTAGAACGTAAAGGTTCGAGATTTCCGGGACTAAAGTCTGGTTTAAATACCCATGAACCAACCTAGTCTGTCACCCCGTTGGAGAATAGGGAAAGTTGTGAATATGATCAGGAAGAAAGGCAGCATCCAAAGTGTTCTACGTGAAGAACCCTTGTCAGTATTTCAGAGCCTTTGTACTGTGAGTTGAAGGTAAGTGTTCGAAGAGCACGATGGGAGATCCCCATCACAGTAGAGTGGTTCATCGCCACTCACCCCATGAGGTGCTTTCTAAAGCGCCGCTACGCTTGTTTATTGCGTTCCTTAAACATCATGCATTGTATTGCATTGTACCTATCAAGTTTCTTTCTCATTCATGCACGATATTGTATGTACGGTTCATTCAAAGAAGTTCCATTTAAAATTATTTATTTAGTGTATCAATCACACTCTCTTCACTTAGTGTATCAATCACACACATTCTCACTTTATGTATCTATCACACACATTCTCATTTTCTGTATCTATCACACTCCATTCAGTTAGTGTATCAATCACACTTCATTTATTTAGTGTATCAATCACACCTCATTCACCCTTAGTGTATCAATCACACTTTCTTCATTTGCTTAGTGTATAAATCACACTTCATTTATTTAGTGTATCAATCACACCTCATTCACCCTTAGTGTATCAATCACACTTTCTTCATTCGCTTAGTGTATCAATCACACTTCATTTATTTAGTGTATCAATCACACTCTCTTCACTTAGTGTATCAATCACACATTCTCACTTAGTGTATCAATCACACATTCTCACTTTGTATATCTATCACACACATTCTCATTTTCTGTATCTATCACACATATTCTCATTTTCTGTATCTATCACACACATCCTTATTTTGTGTATCTCTCATGCACATATTCACTTCATTATCTTTTGTGTATCCATCACACTTGTTCACTAAGTGCATCTATCACACTTTGTGTTCACATTTAGTATATCAATCATACTTTGTTCACTAAGTGCATCTATCACACATCGTGTTCACCTTTAGTATATCAATCATACTTTGTTCACTAAGTGCATCTATCACACTTCGTGTTCATATTTAGTATATCAATCATACTTTGTTCACTAAGTGCATCTATCACACTTCGTGTTCACATTTAGTATATCAATCGTACTTGTTCACTAAGTGCATCTATCACACTTCGTGTTCACATTTAGTATATCAATCATACTTGTTCACTAAGTGCATCTATCACACTTTGTGTTCACCTTTAGTGTATCCATCACACTTGTTCACTAAGTGCATCTATCACACTTCGTGTTCACCTATTATGCATCCATCACACTTGTTCACTAAGTGCATCTATCACACTTCGTGTTCACCTTTAGTGTATCCATCACTCTTGTTCACTAAGTGCATCCATCACACTTGTTCACTAAGTGCATCTATCACACTTTGTGTTCACCTTTAGTGTATCCATCACACTTTTTCACTAAGTGCATCTATCACACTTCGTGTTCACCTACTATGTATCCATCACACTTGTTCACTAAGTCCATCTATCACACTTTGTGTTCACCTTTAGTGTATCCATCACACTTTGTGTTTACCTTTTGTGTATCCATCACACTTTGGTCACTTCACACTTTGTGTAGCAATCACACTTTGTTCATATAGTGTATCTATCACACACTCGCTTTGTATCTATCACACTATGCCTACTTTGTGTATCAATCACACACGCTCGCTTTGTATATCAATCACACACATTCGCTTTGTGTATCAATCACACACATTCACTTTGTGTATCCATCACACATATTCGCTTTGTGTATCTATCACACATGTACACTGTATTCGCAATGAGAATTGCAATAATTCTCTTACATCCTTTCTGCATTGTAATGTAGCTTGGTTTCTACTTGCTTAAAACTGTTGCATTGTTATGCTTCGTTACAGCTTTCTTTGCATGATTATAAGTCTTGCTCTTGCATCTTGCATGTCGTTTGCATTTTGCCCCAGCCACCGGGCGCATCCATGCATGCCTATATTGATTGATTGTCTGAGTCTTCGGCCTTGTCAGAAATGGTTCGTCTCTGGGCTTTGACACTCACTCCCGTCACTTTGTGACTGTTGAGTTCTGTCAAAGAGGGGCAACTGTAGACACCCCATTTTTGACCGTCCTTGAGACTTGGTTGTGTTTGCAGGTACACCCAACAACTAGTTCGATTGCTCGCTGAGTACTCGACTATCGCGGCGGAACATCACCGGTTCAGGCTTCCCGGACCCTGTATCCTTTCTGCCCTTTTTTTGGACCTTGACTAGGTCCTGTCAGAGTGGACCTTTTGGTGCACTGCCGGCCATGGCATGGCACTGCCGGCTATGTCTTGGTTCTTGCCGGCCATCAGTGCAATGGTCGGCACCCCCCCTATCTCAGCTAGTTTTCCTCCAGTTCTTTTGAGCCAGCTGGATTTTTGTTTGCTCCCCTCCATACACGTGTATGGAGGGATGAAGGCCTTGCAAAGCTTCTTGAAGAAGCTTTGGCTTTTCATTCCTCTATATAAGGAAGAAACCTCTTCCTTAGCCAGGGGTTCTGAACATTTGAAGAGGAAAAACTCCCTTTCTCTCTATATTGCTTGAGTTTAGTGCTTAGAAATTGGATTTCCTTGCACTTTTACACTACAACACCTAGATATACACCACCACCATTGAACCAAGCTTCTTGGGAGGTCTTCTTGAGGTCTAAAAGTGAGCTTTCACCCCCTGAAATTGCTGGTTTCGAAGAGGGTCTTCAAGTGTGAGAATTTCCCCCATTTTTGCACTTTCTTGCACCTTGCTTTAGCCCTCTTTGCATATTGATTTAGGCTTTTCTTATAACTGGAAAAAGTCTTTTTTTAAGTGCTTTTTTAAGTTTGGTTAAGGTCACTTTGCTGTTTGGGGTGTGTAGCCCCCTTGCATGCTTTGTTTGGCTTTGTTTTAAGCCATATCTTGAGGCCTCCGAGCTAGCCCTGGTTTGGCCTTCCTACCACTGAAATCCAGTGGATTTTCGGTGGTAAAGGTGTGGTTTTGAGGTCCCAAATCAGAGGGGGTAGTCCCCTCTCTTTGTGTTCCTTTTTACTTGCATTTTTGGCCTTCCAAAGGACCATCCCTCCATGCATCTTTGAGATTTGGTTCAGGCCTATTTTTGTGACTTCTAGGACCTGCCTTGGCCCTGTCCGAGGCTGGTTTGGTCATGTCTTGCTTGCATATAGCATGTGTAGTGTAATTCCATCCATAGCTCATCAAAGTAGCATGTGTGCTTGGCTTTTGTTGAGTCCATTTCAGCCTCTCTTTGTGTTCCTCTTTGCTTGCATTTTTGGCCTTCCAAAGGACCATCCTTCTATGTATTTTTGAGGCTTGGTTCAGGCCTATTTTTGTGACTTCTAGGACCTGCCTTGGCCCTGTCCAAGGATGGTTTGGTAATGTCTTGCTTGCATATAGCATGTGTAGTGTAACTCCATCCATAGCTCATCAAAGTAGCATGTGTGCTTGGCTTTTGTTGAGTCCATTTCAGTCCATTTTTGGTGATTTTTTACCATTCCATGAACCTGTTTTGGGTTGGTTTTGATACCCCATGCTTGCATGATACACTTGTAGTGTAAATCCCCTAAACTAGCTTCATATGCTCCATGCTTTGCCATGTCATTTTAGCTTGTTTGGTTTACATTTTAGCATGTATTTGGTCATCATTTGGCATGTCATGACCCTATCCATAGTTGGTTTGATCATTCTTTGCATGCTCCATATAGGTGTAGAACAAATCATGTTTACTAGCCATTTGTGCATGATGTTTTGACTCATCATACTAGCATATTTTGGCTTTGCTCAAACTTGATTTTATGCTTATTTTCAAGTGTTCTAGGACTGTTTTGGGCTTCCATGGCCATATCACTCATGCTTTGTATAGCTATAGTGTAAATGCTTAGGCTAGTTTTGGGTTTTGAGGCCCCTACCATGCCATACATGTGATGTTTGCATGAGTTGCCCTCATTCCACATGCTATTTCAGTCCATGAAATGTTGTCATACACTTGCATTTGACATGCCTTGAATGCTTTGTATAGCTTGTGCTTTATGCCTCAAGAATGGACTTTTGCGCATGCCACTTAGCCTAAGTCTTTGGCTCATCATTTCAGTACATTTTGGGTCCTAATATACCATGATGTAACTCTGGTTTTGGTTGTCCAAGTCATGCCATGATTGGTTCTAATAGGTGCAGTGCATTGCCTCTTTTGTAGCCTGCCCGTGTGCACGCATTTCGAGGCACCTCATTTTCATCGTATTCTGCCATTTTTTTCGTGTTTCGGTGATTCGCGCGTGCTATCCTTGAGCTATTTAAATGATTTGGCATCATTTATCATCTCATTGCAGTGCATATAGTGTTGTTATGCTTGCACATTTGTCACTTCTTAGGCACTTTTGAGAGTTGCCCTTTTAGGCCTCTTTGATGAACCTTTCACATTTCGCATGCTTGAATGTGTTGTATGGCTTAATTCATCGCTTTGGCTACTGATTTGGACCTAGTTGAGAGCCGTCCATCTTTGGTGTAAGCCCATCTTACCATGTTGTCACATGCTTGTTTCATTTCGTATGTTGTCGCATACTTGTTTAGCTTTGCATACCTTGCATGCTCACATGTTCATGTTGCATTTTGTCATGTTGTCCATGGTCATGTTGCATCATGCTTATATGCTTATATGCTTATTGCATGCTTGGTTTAGTTGCATGTTTGCACATTTAGGTCATGTTGCATGTTTGCCATGCTTATGTGTTGCATTGCTTGGATTAAGTGTTAATCCGAGCACGAGGAACGAGGGATGTTTCATGCTTCAAGTGATGGAACGTGTCTCAATCCTCAGTCGTCGAAGCTCTTGATGATTCATGATAGAGTTCTAGGCTTTACTTGCTTTATTTGTGCATTCCTTTTCATATTGATTTGCACAAGTTGGATCTTTGGCCATCATGCATCGGGATGCGTGATTGATGGTCGTGGATCCGGCTAGGCCTCTCCCTTGATGTTTTGAGGTGATTTGGAGTGCCATGGTGCATACATGTCTTTAGGAGACCCTCCCTTTCCTCTATTTTGTGCTTCGTTGCAGTTTGGTGTCGCAGCACACCAGTGGCCGGCAGCCCGCCACTGATGGCCGGCAGTGTGCCACCCTTGGCCGGCAATGGACCACCTTTGGCCGGTAGTGATCCTTCCATGGCCGGCAGGCCACTAGTGACTTCCCCTGCAGTGTTTTGGTAAGGTCCAGCAACAAGCGCTGGAAGACACCCTGCAAACAGAGCCTCTAAAGAGCAACCGAAAGGCGTTTCGAGGCGAAGAACCGAAGCGAGCATGCACCTTTGAGTCACACATATGATAAGGAGTGTGGTTGGTGCATACATTGCTTGAAATGCATTGCCATGCTATGTTTTTCCCTCTGCTGATGTCAGAGTTGGAATAGCACCGTTTACTGTTTTCCCTACCTGCTTGTTGTCATTCATTAATTAGTTAATTGATTTGTTAATTAATTAAGTTGTGTAATAATTAGTTGTAGCTAGTTATTCAATTTGGTTCTGTAATAATTATGTAGTTTGTTACCTAGTTAATTAGGTGGCTTGTATTATTTATTCGGTCCCTCCGAGTGAGGGCGCAATTGTAATAAGTGTGGATGTGTGTGTGCATGTCTTCCAACCCCATTTCTTTCTCCCTTTTATTTAACCGCTTATAATGGTTAGATTTAGGGCATATTTCAATTAGCACACCTTATGCTATGCATGTGTGCATTCATTCATCTGTATTGCATGCACCGGGCTCGGCACATCATACTAACTGCATAGTATTTCAAATCTAACTTGAATTCATGTTTTCTGTTGCATTTCACATGTCATCCATAGATTAGCCTAGCCTATTCTAGTTGCATTTTGCCTGCGATGCATTAGCTATTCTAACATGGACTTGGATCATGCATGATTGCTAACGAGTTCTCTGTTTTGGCAGGGAGTACGATTTAAGTATTTATGCTTTAACATCTCGCATGAGTGTGATTGTTAACATGACAGCATGCTTATCATGTGGCTATATGCTTATGTGATAAACTGCCTGAATGCTTGTGGGTGAAGGTTGGATTACTTGAATTGGGATAATTCATTGAAATCCGCATTTTAGCCTACTTGCGAGTAGCAAACTTCAAACATTTTCAAACAAACGGATATGCAATGTTTTGTTCCAATTCAGGCGATCTAGTCTATACTTGTATGCTGTGCGCATCACATAGTAAATCTAGGCTAAAAACCGGAATAAGAACGCATAATGTTTTCAAAACCCGATATCATGGTTAGTAGAGGCCGATCTTTAATCGGGCGAGCGGGGGTGCTCACGAAGTGACCTTCCCCAATCGTACCCAAGTTCCCGAGCCGAGGCAACTTTGGTGATGACGGACACGTGGCCTTAGGCAACGAGTCAGGGTTTCCTAAATTTCCCGAAATAAAATATTTAGGTGGCGACTCTGTATCTGGCAAAGCAGTCCTTGTTTGGCACTTCTTTAAAAAAAAATCTGTTTTCAAAAACGATTTGCCAGGTTTGGACTCTTTGATGATTCATCGGTCTTGCATTGTACTCTGCGAGATTAGATACAAGACCGTGACTTTGAGTCCTGAACTGCAGTGAGCCTCAAATGAACAAAACGGGATTTCCCTCGCGTGACGTTCGGGGAGGTCTACAGCTTGCCTGACAAGACACTCGGAGTCACCCCAGCTCTCTAATAGATTCGGGAGGAGATGAGCTTCTGGGGGCTCAAACCAGAACAACTCCATTGTATTCGCCATTTCCTAAAACACAGGAAAACTTAGCCTAGACATGTGTATAACATAGTTTGCATGCATTGGGCATACCAAATAATGTCAAATAATAATATAAGGTTAAAATTATTATTTTATATTATATTTTTTTATTTTCATTTTTGAAATAATTTTCAATTCAAACAATGTGAGTTTCAATTAATGTGAATAATTGTACAGGAAATTTCAAAAACATATACGATTTTGTTTTATACAATTTTTTTTTTTTTAAAAAAAACCATAAAAAATCATTGCTCTGATATCACTTTTGTCACAACCCAAACCTGGTACCCAAAGGCTCGGTGTCATAACAAGATAAAAATAAAATAATTCAAATAATTTTGTAGTACGCAAACAGATAAATTAAATAAATTAAAATAAAATAATTAGATACCAAATGTTTATTAAAAGGAAACAAAACATAGTCATTTGAGCTTTATTGTATTACAAGAGTTCGATTAAAAAAAAAAAAAAAAAAAAAGATAAAAATCTTTAAAAAAGAAATTAAAAAAACAACACAGCGATTCATTTTCTATCTTGATCCTGTTAAACCTTGTCACCTGAAAGGGGTAACAGCTATAAGCACATAGCAGAGTGAGAAATATTATACTATGAGTATATAAGGGCACAAAATAGCCATGGATAGTTATTTAAGCTAAAACATTAACATAATTTGAGTTGAATACACAAATTAATTAAGTGACAGAAACTGAAATAAATAACTAGAACCACGGTGCGGAACAGAACAGAACCGGAGTCACTAAAGTGACAATCAGAACAGGGATCAATGGATCCATGACAAATAGGGGAGCACAAAGTGATCAAACAGGGGGCCAATGGTTATTTAAGTCCCCGAAGGCATGGGACTCCCATGGTGGTACTTATAAAAAATAATTGTTTACAAGATCATTGTAAAATAATTTCTAAAATTTAAACAAACATATCCATGAGTTTTAATTTAAGCAAACGGAGTTCAGGAAATAATCCACGTAATTGAAATATTAATATAACCATAAAACATAAATTATATAGTATAAATTGTGGTAACCTAAAACATTCGTAAAATATATTATGGTAACTCAAGACATATAGAAAACATGTTATAATAACTTAAGATATAATATAACTTACCTTAAAATTACTCTTAAATTATTCTGAGCTCGCTCCCCTTTTCTTGCTAAAATTAAATTATGGATATAAAATTAAATATTTTAACACTATTCATTACTAAATTATAGTAATAACTAGCTCTTTACTTATTCATAAGTGTCTAAATATATACATTGAGGCCTTCTAAACTACATTAGTTAAGTCCATAACAATTATTATTTAATGATTTTTATGAGTTTGTGTGTTGTGCCTCAAGGTATAATATAATTCACCTTAAAATTACTCCTAAATTATTCTAAGCTCGCTCCCTGTTTCTTGCTCAAATGCTCTTTACTCTAGCAGTGTGTTTTCCTCACTTGGATGCTAACACATATTCTATTTATAGCCATGTTGCATGGCTTATACCAGGTGGGTAGGTTTTGGTTTGGCCACTTGTGCAACAGGTGGCATCCTGTATGCCTTGTTACGTGGCCAAGGCACTTAGTCACCAACCTATGCATTAGGATGGTGACAAATCAGCATGCTTTTTTTTTTTTTTTTTTTATTCAAAATTCAATTCTAAAGGTTATGATTCCTTTTATGAGTCCTAAAATTACTTATGATTATACATTAGTTTCACGTCTAAAAATCTCACCACTCAATTATAAAACATCACTTACCACTTACTTAAATATTTAACGTGTGGTGTCTCACAATTTATTTCCTTAACAATTTAATCGATAAATTCCCAATTTCCTATGCATTTATTTATTATTATTATTATTTATTGATTTATTTATTTATTTATTTATTTATTGAGTTCTATTTATTGCAATTTTAAATGTAAAAAAGAAAACTCAGGTGTCACACCCATGAGTGGCTAAACTTTCTTCTTAGGATTGAGAGGAAACTCTAATCAAGTATCATGTAAATTTGTATTTTAATTCTAGTTTTTCTTTAGAATCAGATAATTGTTGTATGTTCGATTTCAGATCTTTTATTCAAACAATCTTTTCATTCGATTTATGTATTTGATTTCTGTGATTGAGAATGCATGGTCATACAACTATTTCACTTTCTTGTATATATAAACCATGAGACAAGTCATACTTACGAGAGATGAGTTGTACCGCAATTGTAGTTCAATATGGACAATTGCATAAATCAGAGTAAGAAGAAATTAATAATACAAAAAAGTTTAACACAAATACAATAAATACAACCCAAAATATATATTAATAATTGCATAAATTAGAGTAAATAGTCTTTTCATTACATGAAATTAATAATACAAAAGAGTTTAACATAAATAAATGCCCTTTGAGCTTACACCTTTCCAAGTCTTGGCTTGGTCACAACAAAAGAGACTAGCCCATATAAATTTAACCCTAGGCTATACAAAAATAAAACAAACAAGAAGCTCTAGCTTCCAAAAGATTCCTCCAATGCTATTGCCTTGGCGGAGGCATGTCACTAACACCTGAAATTGTTATTCCCAAGTAGGGTGAGCCACAACCCAGTAGGAACCATCTAACACAGTATATGAAATTTAACAAAGGTATAAGTACAACATGCATATAGAATGCCTGTGATAAAAACATCCACCATTTATATATACTCATAAGTCATCAGATCTCAAATTCATAGTTCGATTTCCTCCCATTTATTTCCAATTCATTTATTTATCTCAATTCATGAGTCAATTTCAATATTTTTCCGCAACCGAATTGAGACTAGAACTCGATGGTTTTCCAATCATACAAATCATATATAAACACTTCAAACTGTCATTTTACAGATATTTCGTTCGCAGGATTCAGCACCCATGTATAAGTTTCGGGACTTTCACCCAAAATGCTCTGGCCAACTTAATTATAATAGAGTTCATCCCCTTTCTCCTCCCAAACAATGGAGCACATCCCCCTTCCACTACCAAATAATCATACATATGCAATGTATTTAAACACATAATCAAACATGGAGTACATCACCTTTCTCCTCCCAAACAATCATACATATATAATGTATTTAAATATGCTTATATTCAATGATAACCAACCATGGATTAGTTTTAATTCACATAATCGTCATACAATTTCTACAACAATAATAGCTATCCTCCACCGATAGCCCAATACAGTTATTTCTAAATAGGTATACAATCTCAAATTAGATAGTTTATTCAAAACTTCCAAAGGTGAGGCATTACATATTCAATTCCACCATCCATTCCAACAGTCGCTCAATTTCACGTTTACAACACCAATTTCAACTATTTATACAAAATAGATATGATAGTCATTTTAGGGAAAAAAATCCCCCCTTTCAAAATATTAACCCAAGTACCAAAATCATCCATTTTGACACAGCAAGACTTCACTTTCAAACCCCATGTTCATTTATTTCATTTCCACCAAAAACCCTTCTTTTACATTTCACCCAAACCCTAGGCTTGCTTAAAACATCCCCAAATCACACCATTGCTTTACAAATGACAAATAACTAAGCTAAAGGTCATATGAAAGTGTAGAGAGATCCCTACCTCAAGTTAGAAGACCAAGCAAAGCAAAGGTGCAACTCCAAGTATGCTCAAATCCCACTTTGTTTGGATCAAAATGAAGATCTAGAGATGCTCTACGTTTTTCTCAAAGGCACTAAGGTGAAGAGATCAACGGATCTAGGGGGAAAATGTAGAGAGAGATAGTATTTTAGAGAGAAAGAGTGAAGATCTAGGGTTTTGGAGGGTTTTAGAGAGAGAGTGGAATGAAAAAGTGAACAAAAACATCATTTTCACGGACTGTTATACACGCAGTCCGCTCAAGCGTGAAAAATGACACTTGAGCGTAAGACACAAAGGTTCGCTCGAGCATGGAATACACGCTTCCAGAAGTTTTGTAGATGAAGGACCCCGCTCGAGCGTGAAACTGGGCGCTCGAGTGTCCACCTGCTCGAGCGTAGGAAACTCCTCTCGAGTGTCGAATGCATTCTCCTAGTATTTGCAGGTCTACAAAAAAATGCTGAGAGTGAACAAATTCCGCTCAAGCGCAAAAATGGTCGCTCGAGCGGGGGAACAAAATTTGTGTTGTCCGTTCGAGCGCAAGAATGCCCGCTCGAGCGCAAGAGCCAAAATCTGGACATCACAAGCTTGGAAAAACACGTAACCAACCTGTTCCAAATGCACAACCACAACCCGATAACCAAAAAAAGGAGAGACAAGAGAAACAAGATATGAACCACTATTCAGAACTATACGACCTGAGTCCAGAATGCAACAAATGACATGTCAAAATCGGAATCGCTATAAAATCCCTATAAGAACTCCCCAATTAAGCGTACTTAGGCTGGAGTAGTTCTGAGATGGGTGAACCACTAGGAAGAACAAATCCGTGCGGGCGTGGCCCAAAGCGGACAATATCGATGACGTGTGAAGGGTTGGGGCGTTACATCTCTTCTTTAAATTGAATTAGAAATTGCCAATCAAATTGATACAAGCCTAGAGTCATTATGGTACGATATTTGGACAATTCACTGTTCTACTAAATTAGTATTTTGTTTAGTTCTTTATTTTTGATTAAAGAATGACCGATCACCTAGCTAATCATTGGAGATGCTCTTTTATCTTTTATACTTTGTGCTTTAAAAATAATGGCCTTTTAATTAGTAATTATATTAGTTATTTATAAAATATAAAGTTGGAACTTTATTTTTTGGGTAAATTACAAACACACCCCCTAAGGTTTACTTAAATTACAAATTATCTCCTGTGATTCTAGAAATTACATTATGTCTCCTAAGGTTTCTAATTTCATAATAAATAAGTCCTTTTATTAATAAATTATCAAGTTAATTAACAATTTTTAATAATGTTAAAATTTTATTTCAATTAATAATTTAGATAATTTTATTATTGTACAGGTGAACAGTTAGAAATTTCACTTTTTCAATTAATTCTGTTAAATAAAAAATTTTGACAATGAGATATTTGTAATTTTTCAAACCACAAAGAGCAATTCGTATTTTAAGCAAACCTCAAAGGGTGTATCTGTAATTTACCCTTAATTTCATTATAAAGACTGAAGAATCAAACATTATTGAATCCAAAAATAATAATGAATTATTGATAAATAATTCAAAAAAATGCCAAAAACAATAAATTCCAAATTGCCAAACTAATTGCTATCCACCCATCAACTCACTCGGCTCACTTAATCTACATCCGTTAACTAAACGGATGGATACAGATTGAATTTTTTCAATTTGCCAAAGTTCGGACAAATGATGGGTAAGAGTCCACCCAACCCAACTCAATCCTCAAGCACCCCTAGTCATGGTGAGAAGGGGTGTGCATGGTGTGGTGTGAGAATAAAATTAAAACTAAAAGCGAATTGACAAATTTGTTATCTGTAACCAAATCGTGGTTTGGGCAGTTTCAACTATTAATTGATTGGAGAATGACCTTGGACAATTATCAAGTATTTAAACTATATATAACACTAATTTGTATAATATTTTATATATAGTACTAACTTGCACCGAATTTCACATTGATATTTCATTGGAAGTAAAAAAAAATACTCCATCCGTTCCAAAATATCCCAAAATATTAGTCATTTATTCTATTTTTCATTGTCCCAAAATATTAGTCCATTTTCAAAATCAAGGACTAAAATAACATGAATTTCCTATGTTGCACTTCTTTTAAATCCATTAGCATTAATATTTTTGAAATGTAATAATTGTAATACCAAAGGGTAGTTTTGGAAGTTAATATTTTTGAAGTGTAATAATAATTGTATTACCCAAAAAGTTGAATTCCCCAAAAGAGACTAATATTTTGGGACAAAGGGAATATATATATATTAACTATGACAAGGTGGGGTAATTTCGAATGTGGATTATAAATTTCAAATCCCAGATCAAACCAACTTGCGGTTAGGAGGCGGATAAATATGAATTGGGAATTTTTAGCAGATTGAGCAGCATTTTACAAATACCTAATGGCAAGTTCACGGGGAGCTTATATTTTCACACATCATTTTCACTCTGTACACACATATAATGAAAAATATTTTTATTATAATTTTAACGTTAAATAAAACTACTAATATAGAATTTAGTGCATACACTCCACTTGAGATTCATATTTTCTCAATCCATAAATTTTTGAATTTTTTTTCTTCGTATTTTGTTGTCTTTAGTGACCTTATATATATATATATATATACTAGTGTATGCCCGTACCTGAAGATACAAGGTACGGTATGGATAAAAATAAGTGAACAAATAAGAGAAAATAAAAAATAAATAAACAAATAGAGAGAAAAATAAAAATGGGAGAAAAAAATAAAAAGAAAAGAGGGAGGGATCATGGGATCATGGAATGATGGGTGAGAAAAATGAAAAAGTAAGAGAGAGAAGCAGGAAAGTAAAACATGTACATGTAGGACATATTTTGAAAAATATATCTCAGCCATTGTTTTATAATTTGAATAGATCTAAACCATCCAAATGTCTTAGTAGGACAATAGTATGTTGAAGATTTAAAAACCGTCTTGCTTTATTAAATAGATTTTAGTCAAGTTTTTATTTTTTTTGGATGCATCTATCTAAATGTATTTAAAAGTAAAATATTTGTCAAAAAATCTTTAAAAATTCAATAAATACAAACTATTTTTCAAAACTGTCAAACTTTGAGTGATTCATTCTAAGAACACAAAACACTTATTCTATTGTGATCAGTGGCGGAGTCAGGAAATTAAATCATGAGGGATACTTATTAATTACAGCTTTATTTATTTTTATTTCCATAACCAACAATAAGAAGATAATAATAATTTTTTAATTAATATTAAAAATTAAATAAATTGTTACAAAAGTATTTCACATAAAATTTTACAATTAACTTCAAGTAAAATCGAAAAGAAAGTATTGCATATAACTAGTGTATCACCAACTAATAGTAAAGCAACATAAGAAGGGTGAACTCCACATACAAATACAACTAATACTCTAGTAATTTTTACATATATATAGGGAGATTAATTATATTTGCATATCAATAATGATGGATATTACCTTTATATTGAGATTAATTATATTGAGATTTTTTCACAAAATTTTTATACATAAAAATATAATTTGTTGTAGTCACTTCATTTTTAATAAAACAATCACTATTGTTTTCATAAATTTAAAAATTCCCTTAATATTTTATTCTAAATATTATTTTTGTTTAAAACTTTATTTATATACATATGTTAAAAAAAAATGAAAAATACAGAGAGGCGCATGACCCCCCTAATCCCTATGTGGCTCCGCCAGTGATTGTGACCTTCCATTGTCACCTTCAAAAGTAATTTTTTTCACTCACTCCATTGTCACCATCCAAAGATTCTCATGTTTTCCAATGCTTATTACTTTAGTTTACACTGTCACTTTTCAAAGGTCCTCATCTTTCCCAATCTATTATCAAACCTCCTCATTCAAATCCCACATCCTTATTTAGTTATTATGAAATATTTGCATGATGAAAGCTCCGATTTTAAGAATATCATCTTTTATGACAAAGATATCCATGAAAAGGTGAGTATGAATATGATTTTTTTTTAGCACCATTGGATAGGCTAGGGTTGAAAGTTGAGGTATTATTCGATGTTTTAGTATCAAAAAAGTTAGTAATATTCAACATTATACTTCTGAACATATTTATTTTTTTCAGAAATCAAGTTGCAAACTTTTTTTTTTTTTGGTGGCAAAGAAGTTTCAAAAAAAAAAAAAAATTCCCAGCTAAAACTAGGTTCCGAATAGAGCACACTGGTTTGGTACTGTAGTTTGAACTCTTCCTATAATTTCGATTAAGAATTTCCCAACCCATATGTTTTTAAAAGTCAGGTTTTCTATTGTTCGAGTCTTATTGTAGTGCTATGCCTCAACTCAAGGAAGTGAGGTTCACTCTTATTATACTAATGTACTTGATTACACTAGTCAATTTACAATTAAACATGTTAACTAAATGAAGCACCTTACAGTTCATGTATTTATGATATATATTTTTCATAATATTCATTTCATTTAATCTATAGGTTTTCAATAACAAAGATAAATTGCTGTTGGCTGGGGTGTCAGCTTTGACTTGCGGTGGGCAGATTGTTTGGGGCTCAATGTATTTTGAATTTAGTTAAGATCTATTTAACCTTCCCTTTTTCTTTTTTTTTCCCTTAATTTGTAAGGCCGAGGGTTTGGTCATAAGGATGCAAGTAGTAGTACTCTCTGAATCTCTCTCATTGCGTCTATTTTCCTTATACCTTTAATTTTATATTTGTAATGAAACTTTTACTCTTTTTTTTTATCGACAAATGCTAGTTATTAGTTGTTAGATTAGTACCTATGGGAGAAAATCTCTCCACCCTTGTCAAAGCACCAAAGTGATTGCACTCCCTTGATTCAACCCCCCTAAGGGGAATTGAACCCATGACCTATTTGGGACTAAGCTCTAAGGAAGAAATTTTTACTTTACTGATCCTAAAAAAAAAAATTAAAAAAAAAAAGATTAAGTGCTCAATTACCACGTGATGTTAGAAAGAGGAATGTTTTGTCGTTATTATAAAGACACTGGACTATGGTAGAGGTCGTAAAAGACCAAGGATTTATCTTGTTTGTGAGAGGAGTGGCCAATATAGAACAAGAAAGAAGTTGAAAGATGATTCAAGAACTATGTTGAGCATAACTAGTATGAATAAGTGCAAATGTCCTTTTGATTTGAGGACATACACGTTCACCACAAAGGATGAATGGTCACTGCATGTAGTGTACGGATTGCATAACCATCTAGCTACAAAGCCTCTTGAGGGACTTTCAGGTGCATGTACATTGCCAAATGATAAAAAATTATTGTTAATGGATATGTCAAAGAGTATGGTCATATCGAAAGAGATTTTAATTATATTGAAATAGAGGGATGCCCATAATGCACTGAAAACCATTACATTGTGCGTCAACGGAGCAAGGTTGTAGAGAAAATTGGAATATCATAGATGCAACAACTCTTGGGTGAATTAGAGATGTATAATTAAATTGATCGTCATCGATGTAAAGAGGACATTATGACTGTGATAGATTTGTTTTGAGCACATTCTGTTAGTTTGGATTTATTTCGTTCATTTCCAAGTGTATTGATTGTGGATTGCACATAAAAGACAAACATATATCGTCTTCCTCTTTTTGAAATTGTCAATGTCACATACACTGAAATGACTTTATCAGGAGTTGTTTGGCATTGGCTAATATAGCCAACTTTTTTAGCCTATGACATTTTTAACCTGGCTTTTTTAGCCTCGTTTGGTTTTTGTTTTAAGACTTTTTAGACTTTTGTGAGAGAAAAAGTGGTATTTTGTCTTATTGGCTTATATAGCTTATTTTGTTTTTTTGTACCTTTTTAGTCACAAATTGTTGGCCAAACGAGCACTCAGTAGTTTTCACATATTTATTGCTTGAGAGAACTGGTAACTATGAATGGGTGTTGAATATATTGTCTTGATAACTTGGTGTATCATATATACTCCTCATGAGAAGTGTGCAAAATTTTGAATACATTCTTTGTTCACCCTTTTGTAGTGTGTACAAACATTAGGGTTGTGTTTGGTAGGACTTTGAAAATTTGATTTCACCCCTTGGTTTGAGTGTAGTGTTTAAGTTAGCACTTTCAAAAATTGATTCCATACCTACTTTTTAAAATACGTGTACCCGGTCATCCCCCCGACGTCCAGCTGATTGACCAGAACCGCGTTCGTTTTTTTTTTTTAAATCAAATATCATATGTCATATCATTCATTTCAAACTTAATTCAAAAATCTTTTTAAAACTCATAACCAAACAAATTTTCCACACTCAAATTATAATTTCAAAACTCACAAACTCAAAATACAACTCTATTCTTAAATCATAATTCTAAAACTCTACCAAACTCTGCTTAGTATTTTCCGAATCCCTTTCACATACATTCCTACAAATTCATAAAAC
The DNA here is from genome assembly GCF_004153795.1 of Camellia sinensis. Lineage (NCBI taxonomy): Eukaryota > Viridiplantae > Streptophyta > Magnoliopsida > Ericales > Theaceae > Camellia > Camellia sinensis. The sequence continues at coordinate 197,297 of NW_021027259.1, read as the reverse complement.
AATCAAACTAAGATATAAAATTGTAAATTATGACAATGAAATCAATATTGAGCTCAAGGTGACGGCCCTATTTGGTAGGCCTTATTTCCAGCTTATTTCAGCTTTTAGCTTAATTTAAGCTATTTTGATGTATTTGGTTCAGCTTAACAATACAGCTTATAGCTTCTTGTAAGTCAAAAATCAACTTATTCTTTAAGTGAGGGAGGAGAACCTTAATTTATAAGTCAAAAATCAATTTATGTTCACAGTTATAAACTATAAGCTGTTAGGCTATAAGTTATAATCACTTTCCCACAGCTCTACTAAACGGGGCCGATATCTTACTTGGTGTAATCAATTAATGGGACTGACCAATTGAGAAGGACGGGAGTGGTCGACCAAAGTTGAGCATAGTTCGGGTTGGTTTGGTTTAGAGGTAAACCAAGATCAATCCATTCCATCAAATTTAGAACTAAACCAATCCATGAAAATCTTGTAAACCACAGTTCGATTTGGTTTAGAATTACGAATTTTAAAAAGATTATCATTTATTTACAATATGATCACAAAATATTTTTCACAAATTATTTACATGATTGTTTAAAGCTAGTTCGATCGCTATACAAAAATATACTAATAATAGTAGAGAGTTATAATATTTGATATTAATAAAATATTTTAGTATTTACTATTACTAACAAATTATATATAATCTAAACAGTTAGTTTCGGTTCCAATTAGATTCATAACTATAAAACCACGGTTTGCCTATTTCAAAAAATACAACCGAACCGGACATTGAGAAAACTATACCAAACCGTGCAATTTGACCTGGACTAGACTGGTCTACGGTTTTTCGATTTTTATGCTCAGTATTAATCAACCAAGTGGTCCTCATCCAACCTCATTTAAATCTTTCATTGATCCATGGCATTACGTGACAATGTCATCTAATATCACCGTTGCATCCGAAATCTCCTTAAGGGAATGAAGACAATGTCACTTTTTTGACACATCAAAATCTATAACCTTGAGCGAGAGAAAGCTTTACCCTGTTGCAAGACTTGAAGGGATTCAGACCAACTGGATCAAGATTTACAGATATAGAATGAGAAAAAAATGAGAGAACAATATAAAAACAGAAAGATAGCTTTTTGATTATTCTTCGACTTTGTCATTCATTGGTCTACAAAGATGAAGGGGGAAGGAAAGAAAATTCAGAGAAGGCTCTGCACCTTACTAGCATTTAGCAACCAAAAAAGCACTAAATACAGCAATAGATGGAACAATCTGCTTATCATATAAACCAATAAGCATGTGAACATTATGACATGTGTGCATATTAGGAGGTGAATTGTAGGAGTTCCAGATTGTTCTTCCCCTATTTCTTCATTATGGAATATTTTATTGACTCAAAACTCTTTGATACGGTTTGTTGTCAATTCCCACAACTACCTTATCTTTCAAATGGTCATAGAAATTTTCATAAAAAGAACAATCTGAAAAACCAAAAACAAATATAATTATTTGACACCATAAATCCCCAAATGAGAGGGCCTGCCTTACTTTCAAAAGGTAGAAGTTCATGAAAAACATAGCTTAGACATTACAGAATTCTTAAAAAAAAAAAAAAAACAGTACTAAACAAAAGCTTTAGAACAATAAGAAGGTTACAAAAGGCACATCTGCTCCAACATGTAGAACAAGCTCAAACAGTGGCCAGGCTTTCATGGAATTCATAAACATACTTAAAAGCATATGATGAACAAGAAGCATCCTTGTAACCAGGACATTCATAAAAGCTAGTTTGGTAATCACAAAGCACCTTCACCTGTCTTGCACTTCAGATTATAGGAAACAATTTTGCCAGGAATAGATAACACCAACGTAAAATCTTTTTCATTTGCTCCCTTCACAGCACATAGTACAGAAATTTTACCGAAGCTGGGCGTTTCAAGCATGAGTCTGCGTCTCTCATCTATCTCGGGAAAAAGAGATATTATAGGTCCAAGACTCACCTGGTACTTCTACATCCAATGACAGCAGTCCCTCTCCATCTCAAGAATTTTGAATCCCAAAGCACAGCACTGACAAAGCTGAACAAGAAGTAAATGGCCACAGCATTCTCCAAAATACCAAATCTTCTCTTCGGAAAGAATTTTAGGGTATGAAGGCATTGGAGTTCCTATTAGCTTCTGAGCATCAACATCCAATCGAATGTAAATGTTATCGTAACTCATCCAATGAATTGCCCCATTCCAAAATACCTTTTTGTGAAAGAGTAACCTGGTGGGGCAGTGGCACACATGTATGTCCAAGAGGCACTCTCCAAAGAGTATATGTCAATTAAGTAAAAGCATCCATCACTATTCCTAATGTAACTTATCAATAAAACTTTGTAGTTAGGTGATTTTGAAGGATCAAAAACTAAATAACCACCAAACATATTACCCAATGATCCAGATGAACTCCAGAAAACACCAAACTTGAGATGAAATTGTACAGAAGATGATGTAGTGCCACCATGATAGGGATAGGGAAGTACTGTGTATTTCTGGGTGGTCAGGTTACAAACAATGAAACATGTGCCATTCAACAGTAAGCCTTTGCAAGAGTCTTCAATCCTCTATGTACCAGACCCATCTCCAACACCATTTAGGAATGACACAGTCGGAAGACTTCGGTGGTGGCCGTTAAGTGAGACAGACTTGACTTGTGCATTGTCTGATGTACAAGGGTTGATGAATAGTCCTGAGAACAAGGCATTGGGATCTCGGTGAGAGTGGTTGCAAGAAAATTGTGAATCGGAGATTAAAGAGAGCCAATCCTTAGACACGCACTTGAATCTGATGAGGAACTTTGCCGGCACACAGGTAAGGATCTCTGTTAGGATATCTGCATTGCTGCCAATTAATTCTGCAGCTGGTGTATGTTCCGATGAATTGTAGCCAATAATTAGCTTTCTTTTGTTGTTCGTCATTTTTCCCTGTGCACAACCCAGAACAAGAACAGAGAATACGCATCACCATCAAACTTTTAAACGTCAGCCAAATTTTAGTTAAAAAACTACTTTTTCTATTTTAACTAATCCCACTACTAGAATTCCTTTTTGTCAAGCATTTTCCTTATAACTATGATGTGATCTAGTTACTAGTATAATTCATTACAGCATTCTCCCATCCTTCACAAAATCTTGTGTCAAATTTGAATTTCAAGAAAATGACTCCAATCATTTCATCAAATTTGTATCAAATCAAAATTTTCTTCAAATCAAGGCAAAATAAGTTTTTCACTAGATTTGATGAAACAAACTTTTGGGGATAAGCATGGAATTTTTAAGAGTAAAGCCTCACTTGAGGACTCATGAGACACACCACATATCCTGTTTCGATGATCCAAACCATTCATTTCATAAGATCTTTTGTAATCATCTATGAAAAAAAGTAGCTCAATCCAATAATCGTAATATCTGTATTTACCATGTTTATCGCAAAAAAATATGGTCTATTTTCAAAACATACTCATTGTTCATTTTTGGAAACAGACATGATGAAATGAAAATGTTGCCATTATTCAACTGTGATAATTTTTTTCATGGATGATATACACAAAGGCCCCTACATGAACAGTTTGGATCATCGAAACAAAACTTGAGCGGACCCCACGAGCCACTCAAGTTCTCCTCTCTAGTTCTCTCAAGCCAAGATTTGAACTTGAGAAGCCAAACCCAATTCGTAAAAAAGATTTGATGAATTTTTAAAGTGAGGATTGGAGCATTAAAAAAATTTCACCAAATCAAGCTTGCAGTTAAATTTGATGAAAAGCCATTGGAGCATGAGCATCCCATATCAAATCAAGCTTAAAGCTAATTTTTTACCCAAATTTGATTAAATAAATAAATAAATAAAAGAATGAACTCATTGTAAAGTGAGATCTAATCAATAGTTCAAAACTTTTAAAACTTGAAAAAAATTATTTGTGATATTTATTAGTTTTCTTGTAAAATACTTCTGTTGCAATGCTTATACAAGAAATTATGATAAATTAGTAATCAATCAAACTAATTATGTATGTTATATGTTTAAGATTCCTGAAAGCTTTTCTGCATATTCGATTGTTTCAATTTACAAAGAGTTCATTAGTTTATATAGCCCTAAATCTATGACTGAAAAAGGAAATACAAACTATGACTGAAATATGAAATAAAAACGAATTCCTATTTACACACTCATGCCATATATACACAATCTATATATATATAATATATTCTCACAACTTCACTCAAACTCGAAGTGTTTTCTGAGTTTTAGCAGAAAACACTGAGAGTTTGCTAAAAAGAAACTGAAACTAAGCGGTAGTATGAGTCTTGGTGAAGAAGTCCGCAAGTTGCAAAGCCGAGGAGACAAAAAGAAGCGAGAGAGAGCCAGACTGCAAATGTTGTTGGACAAAACAAAATGACAATCAATCTCAATGTGTTTCATCTGTTCATGGAAGACAATATTGCGGGCAATCTGAATAGCACTGCAGTTGTCACAATAGAGAGAGGTCGGAGAAGACTGAGATACACCCAAATCAGAGAGAAGACAACGAAGTCAAACAAGTTCGGCAGTAGAATGAGCCATAGCATGATACTCAGCTTCGATAGTAGAGCGAACAACAACAGTTTGTTTCTTGCTTTTCCAAGGGATCCAAGAATTGCCAAAAAACATATAGAAACTAGAGGTGGACTTACGATCATTAACATCACTAGCCCAATCAGAGTCAGCAAAGGCCACCAAGTCTAAAGAGGAAGAAATAGAGGACAACAGTAGGCCCTGAAAGATAGTACCCCGGAAATAGCGAAGAATGCCAACCAAAGTAACCCAATGGTAGAGCGAGGAGCAGAAACGAACTGACTAACCACATGAACAGCATAAGCAAGATCAGGACAAATGACAGTCAAATAAACTAAACAACCCACAAACTCGCAATAGAAAGTGGGATCATCCAAAGGGACACCATCAGTACAATTGAGCTTCACATTGAGCTCAATAGGTGTATCAAAAACCTTAGTATCGATAAGACTGGCACGGTGAATAATCTCATTAGCATACTTGGCCTGAGACAGAAAGTAGGCCTTTGGAGAAGAGGCAACCTCAATACCAAGAAAATACCGCAAGGGACCAGATCCTTCATTTCGAAGGTGTGGAAGAGATGTTGCTTGACCTCAGAGATAGCAGAAGAGTCAAAGCTAGTGATGATCATATCATCCACAGAGTAAGAGAGCAACAAAACAAGCCGAGGTATGTCTCAGAAACAAAACAGAGTCGGAAGCAGAAGTATGAAACCTAATATCGGTAACAACAGTCTGAAAGCAATCATACTAAGCACGAGGAGATTGCTTCAAATCATATAGAGCACACCGAAGATGACAAACCTGCCTAGAGGAGTGGAGAAGGCCACAGGGAGGACGCATGTAGACCTCCTTAGTGAGATGACCGTTAAGAAAGCATTATTAATGTCCATTTGATAGAAAGGCCAATGTCGAATAGCAGCAACAGAAATCAAGGTACGGACAGTAGTCATCTTGACAATAGGGGCAAATGTCTCCTCATAATCAATACCATACTCTTGCGAGAAATCCTTGGCAACCAAGCAAGCTTCGTATCGCTCGAGAGAACCATCGGAATGAATCTTGAATTTATAGACTCAATTGCAACCAACCAGATTCTTGCCAGCAGGCAAAGGAACCAACTCCCAAATGTTAGTCTTCTGCAAGGCAAACAACTCATCTTCCATAGCTTGAACCCAATTAGGATCCTGACAGGCCTCCGTGTAAGACTAAGGTTTTGAAAAAGAATGAATAACAGACAAAAAAAGTACAATAAGAAACAGAAAAACATATATTAGACCAACCCAACCTATTTGAAGGACGACGCTCACGAGTAGGATATCGGTATGCAGCAAGATCAGAGTCGTCAGAAGCAGGAGGATCAGTAGTAGGGGTAGAGACAACTAGTGGAGGAGGAGCCTTGAGATGAGAATAAACTAACAACAAATGAGGAGAAGCCGAAGGAGGAGAAGCAACCAAAGGTGAAGTAGGAGACAATGATGGAACAAGCTCGGAAGGAACAGTGGAGATGTACTTATCAGACAAGACCTCAAAAGGAAATGGATCAATATGAACCAAATCTTCTTTGGAAATAGGGGCGGTGAGAGAAGGAAGCTAAAAGTAAGGTAGACGTTCGAGAAAGGCAACATGGCGGGAGACATAAAGGCGACGAGAGACAGGGTCATAACAGTGATATCCTTTCTGAGTGAGACTATAACCAAAAAGACACAGAGAACAAATCGGACACTACGTTTGGTCCTATCTTTAAGGGATAAAAGGACAAAACAAGCAGATCCAAACACACGAAAGAGGGAGTAATTCGGAAGTTGGGAAAACAGAGCCTCATAAGGAGACCAACCAAAAAGGAGGGTAGGCATATAGTTGAGAAGAAAAGCAGCAGTAAGAACTACCTCACCCCAAAACGGAGCCGAAACGGAGGCAAAGAGAAGGAGAGAACTAGCTATCTCAAGAAGATGATGGTGTTTACGCTCAGCTCGACCATTTTGGGCAGGTGCATCAGTTGGCCAAGTATTCACAGAATTCAGTTTTAAAATATTCCTCGCCCAAGTCAAACCGCAACAATTTAATAATAGACCAAAACTGTGTAATGACCATACACTGGAAGGTACAGTATATCTGGTAGAAGTCGGACTTATGAGTCATAAGATAAACCCAAGTGTAACGGGTGCAGTCATCAACAAAAGACATATAGTAGGCAAAACCCCTTTTGGTGAGTGTTAAAATCCACCTACTCTCCACCTACTTCACCCACTTAAACCTACTCCACTAAACCTAACCCACTACACCACTACCACCTCACCTACTCCACTAAACCTAACCCACTACACCACTACCACCTCCACTTCACCTACTCCTTACCTACTACACACTCACCCTCTTCTATATATAGGAATCATGAATCATTGTAATAAATATCAATATAACATTATATCAATCAATAATACAATCATTTCTCTTTATACATTAAATTTCTACATGGTATCAGAGCAAGGTTAAGCTCTTGGTGCTCTTCGCCTTCTGGCGGACGGCAACTTTGCCTTAACCGCCCGCCAGACCTCAACCAATTAAAACCTACCAAAACCTCCAACCACTGCAGCAACTCAAACCACTGCTAACTCGAATTGACGCCAACTCTTCTCGCAACCAGTGTTTCATTTCGGCCTACTGCAGTTACAGATTGCCTTGCTGCAACTCCGGGCACCGTCGCCGACCATCCCAACTCGCATGGTTTGCATGCTTCGTGTCCAGCACCTGCAATATTGCTGCGTCTGACTGCTGACCACGACGCCTACCCAATACGTCGTTGGTCCGTCCATCATCCTTCTCATTCACTGCTCATGCGAGCTACATGTGCTGCCGCCGACCTGTTCTAACTGTCTCGGTGCCGTGTATGTGTTCAGATGTAAGAACACAAGACATGTCCTCTCGTCCCAAAGTCTCCACTCCTCTCACCTCCCTCCGCCGCCTGGCTGAAGGTTACTGGTTGAAACAGTCCTCGATGTCTCCCTATGCAGATTTTGTCACTGCAATGCTTATTCGTTCAACTGGCCTGAATCTTCAAAAAGCATATTCTCAAAGATTGAAATCACTAGGCCTTGTTGGACTGTTGGAAAATTCAGAGATTCTTTCATCTGGGGATATGGCTACTCTGGTGTACTTATGGAATCCTTTTACCATAGTCAGTTGTGTGGGTTTGTCTACTTCTCCAATTGAAAATTTGGTCATCATACTGTCACGTTATGGAGCTTGTACACGACAAATTCCATTGGCAGCTTTTGGATGGGTCATAGCAACACATTTGTCCCTTTATCCTGCTATTCTGATTGTACTGGTGTTTCTTTTATTAGGTTATGGTCCAGATGCTCCCCCAAGGAAATTGTTACTGCAAAGGAATTCCTGTGAACTGACAGGTCAACAGAAGGAACTGAAAAATCAACCAGTGCAACTAATTTGTTTCTCTTGGAAACCAGTTGTGTGTTTCTTCTTGTGGGCATCCATGTGGGCATTCTACGTGTTAGTTCTATGTGGCATTTCTGTTAAACAATATGGTGGTCTTCGGGAGATGTTTAAGAGAACTTATGGGTTTATTCTCACAGTGGAAGACTTGTGCCCAAGTTTGTCATCTTGTTAAAGAAAACAAATTCACTCTCTCTCTCTCTCTCATCTTTCCACTTTCAAACCCACAATCCTTTTTTTTAATCAACCCACTACCTCACTTTCTTTAAACCCCACTTTCACTCACACTCACATGGGCTTGTCCCATTCTCCTCTCATCTTTTCAACTTTTCTTTCAACTTTTTTTTCCAAAGTATTTGATCTGCCCAAGACGTGGCACAACACTTTATTTTATATATTATTATTATTCTTATTATTTCAACCAAAAAAAAAAAGGCAGAATTGCACACCAAACCTTCCCTTATTTTATTCATGTCGGGCCTCACCCCGATCACCATTTTACATAAAAAAAAAAAAAACCCAAACAACCACATACACAGGCGGGATTTTTCTTCTCTACTCTGCCGCCTGTCTTTTCTTCTTGCCTCCGTCCTGGACGGCCCTTGACGGTGTTGCCTCCGTGCTTCCTAGACCACCAAGCAAGTTTCCTCCTCCCTGCTCCTCCACTACAGCATATGGTGGACCTCCAAATCGGAACATCACGGTGGCCTTCCGTAGGGCAAACAACTCATCCTCCACAGCTTGAACCCAATGAGGATCCTGACAGGCCTCCTTGTAAGACTGAGGTTCTGCAAAAGAGTGAATAGCAGACAAAAAGGTACGATAGGAAGCAGAAAAACAAGTATTAGACCAACCCAACCGTTTTGGAGGATGACGCGTTCGAGGAGGATATCGGTGTATAGTAGGATCAGAGTCGTTAGAAGCAGGAGGATCAGCAGCAGGGGTAGAGACATCTAGTAGAGGAGGAGCCTTGCGACGAGAATAAACTAACAATGGAGGAGAAGAAGGAGGAGAAGTAGTCAGAGGTGAAGCAGGAGGAGAAGATGGAATAAGCTCAGGAGGAACTGTGGAGATGTACTCATCAGATGGGACCTCAGAAGGAAATGGATCAATATGAACCAAATCCTCTTTGGAAACTGGGGCGGTGAGAGGAGGAAGCTGAAAGTAAGATAGACGTTCGAGAAAGGCAACATGGCGGGAGACATAAAGGCGACGAGAAACAGGGTCATAACAGCGATAACCTTTCTGAGTGAGACTATATCCCAAAAAAACACATAGGACAGACCGGGCACTAAGTTTAGTCCTATCTTTACGGGGTAAAAGGACAAAACACGCAGACCCAAACACACGAAGGAGGGAGTAATTAGGAAGTTGAGAAAAGAGAGCCTCATAAGGAGACCGACCAGAAAGAAAGGGGGTAGGCATACGGTTGAGAAGAAAAGCAGCAGTAAGAACTGCCTCACCCCAAAACGGAGCGGGAACGGAGGCAGAGAGAAGAAGAGACCTAGCTGTCTCAAGAAGATGATGGTGTTTACGCTCAGCTCGACCATTTTGGGCAGGTGCATCAGTTGGCCAAGTATTCACAGAATTCAGTTTTAAAATATTCCTCGCCCAAGTCAAACCGCAACAATTTAATAATAGACCAAAACTGTGTAGTGACCATAGACTGGAAGGTACAGTATATCTGGTAGAAGTCAGACTTATGAGTCATAAGATAAACCCAAGTGTAACGGGTGCAGTCATCAACAAAAGACATATAGTAGGCAGAACCCCCTTTGGTGAGAACAAGAGAAGGGCCTCAAACATCAGTATGAACTAAAGAAAATCGTATATTAGATATATGAGTACTTTTGTGAAAAGGTAAGGTTGTCATTTTGGCAAGTTTACACCCCCGACATTCAGTAAGTTCACTAAGAGAAACTTTATCCAATATACCCGATTGAACTAAAGACCATAAGCGATCAGCAGACAAATGCCCTAATCTAAAATGCCACAAGTAAAAAGGACTAGACAGAGAATCTAACTGTAAAGAGGAAAAGGCAGTTTGAGAGGTTGCTATAGGCCAAGCTCTCCACCACATAGACGTCTCCACTACGTAAAGCTCTCCAACTCTACAGTCGGTCCCAATCTGCTGCTTAGACATCCAATCCTGCACAGAACAAATAGAAGAAGAAAAGATAACATCAAAACCAGAGGCATCAAGCTGACTGATAAATAATAAACTGATAGATAACTGACGAATATAAAAGATAGATGGAATAGAGACAGCAGACATAACAGATGGTAGGACAGACCCAACAGATATAACAGATATACCAGACCTATTAGCAGCATTGATAGTAATAGGAAAGGGATGAGTACAATTTTGAAGTAAGGGAAGATGGGGAGTCATATGATGAGAGGCAATAGAGTCAAAAATCCAGACAGATGAAGAAATACTTGACGAAGACCCAAGCAAACATGAATGAAAAGAGGAAACAATGGACGTAGACGGGGATGGCTGGGAGGTAGACAGGATATGCTGAAGTTGATTAATCTGAGCACTCAAGGAAGCCAAGTTAGGATTAAGAACCGGAACAGATGCAGTAGAACCGGCGAGAGGCTAAAAAATATTCAGAGAAGGGGCGCAGAACTGGATCGGAAACTGCTAAGAAGACAAGGCAGACAAACATCCCTTCTTAGGACAATGATACTTCCAATGACCCCTTTGATGGCAGAAGGCACACTCATCAAAAGCCAAAAACATCGTAATAAATAGAAAGGTGAAGGATTTGAGTATAATAAACCAACAACTGATGAGTCAAAACATATAATAATCCCAAACAACCAGAACCAAATCACCCCAATATGATACACACTGGTACTGATACTGATGTGGTCAAAGTTCAATAAGGACAAAACCTAGTGGACTAAGGTCAGAGAACCAATACAAAGAAAGGGAGCTTTCTTATCAGAGAACAGAGACGAGACCAAAGACGAAGAGAGAGGGAACTTCGTCAATACCAACAAAGAAACAGAGGGCTTCACTTCGACACAGAGAGAGAGAGAGAGAGAGAGCGAGCAGCAGACGAACCAAGGGGGAAATCCGTGATGATGTATCAAACCAGAAACAGAGGACTGTCGATCAAACAGCCCAGATGACCCACGATGTGTGGTCGACTAGCTGAACCAGAGAGAACCCAGATGATTTGAAAGGGTTTCGTGACTCGTTAAGGCTAAGAGGAGTTGCGAGTTGAACCCAGACAACTGATGAACAAATCAACCTAGACGGACCAATCGATTAAGAAAGAGAAAGCGAGTGACCTCCGAAGAGAAGAACCAAACAAGCAGTCAATTGCGATCAAGGGAGAAGACCACAACCTACGATGCAAAGAGACTAGCAACTTCTAGGGTTCGGTGATAGCTCTGATACCATGTAAGATTCCTGAAAGCTTTTCTATATATTCGATTGTTTCAATTTACAAAGAGTTCATCAGTTTATATAGCCCTAAGTCTATGACTGAAAAAGGAAATACAAACTATGATTGAAAAAGGAAATACAAATGAATTCTTATTTACACACTCATGCCATATATACACAATCTATATATATACAATATATTCTCACAATATGCATATACATTGGCCTCTCCCAAAAAAAATTCCTAGTTCCACCCCTGCTGGCAAATGCTGTAAAGTGTACCTTTTCTTTTTTTCTTGGCAATGGTTGTGGTAAGATCATTTGGTAAAGATCTCCCAAAAAATTAGAACAACCAAAGATTGACTTCACCAAAATTAGTAGGGAAATGTTAGGGTTGGTTTGGGATGTTCTAAAAAAGTGCACTTTTTGACTTATTGGCTTATATGGGTTGGGTTTGGGTTGAGTTTGATGTGATGTGTTAGAGAGGTGATGTGATTTAAATAAGATGATGTGACTTAAATAGGATAATGACTTTTTGACTTTTTGGCTTTTTTAGGTTATGCCAAAGCAAGCCTTAATTTGGTATGGTATTTCCAAAAAAATCAAAGTGGCTTCACAAATGTTAAATTTGGTAAAGTATCCAATGAACTGATCGTAAGTTGGTAAGATACACCCTTTTTAAACTCAACTCAGAAATTTGCAAAACCATTATCCTTATCACAACCAAAGAAAAATGCCCAAAAATACCATCAATACAACATATCTCGATGGAACTTCTCTAATCCAGAAGTGATGAAATCAGGATTGCAGAAAATGAACTTCTCTAATGTACATGAGATGATGAGTGAACATGTACAAAAAGAAAAAGATCACCCACACTGTCTTGGTTTCTTTTAACCCAAAAGATCTGACCCTAAAATTCACGTATCACAGAGTTGATGCGAACATATCTTAAAAAACTAATTAATACTGTATTCAAACAAAACCCACTATTATTTGGGGCAGGTCTGTTGAACATCTACGAAACATGGCAGCCTACCAGCATCCATTTATTCACCTATAGAGTGGAAGGGAAAAGGCTTACCGCAGTGGGAAGACAGCCGACAATGACTGGTGAGGAAGATAGCCGACACAAATGGGCAACGAAGGTCGGTGACAACAATAGCCGACGCAGATCGGCGTTGTTTGTTTTCTGTTGACGGCAGACCACAATTTACCCAAACACTTCAAGAGAGGCATAAGTGAAGAGGTGTGAAGGGGAAGAGGTCTGCCCTAAACAATGGAAATAAATGAGAGTATTTCGGTAAATTCACATTTTTTTTAGTTGTCATCTTCCCAAACTGGAAAAAGACCCACAAGTCTTGGCCTTTTGCTTTTTGCACCAGTTGATAAATAAGCTGCTTTTTTCAATGTTGCCAAACTCCAATTTAGTCATAGTTTATTTTTCTAGTTAATCTATCCATTAAGAGGCATATTCATTTGGGCAATTCAACAAACACCACGCAAATAGTTAAAAATCTATCACTTTTACTTCCTAATTTCAAATAGGATAAAATAAGCAGAATGATCACAAAATTTTATCAAATATCAAAAATTAAAATAGAACATACCAAATTGAAGAGAAAGGGTTTCTAAGGTTGATTCCAGCTTCACTAACCAGTGTCTCCACCGAATTTGATACAGATTCTTACAGTGGCAATTTCCTTCTCTGAAGAAAATTGAGGGCAGTTTTCACCACTTGGTCGAAGAAAAATGAAACTTCCAGAGATTCTTTTGTTGTGTCATTTGCTTTAAATGTTGGGGATAGGGGTGCTCATGGGCCCATCACCGGCCGAATTAAGATCAATATTTGTAAGATTTGAAAAAGAAAAAAAAAAAAAAAAAAAAAGAAGTCTACTCTATAAGATCGGATCAAATTACAATTTTAACTTCATTTAATTTTTAAGTTGGATTTAGGATGATAAACTTTAGCTTATACCTGCATGAGTCGCTTATTTATAAAATATTAATATTAATTTTAAATTATTTAATTATAAAATTAACTAGAAAAATAATAAAAATATAAGAAAAGCATATATATTTATTTTTATTGGGTTAAATGGGTCGATTTGCAATTTAAATTTTTTTTAGATAAAAACCAATAAACTTAAAAAATAAAGAAAAATAGAGCAAATCCCATAAGCCCAAATAAAGAAACCTATACAAACTAAAAAAAATGCCCAAAAAAATAAAGCTAGTAACCATGGATAGCCAAAGCTCATGAACACACACAACAGTAATGGGTAAACCATTATGGGTGCTGATAATCCCAAAATTTAAGAACCATGAAAGAAGAAAGCACTCGCTGTGTCAGAATTACAGAGAAGCTTTCAAACTCTCCTCCGTATGCACAAACACCCAGATCTGCTACACGATAGAAGTGTATTTGGAGTGTATCGAAAACGCGTCAAAAAGTCATTGAATGAGCATTGGGAATCTCTAGAGAGAGAAAGTCCCACAGCCCTCTTCACGGGATTGTCAGAAAGTCATTGGAGGGGGTATTGGGAATCTCTTGAGATAGAAAGTCGCGCACCCGTCCACGAGATAAGTAACTAATTAGTTGAGAGAAGCGAAAGTGAGAGTATCAAATGTAAAAATACATATATACGACCATTCAAGTGTGTGTAATGTGAAAATATACACACCAACTAAAGTGCGTATTAAATAATATATATTAACATATATGTGTGGGATCATATATAAATAAACTAGTGAAGGCTACTTGACAATTTCTTTTATAAAACAATTCAAAGTTAATAAAAAAATGAAAGAAAAATCTTACACCTTCAAGTCTTTCTAGTTTCATCAATTGTCTCAAAAACTAAACAAAAATTAGCCAAAAAACATCGAAAAAAAAATTTAAAAAAAATTTGACATGGTAACATATTGAAGTTTGTTAAAGGAAAAAAGCTTTTCAAATATTTGCAAAATAAAAATATAATGACCTTACAAGAACTGTTGTGGATTTAATCAAGAACATGAAAGTCTTAAAAGGTAAACACATTCTTATGTCAACACAAATATACATTTTGAAAAGGGATCTTTTTACAATATACACTTTTTTTTTAATGTATATTATATGTAAGTTATGATAATTTATAGTGTTGATATCACAAATGTCATAGTTAAATTACTTAATATGTGGTTGATTACTTGCCATAAAAATTGGATGAGTGTAATAATGAAATTAATTACCAAAAAATAATGGACAATACTATTAATTGGCAAATAGTTTAATGAGAACATTCTAGATAATTAGTTTTTGAGGATGAAGAAATGCAGTTTATATAAAAACCAAGCAACTTACAAGATAATGAAAAAGAAAAATACCACAAAGGCCACAAACCCAAATAAAGAACCTACTCGAACTACAAAAAGCCGCCAAAGAAAATAATTAAAAAAGCAACGACTTTGAAAACTTCCAATCTTTTTACAAATGTAGTGTGAAGAAATAAGATTTTTATCAAACTTAAAATCAAACCCATTGTCGTCGTGGTTGCTGTTGATCAAACTCCACCGTTGCCGTCTCAATCGCCAATAACCAAGGGTAACCAAAGCTCAAGAACACCCACAATAGTAATGAGTACTATTGTGGGTGCTGATAACCAAAACTCTATTAACGATAGAGGGAGAAAGCACTCTCTACGTCAAAATTAGAGAGAAGCTCTTAAACTCTTCTGTGTATGCATAAAAAACCTAGATCTACACGATAGAAATGTAATTGGAGCTTATTGAAAAAGCGTCAAAAAGTTGTTGAAGGTTGCAAGAATCTCTAGAGTGAGAACGTCACACACCTCTTCACAAGACTGCCAAAAAGTCATTGGAATGGGCATAGGGAAATATAGAGAGAGTCCAGCACTACTCTCTACGGGCCTACTGGGTCGATAAGTAGCTAATTATTTGAGATGGTGCGAGAGTGGGAGTGTCTAATGTGAAAATATAAATATGAACATTAAAGTGTGTTTAATGTGAAAATATATACACGGCCATTAAAGCGTTTATTAAATGATATGTATTAACATATATGTGTAGGATCATAGATAAAGAAACTAGTGAAAAAGTGGCGCATAAAACTACTTGACAATTTTTTTACAAAATAATTCAAATTTAAAAACAAAAACAAAAAGAAAGAGGAAAAATCTTGCACCTTTAAGTCTTTCTAGTTTCATTAATTATCTTAGAAACCAAACAAAAATTAGCAGAAAAAGGACATCAAAAAAAATCAAATCAAATCAAAAATTGACAAGGTAATACATTAAAGTTTATTAAAAGAAAAAAGCTTTTCAAAGATTAGCAGGATAAAAATATAATGACCTTACAAGAAAAGTTGTGGATTTAATAAGGAACATGAAAGTCTTAAAAGCTGAATATCATTTTTATAGGATTCAAATCTTGTAAAAAATCCCTTACAGGTAGGATTTTACAAACCTAGTAATTGGATCTTATAGGATCGTAGAATCCCGATCCGAATCTGATCCTATCCGATCCATTTGTAAGTCTCATTTTGTATTTTTGGCCTATTTTATTGTAAATTTTATATTTGTTGTCTAAATACCAATTTATATAGTCCAACTGAATAAAGAAAAAAGTAATATTGAATCAAATGGATTAAGAGAAACAAACTAGGAAAACAAAAGAAAACTAACTAGCAAGAAAAACAAACTTAGCCTTAGCATAGTTTGAGGAGGGCAAGATGTACGCAACTTCAACCCAGTTTTCGAAACTACTGTTTTTGTGACTCAAACCCGCTCCACAAGGCTAAGGACAAACTTTATCATTTGACCAAGCCGTTCTTTTGAGTTCTCAATCTAATTTCATATCCAACTTTGCTAAATATATATATATATATATATATATTTAGCAAAATTGGATATGAAATTAGATTGAGAACGTCCGACTAATCTCCAAGGATGTAAAGGCCCTCGATAAGGAGCTTCCCGCAAGTGCACCACCATTAATTCAAGGGTTTTCTCCCAATCCGATGGCTCCAAGGAATTGTTAGCATCTAAGAGGTTTCGATCCTTAAACCTTAGAAGGAGCACACTCCCAAGACCCAAGGACTTACCACTAGGCCAACCTCTTGGGGTTAAAGTTAAATATTTTTCTTTCACTTTTTATGCATTATTGTAAATTGTAAAGTGTTCTATTATAAAATTCTTCTTTTTCACCTTTTTTGATGAAATGCAAAACTTTTAATATCTAGTTTTCCATCATATAATATTATATTTACATTTTACATGGAGTTCTATTAGTTTTAGTATAATTTAGGCTTATTTGTGTATATTTTTTAAGAAATATTTATTTAAATTAAATTATTACGTAATTTGTCAATTTCAGCAAGATCTTATGATCTTCGATTTGATTCTATGATCCGATCAAGTAAACTCCTCCAATGATCCAATGTAGGATACCGATTTTAATAACCTTGGGTGCAACTTTTTGAATTGAGTTGCAATGTAACAAGTAAATATTCAATAACGTTAGAAAACCCCCTCAACCCTTGGTGGCAGAAGAAGGCCATTCCTTACCTACCAAACGCTGTAACTCTTGGTTGCAGTTGTACAGTGCAGCAACACTGTGACTGAGCGCATTTTGGGAAGTGAAAAAGTAGAAAACACTTGGTTTCAATTTATCTCCGATCATCATTTGTTCTTATTATTGTTATTTAAACAGCCTTAAACAAAATTGTTGGTTGCTAGGTTACCTGAAACCATACTTCTCTGTTGAGAGTTGTTGAGGAGATTCATTTTATTTCAAGAGAACTATAGAAACAGCAACACCATCTTACAAAATCTATTGTTTTGGATAAATAAGAAAGAAATCTCTCCTATATGGGAAGTAAACCGCGGATGGATTTATGCACATCAATTGTATGTCAACCTTAATCAACCAATCAAAACATAATGAATTATGATGTTTCCTGAGGCCAACGTCAAAACCGTGAAGTGAAACGAGTAAATCAAGACCTCTTCGGTGATCAGATCAAAGGATGATAATTGAGTTAACATATTACAATGGCCAAAATAGGACTCGTAAGGCTCACAGGGATGCAATAGTACTGCAGGCCGTCGAAATAAACAATGGATGAACTAAAATGTGAAAATGTAAGATGCTGACTATCATAATTGAAAGTTAAGAGACTAAAATGAGATTTCGATCAAAGTACGACCCTAAACACACCAAAACTTACCGCTAGCAAAAGTTGGCAATTGAACTTTAGCTCCTACTGGAAGATGCTATTTCAAGGACTACAACCTACTTTTCTGGACCTTTTTTTTTATTTCTATTTTTTTTATAATCAATTTGCAGCACTAAAAATTAAGATCCAATATTCAGGTTTCTCAAACTGGATCGACCATATTCAATTTCTGGAGCTAAATATCATCCAATTGATCTTTGAAATTTTCCAATAAAAAACAAACTGAAAACTCAAACAACACAAACATAGACCAAATTAATAGACTCAATCATATACGTCCCCATGTGAATGCATCAGGTTTACCAGATTCCAAACCCCATGTGAATGCATCAGGTTTACCAGATTCCAAACCTCACTAAGCAAAGAGACCAAGTTGAGCCTTCCAAACTTGAACATGGTTTTTAAATCACAATTGCATGTTAAATCAAATTATACCAACGTAGTTTTTGTGCTTCCCTCTTTTTATATTCTTTTAATCACTTAGATAATATGAGGAAGAAGAACTCCGAAAAATATGAGGAAGAAGGAATATATTTCACTTATATTCAAAACTTCTTATTTTACAAGACCAAATGACACTCCTTATATAGGAGATATTACAAACATCATTATAACCCATTATATGCCACTTACATATTATATATTACCACTACCTACCACTATCATATTATATACATGCCACTATCTACCACCAACACCACTATCACATATTCTATACATGCCACTATCTACAACCAACACCACTATCATATTCTATACAAGCCACTATCTACCACCAACACCACTATCACATATTCTATACATGCCACTATCTACAACTTCTACTCCTTCCTAGAGCATTTAAAACCATTCCACCCAACTACATCATAACTAGGAGATTAAAACCAGGAAGTGAATGAGTTTAACATACCCTCTTTGGTAATCAGAACAATCTAAATGATACTTGAGTGAATGAATTGCCGTGGTCAAAACAGGGCTCACATATAAAGCAACAAAATTGATAATTCAGCCTTAATTGATGAATGAAGAATCTAAATAACAAAAGATGATAGTAGCATAGCATCACAGACCAAGAAACTAACAATAACAAATACTTATATAAATATAGAAAAGTTTATTGATGGACTTACCATCTGCTGAAGAAAGAAGTAGAAACATGTAGGACAATGATCAAACAGGTGATAGGCTTTCAATGAATTGATAAGTAGTATTACACCAACTTGCTCCCCAATAAACAGTATCTTCTGTTGATAAATCACGAAGCTCCTTCAATGTCTTGGACTTGACATTATAAGAAATAACTTTGCCCCGGATAGCTAACACCAGTGTAAAATCTTTTTCATTCACTCCCTTCACGGCACAGAGCACATTAAATTCAGAGCATGTGACTATGGTTTTGCGTTCTGTCTTAGGAAATACAGATAAAATGGGTCTAAGATTAACCCGGTACTTCACAATCCACTCGCAGTAATCCCTGTGCATCCGAAGGATGCTTAATCCCATAGCACAAGGCTGAGGAGACTGAATAAGAAGCAAATCGCCACCACATTCTCCAAAATACCTAATCTTATCAGGAGAAAGGATTTTAGGGTTTCGAGGCATTGGGGTTTGTATAAACTTCTCTTCCTCAACCTCAAATCGAGCATGAACATTCGCATAGCTTATACCATGAATTGCTCCGTTCCAAAACACGCTGAACATGAATGGCACAGCTCGCGGTTCAGGCACAGAAACGTGTTTCCAAGACGAAGTCTGCGAACTGTAAATTTCAATTTCAACCCAGTGTTCATTATTAACATAACTGTAACTAAACAATAAAACTTTATAGTGAGGCGATTTCGCAGGATCAAAAGCCAAGAAAGCAGCAGCATTTTTACGATACGATTCAGATGAAGTGGGACCAATAGCAGGAAGAAGTGAGAATTTCTTTGTGGTGAGATTACAAACAATATATGGATGTTTTCTGAAACCATTAGAGCACAAGATTAAACCATTGCAAGAGCGTTCAATCGTAGTTGCAGAACTTGATACAACGACACCATCGAGAAAGGAGAGTGTGGGAAGAAGAGCTTGGTATCCAGCAATTGATACAGACTGTAGTTGTTCATCGGGAGACCAACGGTTTGAGTAGAAATATAAGGCTGAGACGGAGGAGTGGTGATTTCGGCGAGCGTGGTCGGAGGCGAATTGGGAGTGGGAGATGAGAGAGAGCCATTGCTTTGACACCGACTTGAATCTGATTAGGGATTTTGCTGGGACTCGGATTAGGATCTGTGTTAGGAGATCTGAATTGTTGGCAATTAATTCAGCAGCGAATGAATGTTCCGAGGAAGTACAGCCGATGATAAGCTTTCTTCTGCTTCTTCTTGTTTCGCTGTATACTTTCATGGTTCAATTTTGACTCTCAAGAATAGAGAATGCCCTATAAGGAACGACTTTTATAAACAATCTTTGTTGGGGATGGCGTTAATTTAAAAGACCTCTTTGGGTTGGGACTACCAATTTACACCTTGGCTGGCGTTAGTTTGAAGGCTACTACTGGCTTGTTTCTAGCCACCACTACTTAGGTCAAGTTTAGGTCTAGTTTGGGAAGACTAAATAAGTGTATTTTTTGATTTTTTTTTTTGTATTATGTGTAGAAAAAATAGAGAGGAGATGTTGATTGATGTAACCCAAAAAAGATAAAAAGATGAAATAAGTACACTTTTTTCTTTGTAGTCAAACTTGGCCTTAGTTACAAAGAAAAAAGTGCACTTATTTCATCTTTTTATCTTTTTTGGGTCACATCAATCAACATCTCCTCTCTATTTTTTCTATACATAATACAAAAAAAGTCAAAAAGTGCACTTATTTAGTCTTCCCAAACTAGGCCTTAGGTTCACACTTTTTCTTTTTTATTTTTCTTTTGGAGGAAGTTCATTATTAGAATCATATAAATATTGTGGGGACATATTTTTATAGTCGTATCACGTGGTTGAGGTATCACGTGGGTGAGCTATGATGTCAAGATTATTGTGTTATTGTCAAGATATGATGCAATAATGTAGAAATTTGAATAAAGGACAAGAGTCGTAGATGGTATCAAGCTATCTATTTTGATAGAGATGTGATTCTTGAGAAAGTTTATCTTAATCTTAATAGTGTGAGTTGTAATAGATGTTATTCTTATAAAAGATAGAGTCTCATGAAATAAGACTTCTAAGGGAAATTGAACACTGATCATTACAAAAGTGAGGCATCCTATAGGTCTAAGGTATGTTCTGACTTATGTATTGAGTACTTGTTTGATATCTCTGTATTGAGTACTTGTTTGATATCTCTGAGAGATGAGTTGAATGACTTGATCGTTAGAGTGTCCACGGGTAGACGAACCACCGCGATATTCTCATCTTCTTGTTGACAAGTGGTTGACTTAATCTATTCTGTCGCATGCTCTCCAGTTTAGTTCTCTGTTTGGTTGTGTGGTCGGAAATCATCACCCACAAATATATACAGTGAATTACACTAACGGACTTTATAGTTTCGTATTTGTATTATTTTGATCTCTAACTTTTCAATTGTGATATATTTGACTTTAAATTTTTAAGGAAGAGGCCGACGATCGGCGGTGATGGGAGGAGGGAGATCGGTGATGGAGGGACGATGGTGACGCCGTGAGAGCAGCTGCGTAGAGAGAGAGAGAGGGGGGAGAGACAGAGGCTGAGACCATGACTCATGAGAGAAACGAAGTGCATCTTTTGAAATGCATGTGAGTGACTCAGAGTGAGGCAGAGTCAAACATTGCATATATCTATGAGGAATATTCGGAGAATATCCGGGGAGTTAAGCGGGGATATTTCGGGGACGGGGCCGGGCCGGGCCGGGGTTGGGATACCTATCCCCGTCCCCGGCCCGAAAACAGTCGGGGATTTTATTTTTAATACCATCCCCGGCCCTATGGGGATAATTTTCGGGGAAAAACCGTTATAATCGGGGTCGGGGGATCGGGTCCCCGTCGGGCCGGGTTGAAATTGTCATCCCTATGTGTTATTGTCAAGATATGATGCAGTAATGTAGAAATGTGAATAAAGGACAAGAGTCGTAGATGGTATCAAGCTATCTATTTTGATAGAGATGTAATTCTTGAAGAAGTTTATCTTAATCTTAATAGTGTGAGTTGCAATAGATGTTATCTTCATAAAAGATAGAGTCTCATGAAATAAGACTTCTAAGGGAAATTCAACACTGATCATTACAAAAGTGAGGCATCCTGTGGGTCTAAGGTATGTTTTGACTTATGTATTGAGTACTTGTTTGATATCTCTGAGAGATAAGTTGACTGACTTGATCGTTTGAGTGTCCACAAGTGGACGAACCACCGCGATATTCTCATCTTCTTGTTGACAAGTGGTTGGCTTAATCTATTCTGTCGCGTGCTCTCCAGTTTAGTTCTCTGTTTGGTTGTGTGGTCGGAAATCATCACTCACAAATATATACAGTGAATTATACTAACGGACTTTATAGTTTGATATTTGTATTATTTTGATCTCTAACTTTTCAATTGTGATATATTTGACCTTAAATTTTTAATCTTGTTTCAAATAAGGACAATTGAAGATAACATTGGATTTTTCAATGACAAAATCGTCAATTTGATAAAATATAAATTAATTCGACAAATAAATGTCAAAAAAATATTTTTAAATTTTTAAAAATTATTTCTGACCACCAAAGATAAAATGTAAAATTGATAAATCTTTTACAAATTTATTTATTTATTTATTTTACCAATTTAATTTTTATTATGTGCTTAGATGATAATCATGTACTAGATAATTGTTAGGCTTTTAATGTGTAATCGATATATTTATTATATGAAATATTTTTAGTTTTGGATTTTTTTGTTTAATAGATTGGTTTAATAATTATATCAAAGTTGTCGCCATATTTGACTTTCGAAAAAATAGAAACTAATTTAATTACATGATCATTAGCCAAACACATAACAAAAATTAATTTGGTAAAAAAATTAAATATATGTTTAAAAGATTTATCAATTTTACGTAATTTTATCTTTGGTGGATAGAAATAATTTTTAAAAATTAAAAAATATTTTTTTACATTTATTTTTTTCAAATTAGTATATATTTTATCAAATTGATAACTTTGTTCTTGAAATTGAGTAATGGTATTTTCAATTATCTTTATTTAGAATAAGATTCAAAATTCAAGGTCAAATGTGTCACAATTGAAAAGTCAATGATTAAAGTGACACAAGTCCCAAACTATAAGGACTATTA
>NW_021027259.1:117289-128268 GCF_004153795.1 Camellia sinensis | reverse complement strand
AGGACAAGAGTTCTAGATGACATCAAGCTACCTATTTGGATAGAGATGTGACTTTTGAGGAAGTTCATCTTAATCTTAATAATGTGTGTTGTGATAAATGTTATCCTTATAAAGGATAGAGTCTTGTGTCCAGCAATTGATACAGACTGGGGTTGTTCATCGGGAGACCAATGGTTTGAGTAGAAATATAAGGCTGAGACGGAGGAATGGCGATTTCGGCGAGCGTGGTCGGAGGCGAATTGGGAGTCGGAGATGAGAGAGAGCCATTGCTTTGAGACCGACTTGAATCTGATTAGGGATTTTGCTGGGACTCGGATTAGGATCTGTGTTAGGAGATCTGAATTGTTGGCAATTAATTCAGCAGCGAATGAATGTTCCAAGGAAGTACAGCCGATGATAAGCTTTCTTCTGCTTCTTCTTGTTTTGCTGTATACTTTCATGGTTCAATTTTGACTGTGCAAGAATAGAGAATGCCCTATAGGGAACGACTTTTGTAAAGAATCTTCCTTGTTGGGGATGGCGTTAATTTAAAGAACCTCTTTGGTACCACCAATTTATACCTTGGCTGGCGTTAATTTAAAGGCTACTACTTGCTTGTTTCCAGCAGAATCAGGATGCTCTCCTCGATTTCTCTCTTATTATTGGGCTTATTTTTTGGCTTAATTTTGATAATTTGAATAGTTTATGTTTTAAAATTTATTGAGTATGTCATACTTCTAAAAAATTAAGTGAATCGAATATCAGAAAACTGTTTATTAAATTTTTTTAAAAAATGATTTTTAGTTCGATGATCCGAACAAATAGTTTCTGATATCCGAAGAACCTGATTTTTTATAGGTATAATATACTTAACAAATCTTAAAATGTAAACGGTTTGGATCCTTGAAATTGAGTCCAAAAATGGGTCCAATGACCCAATAAATAGAGAGACAGAGATCAATGAGAGGATTCTGATTTGCTTCG
Source organism: Camellia sinensis (assembly GCF_004153795.1). Taxonomy (NCBI): domain Eukaryota; kingdom Viridiplantae; phylum Streptophyta; class Magnoliopsida; order Ericales; family Theaceae; genus Camellia; species Camellia sinensis. The sequence goes on along the minus strand of NW_021027259.1, from coordinate 127,305 downwards.
AGCCACCTGTGCTTAGGTTTAGTATTGCAATCATATAAATATAAATTATTCATAAAAATAAATAAAATAAACAAATATTGGTATAATAAGTTATAGGACGCTAGATTCCCTTTGTCCATAATATAGATCAGAGGGTATTGTTTGGGTATGTAAAATTTATCATGAGTCATGTTTTAGTGATTAAAACTTTTTATTTTGTCAGATATTTTATATATTTTATTCATAAAAAAATTGTCCAATCTAATAATTGTAATAAATTTTAAACAAATATTGGTATAATAAGTTATAGGACGCCAGATTCCCTATTGTCCATAATATAGATCAGAGGGTGTTGTTTGGGTATGTAAAATTTATCATGAGTCGTGTTTTAGTGATTAAAACTTTTTATTTTGTCAGATATTTTATATATTTTATTCATAAAAAAATTTTCCAATCTGATAATTGTAATAAATTTAATTTATCGTTTTTTATTAAAAAAATAACTTTTTAAAAAAAATATAATTATCACCATTTTTTTAATAATTAACTTAATAATTAAATAAATTATGATCATCAAATCGATTTAATTTCTTAAAAGGCTTTCGGTTCATAAATCCAATTTTAGATTTCTGTTGTCTAAAAGTCCATGTGTCAAATTACTTTCCCAATAAGGACATACTTTTGCAAAAAAAAAAACCAAACTACCTATATATATATATACTCTACCGTTCAAACCCTAATGCAGCAAACAAATCTCTCTCTCTCTCTCTCTCTCTCTTCTTCTACTTCCTCTGTGCATCCTTATACACAGGGACGGATGCAGGATTCTAATGTCGGGGGCAAGTGTATATGCAATCAAAAAATTTGTAATGAACATACGATATACAATATCAATTTCTACCCAAATATCACAAAAATATATAATTAGATGTTTCCATTCATCGCATATAATTACAAAATATTATTAAAACACAATTGGATATGTTCTAGTAAATCCATATTAATTTTCAAAAAAGTAACTATTTGTTCTACATATCTACTTAGACATCTAAAGTTGTGCTCGACGTTTTTTCATAATATAAAAAGCATCTATGATGGAATCTACATCAAAATCTTAAGCAATGTCTTCCTCAACATATGTTAACAAGTAGCTTAAAAGAAAATCATCCTCTATCCTGTTGCGCAATCTATTCTTTACAATTTTCATGGTCGAAAATGCACGTTCTGTTGTAGCCGTAGAAACTGGTAAAGTTAGAACAAGACGAATTAATCTATCGACAAGAGGATAAATTGTTGACTTCCTTGTTTTTACCCACATTTGGCACAAGTCAGAAATTGTCAACAACTACTAAAACTCAAGATGTTCAAGGATGTCAATCTCGTAGTTTTGCAATTGAAATTTCAAATTTTTTTTTTTTTTTTTTTTTTTGCTCTGTAAAGTCAATAGGATAAAATTGATTTGCAAACTTGCATATATCTTCAATTTTGAACAAACTATAATGATCCCTAGGATCTAAAGCAAAGCTAAGAATAAGCAACTCCATCACATCTTCTTTAAATCTGTTGTTCAATTCTTGCAATTGAGAATCATATATAACTGTAAAAATATCAATCCGAAAATGATGCTCAATAGTAATGTGATCTCTTTGGTGACAAGCACGAAATCTATCAGATGTGTAACGAGCACTCACATCATGAATATCTATGTCATATTTTCCACAAAATAGTTGAACATTCTCCAACGAAGGAATCCATCCATCTTCTCTATATTTTGGACAAATGCTTTTGTAGTTGACACTAGATGTATTGCATTCAATATATATTGGGATTTACGTTGCGAAGCTTGGCAAATATCATCATTTGCCCCCATAATATCTCTCATAAGATGTAAGATAAACACAAACTCAAAAGATGTAATCATATGATAAACTCCATCTGCATTTGCACGTTGAATAGAGATGGCTCCATCATTGATGACAATATTTAAGACTGAACAAGTTGCACTAAACATATTTATCAAATTGGCAATAGATCCCAAGTGAGAACCCCATCGAGTATCTCCAGCCCGTTTCAATATCCTAACTTGATTTTTGCCTTTACCAGTTTCAACTTTATCAATGGCAAGTTTTGCTGCAATTTCTTCAGCTTGAGCAACTTTCAACTGATCATGCTTTTACAAGAAGAGCCACATAGATTAACTGTAAGAGCCAGATAAGAAAAAAAATTGGGCAACGGGTATAACCTCTCTTGTTGTTGCTACCAATGCTAATTGGAGTCGATGAGCAAAGCAATGAACATAATACGCAAAATGACAGTCATGAAGAAATAAAACTTGCAACTCAGTCCATTCTCCACGCATATTACTAGCACCATCATACCCTTGATCACGAATATTTTGTACACTGAGATTATGACGAAATAGGACAATACATATTTCTTCTTTCAAAGTTGCTGATGTTGTATCCGATACATGAACTATGTCAAAAAAATGATCCTTTATAAAACCATCTTTATCAACAAATCTTACAACAATGGCCATTTGCTCCCTCTTTGATTCATCTCGATCTTCATCCACTATAATGCAAATTTTTGCTTCATCAATCTCTTCATGAATGAATCTTTGTATTTTGTCAAAGAAAATATTAAGAATCTTTTTTTAAATTTGATGCGAGTAGAATGAAACATTTTGAGGAGCTTTGTGTAACATAACATCTGCGACATCCGCATTATAAGATGCCAAGAGCTTTATTAATTCAATAGCATTCCCTCGATTATTAGAATCATGACTTTCATCACGACCTCTAAATGCACAGGCTTGAAATGTAAGCCATTTGACAGCATCTATCGTAGTCTTCAACCGCAAATGGTTTTTTTGCAACTTGTTGAGAAGTTTGTTTCTCAACTATATTCTCAATGTGTTGTGATTGATTTGTTAAATCATGGCAAGATTTAACATCAATTCTGTGCGATGAATTAGGACTCTTTCCCATATGAGTTAAGAAAGCACAATTCTTCCCACTACTATTGACTTTCTTCCATGAAGAAAATCCATAAAAAATGAAAGCGATAAAAGTAGTGCATCCATTCGGTTTTGTAAAAAGATAGCAAGGAAGACAAAAGGCATAATGTTTGGTTGGAGAATATTCTAGCTAATCTAGAAATAACTTGTACCAAGAAGCTAGAAAAATGACGCCCATTATTCTCTTCAAAAGGTTGGCTGTCGGGTTGGTATAGTCCAAATTTGATGTAAGCTTGTCGAATCTCATCACGTTGAGATATCAAATAATCCAAAATTTGTGGTCGTAGTCCTGGATCCCTTACCAAAGAAGATGTATCAACTTCTTTGGATTCTATTCTAGACACTTTACAAGGACATTGTTCAAGAATAAAAGCTTCAACATTATCAGTGGAGGTTTTGTAGTTGCATTAACTTCTATATCTTGAGAGCCTCTTTTCTTAAAGAAAGAATCAATTTTTTTTGTTCACCATAATTCATCTAACATTCATCTCAATTTGATTTAAGAACTTGAAAATTATTTAACAATTTTTGTTACTCACTAGGTAAGAAGCACACTAACAATATAATCTAATCTAACAAAGGACATGTCATTTTCAATGGGTAAACAATAAAAAAATTAACATAACAAGCAACAGGTCAATAGAAATGTAATACAAAAGCATAAATAGTTGACTGAGAATTACACAAATGGTTCCATTACCAGTATTACCAAGTTCATAGTCCAATCTTTTTTTCCCAAATAATAAACCCTAACTCTTCTTCTTCTTCTTCTTCTTCTTCTTCTTCAGAGAGAGAGAGAGAGAGAGAGAGAGAGAGAGAGAGAGTATTGGAGTACTGTCGGAGGAATCACGATCTTGAAAGCTGAAAGACTCGCGACGCACGAGAGCGAGATTGTGTTTTGGGTCACTGGTTTTGATGATTTGGGTTCACTAGTCATGAAATAAGAGAGAGAAACGACCTTTATCAGATGTGTAACGAGCACTCATATCAGGAATATCTATGTCATATTTTTCACAAAATAGTTGAACATTCTCCAACAAAGGAATCCATCCATCTTCTCTATATTTTTGAACAAGTGCTTTTGTAGTTGACACTAGATGCATTGCATTCAATATATCTTGGGATTTACGTTGCAAAGCTTGGCAAAGATCATCAGTAGTACCCATAATATCTCTCATCAGATGTAAGATAAACGCAACTCAAAAAAAAAAATTAAATTTTAAAGTACAAAATTTAGGGAGTGGAAATTCTTAAATTTTTTGCAAAAACTTTGGGGTGGCGAACCTTATAATTTAAAAATATTTGTGCCACAACCCAAACCCATCCCTATAGGTTAGTGTTGTAACCGGTTAAGAATCCGTGATTACGAAAGGCCTACTTAACAGTTGACAATAAACAGGGCTAGCGAAAGCCAATAAATAATAAAATAAAACGTCTAATGAGCTGTGCAGACTTAAATGAACAAAACAAACCTTTATATGTACAAAACATAACATAACTTAGGGAATTAAATCTCGTTATCAAAAGTCATAGAACAAAAACTTCATATTATTAGTTCACATTTATAGATGGGCGAATCTTGAACCACCCAAAAGCCTTGACACATGACAGTTTGGAACCTTATAGTAAGGCACCGTAGTTGGCTCGACAAAAACAAGGTTCAGGTCGACACCGCTAAGTTTGTTCCTGTGCTTGATCACCTATATACATATATTAACTAGTGAGTTAGAGCCCAATGAATAAATTTCACAATAGACTCTAAAAATTATGCTGATCACAATAAAGTAATCAATTTTGGTTTCTGTAGCCTTTACAATCCTCAATTTCAGATTTTAGTACGATTCAGAATAGATTTTCCTACGATAAACAGATACGGATTCAAAACTCTTACAAAACACATAATTAGCATTCGAATCATACATGGCACGTATCACAATTAAAATTAAACACATAATTAAACTAATATAATCATGATATGCATTTTGGTGTCATTACAATTTGTAATTTTATTACTATATCTAGGGAGGTTTTTTCAAAACTTTGGGGGCGGCGGTCGCCCCTTGCCAGCCCCTCCTCGGTCAATCCTTGTCATATATATCTCTGTATATATCATCTCTCTGATCATCATTCTCCGAAACCATCATTGTTGGCCTAGGGTTTCTGTATCGGACGATAGACTCATCGGAGTTCCGACGATGGATTTAAGGAAGCTAGGGCACCAGCTCACTCCCTCGTCGCCACACACTTTATCCCCCTTCGACAGCAACAAAAGCTACAATGGTGGTGGTGCTAGAACCAGATCTTTCTCTCTTTCTCTCTCTCTCTCTTTATATATGTATATACTTTTCAATAAGATCTATATTTAACTATATAGTAGATCTGGAAGATCTCGGTGCTGTTGTCATCAGTGATGCTCTTGCAGAGGCGGAGGCGGATTTGGAGAGCTAGAGAGAGTGAGAGTAGAGAGCTCTGATGGGGACGATAGAGGAGAGGTGGAGGTCTCTGTAAATGGAGACTGGTTTAACGAGCTTGAAAACACGGATAATGAAGAAGACCGAACTTTCAGACATTTCCTGCGCAAGCTTTATCTTCTCTATTTCTCGTATCGAAAATGGAATCCAAGTTTGACAGTATCGAAGTTGAAATCAAAATCTCTCTCTCTCTCTCTCTAGAATTTGACACAATTGGTAACTTCAATTAATGTATGTGAGTTTCGTGATATATATATCTAAATTATATTTGTCAAAATTCATAAATTTGTTAATCGAATTCATCTATTGAAAAGCTAATTATCAAATCATTTCTTAATCTTTATTTTAACTTTATTTTTCCATAATTGCAAGGATTGTGCTCTACTTTGTGAATGAGGTAAAGCATTTTTTGAGTGTAGTGTGGAGTGTGGCTATCTATGTGTGTATGTCTTTCCTCCGATTAAGAGAGCTCTCACGTCTTCTTTGATTTTTTCATCTTTGTATCTATTTATTTTGCTGCTGTGTTTGTGTGCGTGTTTTCTCAGCAATCGAACAAAGAACTACTATTGATCTGTTCTTATTTCAACAAATACAAACAGTTATAAGGAGATCACAAAGAGGGGAAGAGAAAAGGGGAAATAGAGATCACAAAGAGAAGAGGGGAAAATGCATTTGATTTTTGCTTCTTTGATTTTTGATGATCATCTGTGTGTTTGAGAATGATTTTTTTTTTTTTTTTTTTTTTTTTTTTTGATATGTTTCTTAGAAAATTCCTTTTGCTTATGTGATTTTTGGTAGTGGTTTGAACATATAGTAATTGATTGTGATTTTGTTATGCAGTTTGTTGTTGCAGCTAAAAATTATACAGATAAAACATACACAAAACATATCTCTTAAAAACTTTTTTACAATCAGCAGCTTTGACCAAGATTAGTTCAAAACATGTTTCTGGTAGAAGGTAGGGTGGACCAATTGAACATATAAAATATTTTGGGACAAAAAATTGAATAGATAAATTTTTCGAAAAAAAAAAATTGAACGAAAAAATACACAAATAAAAAATTTGAACAAATAAATAAGATATTTGTATTTTATTTTTGTTCAAGCAGATAGATAGAGAACCTCACAGGCTTTAAACAGATAAATAGAGAAACTCATAGATTTTGAACAGCTAGGGAAAAAATTAAACAAATAGGGAAAAAATTCAATAGATAGATATAAATTTGAACCGAAAGGGAAAAAATTGAACAAATAGAAAATAATTTGAATAGATAGATATAAATTTAAATGGATAAATATAAATTTGAATAGATAGTCCAAAAAAAGTCCACAAATAAAAAACGTCAAGAGCTAAATTAAGGGGTAAAATTGAAAATAAAATATAATTCAAAACTAACAAAAGGACTTCTCACCAAACTATTTCACAAAAGATATACCTTTTATCAATAAAAAATATTTACTGTACCTAATACCTTCTACCCTACTTAAATTGGATTCATCACCAATTTACTCTTTAAAAAAAAAAAAAAAATCAACGGCAAGAGTGACAATATAGTGTTCTATTACTAATGTATATCTCTTTTGAGAGAGGGGGGATGCTACTGTTGTCACTCAAAATGGCAGTGTATTTGCCTCTTACAAACGAACCTCCGCCCAAAGCACGATTATTAAGGAATTGGCCATGTTAATAAATAGGATAATTTACAATTTTCCCCTTTAAAATATGGATTGTTTTTCAATTTGATCATTGTAGAACAAAATTTCCACTTCAATCTCTTAATTATATTATGTTTTCACATTTGTATTAACGGTGAGTATAATTTTAAGATTATTTTATTAACACAAATGTGATCTGGTTAAATTGGGATATTTAAGCCTCATTTGGAAACAGGCTAATTTAGTAATTTTTTGACTATTTGGCTAAAATATGAGTTAAAAAAAACTAGTATGTTTGGGATGAGTTTTTGGCTTTTTACGAGAAGATGTGCAAAAAGTACAAAGAAAAGAGAATCTTTGACTTTTTGGTATGGGTTGTTGGCTTTTTGGCTAATCTAGTAACTTTTTGACTTTTTGGCTAAAAAATTCGGTTGCCAAACGAGGCCTTAGTCTAGCATCCCTCTTCAATTTTGATAGTGGAAGAGGTCCACAATATTTTTTTTCCCACCTCTCTCTCTCTCTTATTTTCTTTTCTGCTCTCACGCATTTTCTCTCATTCTTTCCTTTTGACACCGATCAAAGTCGAATTTGCATCATCAGAGTAGTCTACAATCTCCAAAACGGGCGTAGGAAAGGAAACAGAGATGCCATTGATTCCTGCATCTCTTGCTTTTGATGTCCCAGCACCCACAAGCAAACCCTCAAGCTGCGTCATATGTCTTTTTCAAATAGTAGAATACTGAAAAGAAATTACAATATCCACACACATATACATAACACAAAAATAGTTAATGGCATTGCATCGGAGTATTGTTTGAATTGATACTGAATGGAATTGCAGGAGTTTGAAAATTGAGCATAAGACTTGCAGTTCTGGAATTTTTTTTTTTTTTATAATCAATTTGCAGTTCTCAAACTAAGGTTCAATATTCAGGTTTCTCAAATTGGACCGACCATATTCAATTTCTGGAGCTAACTATCGTCCAATTGATCTTTGGAATTTTCCAATAAAAAACAAACTGAAAAATCAACAACACAAATGTAGACCAAATTAATAGACTCAATCCAACCCTGACTATGTGACGAGACCAAGTTGAACCTTCCAAACTCAAACACTCTTTTTAAATCGCAATTGCATGTTAAATCAAATTATACAGTATTTGTGCTTCTCTATTTCTTCTCTCTTTTTCTATCATTTTTTTTAAAAATTTTTAATTGTTATTTACACAATTCTGAACACAATTATTGGTTCCTATGTAAACTAACACCTTAAATCTCTAGATTTGTTAAGTAAATTCATTTTATTCTGGAAGAACTAGTGAAGCAACATGGTCTTACTAGAAGCATTTTACAAAAGAAGAAACTCATGAAAAGGAACTACTAATAATTAATGGTAGTTGCAAACAGCGGATTGATTTCTTTGAGTTGATGACAATTATGAAATTCCAACAATTTTTCAAAACATTTTGTTTCAATATATTCTACTCCTTCGCCATTAGCATTTAAAACCATTCCACCCGACTACATCATAACTAGGAGATTAAAATCAGGAAGTGAATGCGTTTAACATACCCTCTTTGGTAATCAGAACAATCTAAATGATACTTGAGTGAATGAATTACTATGGTCAAAACAGGGCTCACATATAAAGCAACAAAATTGATAATTCAGCCTTAATTGATGAATGAAGAATCTAAATATCAAAAGATGATAGTAGCATAGCATCATAGACCAAGAAACTAACAATAACAAATACTTAAACAGATAGAAATATAGAAAAGTTTATTGAGGGACGTACCATATGCTGAAGAAAGAAGTAGAAACATGTAGGACAATGATCAAACAGGTGATAGGCTTTCAATGAATTGATAAGTAGTATTACACCAACTTGCTCCCCAATCATCAAGATCATCTGTTGATAAATCATGAAGCTCCTTCAATGTCTTGGACTTGACATTATAAGAAATAACTTTGCCCCGGATAGCTAACACCAGTGTAAAATCTTTTTCATTCGCTCCCTTCACGGCACAGAGCACATTAAATTCAGAGCATGTGTCTATGGTTTTGCGTTCTGTCTTAGGAAATACAGATAAAATGGGTCTAAGATTAACCCGGTACTTCACAATCCACTCACAGTAATCCCTGTGCATCTGAAGGATGCTTAATCCCATAGCACAAGGCTGAGGAGTCTGAATAAGAAGCAAATCGCCACCACATTCTCCAAAATACCTAATCTTATCAGGAGAAAGGATTTTAGGGTTTCGAGGCATTGGGGTTTGTATAAATTTCTCTTCCTCAACCTCAAATCGAACATGAACAGTTGCATAGGTTATACAATGAATTGCTCCATTCCAAAACACGCTGAACATGAATGGCACACCTCGCGGATCAGGCACAGAAATGTGTTTCCAAGACGAAGTCTGCAAACTATAAATTTCAATTTCAACCCAGTGTCCATCATTAACATTGCTGTAACTAAACAATAAAACTTTATAGTGAGGCGATTTCGAAGGATCAAAAGCCAAGAAAGCACCAGCATTTTTACGATACGATTCAGATGAAGTGGGACCAATAGCAGGAAGAAGTGAGAATTTCTTTGTGGTGAGATTACAAACAATATATGGATGTTTTCTGAAACCATTAGAGCACAAGATTAAACCATTGCAAGAGCGTTCAATCGTAGTTGCAGAACTTGATACAACGACACCATCGAGAAAGGAGAGTGTGGGAAAAAGAGTTTGGTGTCCAGCAATTGATACAGACTGTAGCTGTTCATCGGGAGACCAACGGTTTGAGTAGAAATATAAGGCTGAGACGGAGGAGTGGTGATTTCGGCGAGCGTGGTCGGAGGCGAATTGGGAGTGGGAGATGAGAGAGAGCCATTGCTTTGA
>NW_021027259.1:27619-113133 GCF_004153795.1 Camellia sinensis | reverse complement strand
CTTTTAAAAATATTTAGGTGGCGACTCTGTATCTGGCAAAGCAGTCCATGTTTGACACTACTTTTTCAAAAATCTGTTTCTCAAAACGATTTGCCAGATTTGGACTCTTTGGTTCAAGATTAAGAACCCCGACAAACAAAAATCGCGAGTCCGAACTGTAGCAGCGAGGTCCCCCTCCGTGGGCGCGTCTACAGGGGGCTACTGCTGCCACTCAAAATGGCAGTGTGTTTGCCTCTTACAAACGAACCCCCAAAGCACAATTATTAAGGAATTGGCCACGTTAATAAATAGGATAGTTTACAATTTTTTCCCTTCAAATTATGGATTACTTTTCAATTTGATCATTAGAAAAAAAAATTCACTTTAATCTCTTAATTATATTATGTTTTCACATTTGTATTAACGGTAAGTATAATTTTGAGATTAAATTTTTGATACAAACGTGATCTGATTAAGTGACCATTGATATCCAATTAACATATTTTTGCATGAATAAAGTACTTGACGAGCCTTCCACATTAAATGATTCAAATCATTGACGTAGGCTCCATAATAAACCCATTGAGACTCAACAACATCCTCTAATTGATTTTTCTCAACTGAACCTAAATATAATTTCCATAGTATTATTATTTGGAATAGAATTGCATTGATGGTAGACATGAGTGATAAGCCCTATTTAAATTATTTCCAAGAAATAATAAGTAAAATATGATGCATAAATATAATTTTTATAACCGTATTACTTAATTTATTTAGTTAAGGTCATCAATGATTTTTATTTTTTTATTTTTTCTTCCTAAGGAATTGACTCGAGTGATCAATTATTCATGAGCAGCCTTTACTTTTCTATAGTATCTGCAATTACGGCATTTCATCATATTTAGCATTTTGCTTCCCTTTGTATCTAAAATATGAAGTCTAAAATTCAGATCAATAGGCATTTAACAATTTTGCTTTCCCTATTGTGGTTGTAATTTTAATTATAATTGAAGAGGTTTTTAGATATGTATGAAAAAATTTAATTATAATTTATGAAGTTAATGTTAAAAAGTGATTTGGTTATAAAACTTGCATATGGTACATCTTTTTTTTGAAGGGTGTGTATTATATCATCACTCATATGATTTAGTGGCTTACCAAAATGCAAATAAATAAAAAAGAAAAGAAAAAAAAGAATTGAGCTTCTGTACAATTCATACCTAGATTGAAAGGTGTTGTCCAAGTCGGGGGTTCATCATTGGTTTTATTTTGATAATTTAAACTATTCATTTTGTAAGTCTTTTGTGTATATCATTCATGAAAAAATTAAGTGGATCCGATAATCATAATATTTTTTTATTTTATCATGTTTGTCTAAACAAAAGTGTGCAAAAAATGTGTTTTTTAAAATTAATCATCCCTTTTTTTTCTTTTTCTTTTTGTTGAAGCAAAAGCTTTTAAATGAAAAGGCTACAATAATAGGATTGACCAATTTTTTTTTTAAATGATACACACGGAGGACCTTATAAAATATGCCGTTTGGATTATCAAAACAAAAACAACACCCTCTAATTTAGATTATAAAATGGAGAGAAGCTCAGCGTAAAAAGAAAGTATGTCGAACCTATATCTTCATTATTAATTCAATATCTATTGGCTACATATTTTGAAGCCAGTTACAATTCGACGCGTGGCAAAGTAAGGGTAGTACGGGGAGACCATTCAAATCTTCGATCCTGATCGTACACGTGGCAGTTAGTATTGGTTGTTATGAGATCTGAGTAGCAGTGGATCAACAAAGAGATACAAAGTGATGTGGCATCAACGGTTACTCACATTTAAATTCAAATTTAGGAGAGAAGCTTAACTGCAAGTGATGGCGTAATGGAGCTAATCTTGAGGTTACATGATTAGCGATCATGGAGGAGCAGTTCGACGGTTGGAAATACAGTTCGATGGTCATCCTTAAGCAGTATAAATAGCAGAGAAGGCCCCAAAAAAAGCTCTAGACTCATATCCAAAAAACCAGTCTTATTCTACTTTACTTAGCTTTACATATCATGTTCTTTACATTCCAGTACTTTAAATTCTACACTACACTTCATTCATAGGAGTAGTTTCAAGTAGATTGTCACTGTAAACCTCTATGAAATTGAGTTTGAATCATTGTAAATTTTTTCATTCTAATGAAATGCTTCAGTTGTTCTTTATTTGATCGGTATTCTGTTTAATTCTCCTAAATCAAGCCACCTGTAAAAGTCTTCTTCATTGTGGCTGAAAGAACTAAAACACAATCGTCTGATAATTGGTTGGCAATTAAATTTCTGTAAGGACTGATTGATCCTTGCTGGCACGCTTGCAATTACAATAATAACCTTCGAAAGCCAAAAAGCCAACATATATTTTTGGCACGCCTGGTCGGACAAAATTGAAATGGCTAGACGTAGGAGACAAGGAGAAAATGAACGCTTGGAAGAAGGCGCGGAAGGAGAGGTAGAGATACCTAATCCAAAGGATAATGTGATAACACATCCTGTGGAAACTCCCATTTTATCAGAACCTTTGGTCGAGCAGACCAGTACTTCAGAACAAATACCATATGTTCGTAATATTGGACGAGACCAAGGAACTGGACCATCCATTGTCCCATTTACTCAGCCAGTGAATCCATGGGGTGGCTTAATAGATGCAATGGGACAGCAATTAATGAACACAATGGAAAGATGGGCAACATCCTTTTTGGATCGAATGAATAACCACCAACTAACAAACGTAAGACACATAGAGGAAATTTCGAATGTCCCTCAGCAAAGATTGGCTAGAGATAAACAGCCTATGCAAGTCATTCCAATGGTCAAACTAGTAATCAGAACCATGAAAGACCATTACCTCAGTCTTGGTACGAACTTATTCCAAGGCCTGTAGTAGGTCAAAATGTCTCAGTACTTAACAGTGAAGCCATGCAATTTGGTGGAACTAGCCCAGTACAGGAAAATGGCATAAGAATGGTTCCAAATCCCATATTCGAAACCATACCTGGCACAAGGGGGTTCACTAATCCCTTATTCGAATTTATACCGGGGGGTTGGAAGGTTTTCCTACAAATAGAAGAGACACAACACCAGTTCCAACACCTTTCGCAGGTCCTTTCGTAGGACAAACTCAAAGGGGTTACCCACACCCCCAACAGCAACCTGCACCATAGGGGCAACCAGTCCCAAACATGCCACCTTATGGACCAAGAGGACCGCAAGCACAAGTTTGTCCACCTCCTATGTTTGTTCCTCCAACGGTGGTTCAGCAAGCACAAAATATGGTCCCTAGGGACCAAATTGCTGACATCGTTAGGGAGATGTGTGGACCAATGGCTTGGGGGGTCCAGACTCCTGTATACAGAAAACCATACCCAAAATGGGTAGATAGGGTACATGAATACCCAAGAGGTTTTAGGATACCAGATTTTGCCCTTTTTTATGGGAATGGAAACCAGTCAACAGTAGAGCATATCGCTAGGTTCGCTGCTCAATGCGGTGAATTCACTAATAATGACTATATGAAGCTGAGACTGTTCCCAAACTCTCTAACTGGGGGGGGGGGCATTTGCATGGTACATTAACCTTACACCTGGCTCAATTCAAACTTGGCAACAAATGGAAGAGGCATTTCATGCCTAATTCTTCCAGTCGGAGCCAGAGGTTTCCATGGCAGACCTAGCAAGGTTGAGTCAAAGGCCTGAAGATAAGGCTACTCAGTTTATTGCCAGATTTAAAAGGGCTCGAAATAAATGTAGAGTCATTTTGCCAGAGCTAGAATTCGCAAGATTGGCTCAAAATGGTTTAGAGTTTAGGCTTCGAAAGAAGTTTGACTCAATAGAGTTCAGGGACTTAGTGGAACTGACTTACAAAGTATCTAGATATGAAGCATTATTAGAAGAGGAGCAAGATCGAAATAATGCATCATATAAGACATACTACAAAGATCCTAACTATGAGATTGATGCAGCAGAGATTGTGGGGAAAGAACTTGTGATCTGTGAAGCATTAATTCATAAGGATACAACAATTGACCAGCAGTTTAAAAAGAAAGACCTTCACAGGAAATACTCTTTCGATTTAACTAAGGCAGATGACATCTTTGATCATTTGCTTGCGGCCAACTTCCTTTAAGTTACCAAAAGGGGTTAAAATTCCATCTCTTGATGAACTTAAAGGGAAAGTATATTGTAAATGGCAAAATTCTTGGTCTCACTCGACTAAAAATTTTGTTATTTTTTGAGACAGGATCCAAGAACAAATTCGGAAAGTGAGTTTGAAATTCTCAGCCAAAGCTGAAAAGGCCATGGGGATCGATAGTAATCCATTTCCAGAAATTGGAGAGGTGGCAGCCAATGTCATTATGCCAGATTTTCAGAACTTGTCTTTGAAAGAATTGGAAGAAGTCAATGTGCAGATGCATGTGGCCAACCAGACAGCTATCAAGAAAGACACTGGAAATCTGCCAGCTATTGGACAAGGTTTCTCGCACCAGAGGGAAGACTCTGAGGAAGAAGCACTGGATGACGATTCCTTAGAAGCAGCTGTAATGCAGAGGATGTGTCCTAGGTGCAGATTAAGCTACAAATGGTTGAAAGGACTCCCGATTGATAGGAAGCAATACTACAAGGATGTGCAGAGACGTCCTAAACCAACCAATGCTTTCAATAAAAGGCCATATCCATCTGGCGTCAGGCAGCAGCCATTGAGGGATGAACCAACAGTTGACAGGATGCATTTCAAAGGCAAAAAGCCTTTACATAAATCCAGGCCAGCTAATTATTACAGAATGGAGAGCAGTCATTCTGGGAGGAGGTTGGAGAAAAGTTCAGCTTATGGGATTAAAGCCAGAGATTGGTTCCCTAGACCAGCCTCATGCAAGGCAGAAAGTGGACACCTTCATCGAAGGCCGAAGCAAGGCCCAAAGCATGAAGTCAGGATCAAGCAGTGGCCATCGCAGCTAGCTTCGAGGAAGGTTTCGAAGGAAGAAGGAAGTAATTCAACGGCAGGGTCAGTAGGTTCGTAGGTACCTGGGGTCGTAGATTGGTTCGTAATGCAGAACAAACCTAGGGAGATGTCTACCCAGAGAGAGGTTATTGGAAATCAAGGTGGGATGGTCAAACCTCCTGTGGTGGCTCCAAACAATTGGGTCTTGCTTAAGCACCCAAAAACAAAGAAACCAGATATGGTCCCCGTGATTTCTAGATCACAAAGGAGAAAAATTCAGCGTAGGTACACTTAGTACCAGCGAGACCTGAAAGAGAATGGTGAAAGTTCTTCATTGATACAGACAGAAGAAAAAAAGAATCCAAAGTCAGACCATACTCCAAAACCAACTCTACAAGGCAAAATGGGTTGCAGCAGAGAACAGTTGGCCAAAGTTCACTCTGAACTAAAAGCCAGAGAGAAATCCAGTTTAGCGGGATTGGAGAGGGCATTGATGAAAAGTGACAGCGAGGCAGAGACGGAAGTTGGCTTAGGCCAAAAGAAAGAAATGGTTGAGGAAGAAATGTTCGAAGCCTTCATGGCTGAACAAACATTTCTGGTTGAAAAACTAGTCGTGACAGACCATTCAAAGGATGAGGTACCAGAGAACAGCATGGAGGATGCTTCTGGAGTGACTGAACAAGGTAGCCAAAAGGAGAAGCAGACACAGCCAGTTATCCAATTTGGCTCAGTGTTAGTGAACATGGTACACATACTACCGCATGAATTCCAAGCTGGAGATGAGAATCAAGAGGGGCAAGAAATTGACCCAATTCCAATCTTTAGTGAAGACTCACAAGTGAGTATGGTACAAGATAATTTCGGAATGGTCACCCCAATAGAAACTGAATATGAGAGTGAGGAAGTGGTAAGTATTAACCTCTCGTATCCTTTTGAGTATCCCTCGAATTCTATGACACAACATGTTAAGCCTTTGTATATTAAGGCCTTCTTCAATGGGATACAGTTGAACCGAATCTTAGTGGACAATGGGGCAGCGGTGAACTTACTATAGAAATCTTCCTTGAAGAAATTAGGGAAAAAGAATCCCAGATTAATTCCAACCAGTACAACCATTGCTGGTTTTGTTGGGGACAAACAGATGGCCCAGGAAATTCTACCCATCAACCTGAGTGTGAGAACCAGGGACTGCATGGCGGCGTTCTTCGTCATCGACAGTAATGCTAAGTACAATGCTTTACTTGGTAGAGATTAGATCCACACTAACAAATGTGTGCCTTCCTCTTTGCATCAGAAAATAATGATGGCCCTAGGCAATGGAGAGACAGAGGAAATTGATGCAGATCCTCAACCTTTCATAGCCTGTGTAGACTTCGTAGAGGCCAAGTTGTATATTGAGGGAGTGACACCACTCAGTATACTAAGGAAATCTGATGGCTCAGCCGAAGTAACGGCTGATGAGGAAGTGACACACCTGAAGCACTTAGTCCAAGAGAGTACTGATGAAAAAGTGGTCGTTAAATATGACAATGATGCCTGGTTGTAGGCAACAAGATGAAGCACCAGAAGCCAAGTCTTTGGCTTTAATTAAGTTTTCAATATTGGATGTAAAGTCAATAGTCCAGAAAGTGCAGGAGCAAGAGAAAGAAGCCATGATAATTGGCTACAAGCAGGAGCAGCAACAAGCTAGAGTTTTGGCCCTTGATAAATACTGTGCATTAGACATAGAAACAAAAGTCCAAGAAATACAGGAAGAAGAAGCCTTGTGGACAGACTTCGTCTATGAGGAGGAGGGTAAAGAGGTTGAATCAAAGAACCGGGGAATGGAACACAGCAAGGAGATTGCTTCGAAGCCAGAAGGAATCAAAGAAGGAACTCTAGTAAGTTCTCAGATACAAGACCCCTTAGAAGAAATAAATTTAGGAGAAGGTGCTGTACAACAATCCATTTATATAAGTGCTTGGTTGAATACTCTTGACAGGGACCAGTTGTTGGTTATTTTGAGAAAATATAAAGATTGTTTCGCATGGTCTTATAATGAACTACCAGGATTGGATAGGTCATTAGTGGAACATAGGTTCCCTATGAAGCCTAACTTCAAGCCATACAAGCAAAAACCAAGAAGAATGGGTCCAGAAGTGATTCAGAAAATTAAGGAAGAAATTCTTAGACTACTCAAGGCAGGCTTTATTAGGACAGCCAGGTATGTTGAATGGCTATCTAATATTGTGCCTGTAGTTAAAAAGAATGGTAAAATGAGGGTATGCATTGATTTTAGAAACTTAAATCTAGCAACTCCAAAAGTTGAATATCCTATGTCTATAGTAGATTTGCTGGTAGACAGTTCAGTAGGGCATCAAATTTTATCAATGATGGATGGGCACTCTGGTTATAACCAAATCTGCATTGCGGAGGAAGATGTTCACAAAACAGCATTCAGATGTCCTGGAAATATTGGCACCTTCGAATGGATTAAAATGCCATTCGGTCTGAAGAATGCTGAGGCTACATATCAGAGGGCCGTGAACACTATCTTTCACGACCTCATTGGAGGATATTTAGAGTGTTATATTGATGATATTGTAGTCAAGTCCCAATCCATGGAAGAGCATCTGTTTCACTTAGAAGCAGCTTTCGAAAGAATGAGAAAGTTCAAGTTTAAACTTAATCCTCTTAAGTGTGCTTTTGACATATCATCTGGAAATTTCTTGGGCTATGTAGTACACAAGAAAGGAATACAAATTGACCAGAATAAAGCCAAAGCCATCATTGAAACCAGACCCCCATCAAGTAAGAAGGAATTACAAAAGTTCCTTGTACAGGTTAATTTCCTTCGAAGATTCATTTCTAACACTGCAAGAAAAACTAAAGTATTTTCTTCCTTGTTAAGGTTAAGAGATGAAGAGGAATTTGTATGGACAGCAGAGCATCAAATTGCTTTCGAAGGAATCAAAGCCTACTTGGCTAACCCTCCAGTGCTGATGCCGCCAAAGGGCGATAAGCCTTTGAAGTTGTATATAGCTGCAGCAGAAGATTCATTGGGAGCTTTCTTAGCCCAAGACAATAAAGAAGGCAAGGAGCAAGCTGTTTATTACCTTAGCAGGTTTTTAAATTCTTGTGAATGTAAATATTCAGCTGTAGAAAAGCTTTGCCTTGCACTGTATTTTGCTGCAATAAAATTAAGATATTATCTTTTGCCTACAACTGTCATGGTAATTGCAACCACAGATTTGGTTAAGTATATATTATCTAGACCTATGTTGAGGGGAAGAATTGGCAAATGGGTATTAGCCTTGTCAGAATTTCATTTAGAATATGTTCCCCAAAAGGCAGTGAAAGGACAAGTTTTAGCCAATTTTTTGGTAGACCATCCATCTCAAACAGAGAGCCAAGAGATAATAGAACTTGGTATGGCTAGTGTTGAGCCATGGCAAATGTGGTTTGATGGATCGAAAGCCAATGGTCTAACTGGAATTGGTATAGTAATTAAGTCACCACAAGGAATAAAAACCACACATGGTTTCAGAGTGGATGAAACTACTTGTTCTAATAATCAAGCTGAATATGAAGCCTTGATAGTGAGATTGGAAATTCTTATTGGATTACAAGTACATGCAGTTGACATATTTAGAAATTCTCAATTGGTGGTTAACCAAGTGAAAGGGATTTTCAAATGTCAAAGTATAAGCATGTTGCCATATTATGTTGTTGCATTACATTTACTCTCTCAATTTCAAATAGCAAATGTAACTCATGTCCCAAGATTCTTGAATAATAGAGCTAATGATGTGGCTCAGAAAGCTTCGAATTTCAAGAGGAGAAATGATACTCAAAGAGACATAAGCCAAACAACATACCAGAAATCTATATCACCCCTAAATAAAAGGAATGTGGTCCTAGAAGTCAATCATAATGATTTGTAGGAACAAGATTGGAGGTATCCAATAATACAGTACTTGGCTGGCTCATCCTCAAAGGCCAGCAGAAGAATTAAATTGCAATCTATGCAATACATCATATATAACAATGATCTCTACAAAAGGGGGGGAGATGGTCTATTGTTGGAATGTTTAGGCCCAAAAGAAGCATTAACAGCTATGGATGAGGTTCATGAAGGCATTTGTGGTGCTCATCAGCCTGGTATAAAAATGAGATGGCTGCTTCGAAGACATTCCTACTATTGACCGACTATCCTTAAAGACTGCATAGAATATGCAAAGGGTTGTTAGGCATGTCAAAAGCATGGCACAATAAGGCATGTGCCTATAACTGACCTACATGCAGTAGTAAAGCCTTGGCCATTCAGAGGATGGGCCATGGACATGATGGGAAAAATACACCCACCCTCTTCGAAGCATCATTGTTTCATTTTAGTGGCTACTGATTATTTCACCAAGTGGGTCGAAGCTAAGCCATACAAGGCTGTTGACCAGACTGAGGTCATTGGGTTCATCAAGGATTTAATCCATAGGTTTGGCATCCCGCAAACCATAACTGTTGATAATGAGACTGTGTTTGATGGAAAAATGGTAAGGTCTTTTGTGGCTGAGTTTGGAATTAGCCTTGTTAATTCCACTCCCTATTATGCACAAGCCAATGGCTAGGCTGAATCATCCAATAAGTCCTTGAAGAAAGGAATACAAAAGGTTGTGGAAGACAATCCTAGGGATTGGCATAACTTGTTGTTGGATGTATTGTGGGCTTATAGAACTTTCCCAAGGTCAAGCACAGGAGTTACTCCTCATGCCTTGGTGTATGTGCATGATGATGTGTTGCCTGTGGAAATTAATGTTAAGTCTTTGAGGGTAAGATGCCAAGACCAGCTAGATCCTGAGCAATACCATCAGAGTATGTTCTTGGAATTAGAAGGAATAGATGAAGCCATAATTCTGGCATTAAATAGCATTCTCTTTCAAAAGAAGAAAGCAGCCAAAATTTACAATAAGAAAGTCAAGCACATTGGCTTCGATGAAGGTGATTTGGTGTGGAAAACCATACTCCCAATAGGGATTAAAAGCCATAAGTTTGGCAAATGGTCACCTAACTGGGAGGGGCCATACCAAATCCATAGAGTCCTTCCTTTTGGAGCATACCATTTGAGAAATTTGAATGGATATGTACATCACAAAAAGATTAATGACAGGTATTTGAAACCTTATTTTCCAACTATATGGGAAACACAAAGGGATAAATAAATGCTAAGTACAAGAACACAAAAATACTCAAATGATAAATAAGAATTTATTTTTCATAAAGAGTTAAAGACATTTTGCCATAAATTGGCCCAAAAATCATTACAATGCCTCAGTTGTTCTTTTACAACAGATGTTCTAGTTTTAAAAGATGAAAACTACTGAATGGCTGTAGTCATTTCTTGCTTTCGATCGGCCAGTTCTTGGTTGGTAATCAGCAACTTGGTATCAGCTCGGGCTAAGGCTTGGTTGACTACAGATAACTCCTCCTCAAGTTGAGCCTTCCTCTCTAGTAGTTGAGTGCGAAAATGGGAGACAGATGAATGTTGTTCCTTTAGCCCCGAGACTTCAGCATGTACTGTGGAAACAAAGCTCTGGTCTCTCACTAATTTCTCCTCTGCAGTCTTGGCAGCCTGGCAAATGTTGATATAGAAGTCGATGGTAGCTGCTGCCTGAGATATATGATTTGAGACATTCATGCCGGACTACTCAGCAACTTTGCAGCACTGAAGGAACCCATTTCTTATCATAGGCCTTTGCAAAGCCACAAAAGGGTTCCTCGAAACCGAGATTAGTAGTTCTAGGCAAGTGTCTAAGTCCATTAGAAGTTCGGAAGGCTTGCTACTAGAGGAAAATGGGCTTTCAAGAATTTCTAACAAGGAGTTAGCCAAGACTAATGGCTCAGCTTCATCATTGGCTATTGGAGAGGTAGAGGGTATGTCGAATAGACTGGCTAGTCTTGCTTCGAAGATATCTACCTCGTTCGTAGACATGAGGGGCGCAGAGAGAGCTGTGGTGGAAGGCACAGAGGATTGCATGGGGATAGGAGAAATAGGTGGAGCATCTTCAATAGTCTCTATGGTCCTAGCCACCAATAGGTCAAGAGAAGAAGGGTTGGAAGCAGGTAAAGGTAATAAACCATGGGCTGGAGAGCTGCCAGCACCCTCTGTAGGGGAATCAGCTACCATCAGAGATGGAGTAGCAGGTGGAACTCCTTTAGGAATGAGGAAAAGAGCAAGGCTCGAGAGAGAAATAAATTGAGGTAGATCCAAAGACAAGTAAGGAAGATATGGATTTAATCCAAAAGAAAGAAATGCATGAATTCTTGGCCTCAAGGAGGATACATTGAATGTAGGCCTAGGAAGTGGGGGCATTATCTGAAGGATCCTTACATTTTGCATCTGTTCAACTTCAACTGAAACTGAGGGAGTCCTCATTGGAAGAATAGGTTCAGTAGTTGTTGCTGCAAAAGAAGAGAAGTACCAAGAATAGGCTCAGTAATGACAAAGTTCAACACCAAAATTTGATAAGAGGGAAACAGTAAAGGCTTGAAAGAAGTTACTTGTTTCAAAAGTAATAGCAGCAATGGGAGAGCTTCGAAGGGAGTAGTGCTCAGCAATATGTTGCCTTCTTGCAGCCTCCCTTTGGATTGCATCAGCAATAGCAGCTTCATCCCTTAAGAATTGTTGTTGCCGTCTCTTTTCAGCTCTCTCAAAGACAATTATAGCCCTGGAATGTTCTTGTTCCACTGCCTTAGCAGCCGCCTCATGAATAGGGTCTTCGACGAGGTCAGAAGTAGAGATAGTTGTTTTCTTTCTTTTCCTTATTGGTGCTGGCATTTCCTGTTCTTTCTCAACTTCTCTCTCTTCAAGATGGGATTCAGACTCTTCAGGGGCAAGTTCTTTTTCTGCTACTTTGGTGGCTATCCCAGGAGCAGGATTTTCGACTGAATCAGCAGAAGAGGCAGTCATTTGCTTCCTCTTTTTCCTCTGCAATGGTACCTCATGTTCTTTCTCAATCTCCCTCTCTTTGGTGTGGGACTCAGATTCATTAGGAGTAAGTACCAGCTTTCTTTTCTTCTTCTGCTATTGTTTGTCCTTGAGAGCAGCTAGAGTTTCAGTCTTCTTAGGAGATTCTTCTTGTGGAGACCCTGCACCAAAATGTATGAGTGTAAAGGAAGCAAACAAGAGAGTCAAAAAGAAAAGTGACCTGGAATTACTTACCATTTTTTGAAGCAGCTTTAGTGACTCTAGCTAGAGGAGGCGAGGCTGCAGGAACAGTTTGGGCGACTGTGGAAAGAAAAGGCATGTTCTCAGCTGTTGTGGATTTAGCCCTATAGGGCACTCCTAGCCCTATCAGTAAATCATGAGGGTGCGTTGATAGGCGCACTTCCATATTGACTGACCACCAGTTTTGGAATCTTTTCAAAATCGAGCCATAGGAAAGAAATGGGACAAATGTGAACTCATATGATTCTTTCAGCAGTCTGAGTGTAGTTGCCTCTATTTTTGATCTGGGTATTCTTAGGTCTCTGGCCGTAAGATGGACATTCGAGAGACTGCAAAGTGGAACAGGAATCCCTTGAGTGAGCCCAAATTGCCTGGCAAACTGAGAAGGGCAGTACACCTCAGCTATACATTTATAAGCTCGAGGGTTTAAAATGCCAATAAACAGCTCCCTTGGTAGCAAAATAAAAGCCCACATATCTTTGTGAGGTGAGGTGAAGCACTCTTTATCAGCCAAAAAGGTTTGCAGCCAAGCGGGTCCTTTGCTGGCATCAAAGGGACAAAAGAAGGTGGGAGATGGAGAAATAGGAAGCTGGTGAAAAAAGGCGAGATAATAAGCAAATGAAGCAGGATAAAGAACAATCCTAGCATACTTCTCCCCGTAAGTGCTAGGGTCCTGAACAAGGAATCTTAAGCATTTGGGATGCAAATCAGTGAAATAGGCGAAGAGCCAAAGTTGGAGCACCCAAAGGGGACCCCCTTGGTTCACATCGAGAGGTTTCTCACAAAATTAGGAAAAGGCTTTATAAACATGGCCTAAGAGGTAAGGAGCCAGGGCTATACGTTTTTTCAAAACAAGTGCCTTCGCAAGTGGACAAACTCAAGCATAATCCTCTGGGATGATGTACAAAAAAGAAATTTACACAACCAGTACAAAATAAAGGAAAAAAGTTCTCTATCCCTCACGGGACCTACCCTTTTATTTTCGGTCTTTACAAAATCACTATAGGAAGAGTTCAATGGTGGAAGGGAGAACTTAACAGAGAGGTCTGGATAACTGGGAGTGAAAGGAGAGCCAAGGGGTGAAAGCCCTAAGAGATGGCAAATATCAAGAACGGTGGAGGCCATCATGCCAGACCGAAATTGGAAAAAATTAAAGGCCATGTTCCAAAAACAAAGAGCAACAGGAATCAAGAAAGGGTCTTCAGGAATGATAAACCTAGAAAGACGGAGGGCATCAAGAATACAGAGCTCTTACAGGTCGTCTTCTCGCGCAGGAACAACTCTGTCATACCATTCTTCCCATTTAGCTCTCAATGTTGGCCAGCAGCGATAAGGTCGGGTCACCCTCCAATTTTCCCAATCAAGCCCTCCTTCGTAGAGAAGAAAATGGTCCTCTAGCCGAGGGTATAAGGCTGGAAGTTGAGCAAGGGCCTCTCGAAAGATGGGGCCCAAGACGTATTCTTGTTTGTTGTTGTGGCGAGGGGCGAAGAGACGGCCGTCTATGGCGCTTGACTCACCAGATGTTAACTTGGCAATCTCTTCATCAACGCATTTTTTCAAAGCCATGGTTGGGCTTATATGATCACTGGCAAGCATTTTGAGAGAAGAAGAAGCCATTGGTAACAAGCAGCAAGGAAGAGGCAAGGAAGAGGCAAGGAAGAGAAGGTTAACAGAGGAGAAGGGTTTGTGTTTTGAACGAGCGAGTGATTTCAGAGCATGAAATAAAAGGGTTTTTAAAAGCCTGTGTCTGGAAAATATATCGTGTAATTTGTTAAGTACTAAAAGTACGAATACGAAGAGTTCCTTTCAATATTGATACTTTTGGAGGGAAAAACACAGCTAAGATGATAATACCAGCTTTGAAATAATATATTTGGCTTCGAAACCAGCGTTTGGCGCCAAAAGTCAAATAACAACGGCTTCGAAACTACGAAGCCGGCTTCGAAGCACATTCCATACCTAATGGATGCAAGAATGCTCAAGTATTCATTTATTTCAAAGGGATTAAAGACCTGTTTTAGGTTTTCTCGATAAAAGTAGTGTTCTTCGAAGCAAAACTAGAGATCCCTTAAGAATGGAAATTGGTATTCAAAACATCAAAACCAATAGTTGGTCTATATATTCCAGAAAAATTGTCTTTTAAAACTAGAACAGTGCAGCCCTCAAAAGGAGCTTCCATATTTTTGAAATTATGGAATTTTGTTCAAAGCAAAAGGATCAATTCAATACTGATTGATCATAGATTGAAACAAGTTTTTAAGGGTAGGGTTGTTAGATTCGAAGCATGAATCCTGAATAAAAATCGTAAAAACTATCAACGACAGTCCATAAATTGGAAAAGTTCATGGTCGTTTTGGTTCATTTAAAACGATTGAGTCCAGGTTCGAAGGATAAGATTGTTCAGTTCAAAGCTCTAAAGTTGCTTTTAAAGACAAATGAAGACAAAATTAAACCATACCAAACAAAGAAAAGTCTTAGTGGTATTAAAGCAAAAGCAGTTACATTGAATGGCCCTATTTGGGTATAAACTCAAGCTCATAAAAGTAGGGAATGGAATAAATAACAAGATCATGAAATTTAGTCCAACAATGATCAATGAATTTTTGTTCTTTCTTTATTCTGTCCTCTATTTCTTCTAACATTGGCTGCATGAGTTGATGTGCTCTCACTTCGTAAAAGAGCTCTTCAGCCTTTATTTCGAATGCTGTTTCTCTCAATCCTTGTTCCAATTCGTCTATCTCTAAGTCATCCCAGTACACAGAATCTTTATTCTTGAAATCATCGAATTCTTCAACGAAGTTCTCTACTTCGTACTGGGCATGAATTCGAAGGAACGAAAGTTGGTCTAAAGATTGTGTGGTGGCCATAGAGGTCCGATGCCAGTAGAGAATCAATGGAAATTAGTCCAAAAACATGTGAAGCTCTGCTTGGGCGAGGGGATTGAGAACATGACCCCGAGTCAGAATATCACAAGCTCATCGAAGGTTCTTGAAAGGGACTTCGTCCTCAAGAACATTGAATGGCAAGTGAGAAAAAGCCGCGAGCAGAAGCTGAGCTTGCTTCCGCTCAGCTGGAGTAGGGGAAGATGGAGGTTTGTAAGGTAGAAATATCTTATCTGCGGAGAGGGCAAGCCTCAATCTCTCTGTCCAGCAAAGGTTTAGCAGAGGAGAAGGTGTGGATGCTTCTATTTCAGGAGATGGAACAAGGGCAAAAGGAACAAGGGCATTAATATAATCAAGCTAGTCAGAAGAACAAATCTTTGCCTTCTAGGCTAGGAATGATGGATTGTACCCTTGTGCCTCTTCTAGGCGTCGGGCAGCGTGCACTATCTTTGTAGGCATGGAGGATGTATACCATGCCACAAGCAGATTCTCCTCCAAACTGCGTTGATGGTCAATGGGCACGTAGGGGTAGACCACCGAGCTTCGTGCATAAGAAGGGAACTCTAAAGGGTCAGTAAATTTGACAAAGTGATGGTTGATTCGTTCCCTCAAATCACAAGCCTCAGGTTTTGACCAACTTCTCCAGTCGGAAGCACCAGAAGAGGAAGAAGTCGAAGCCTTGTCCCCTGCAGAGGATTGTGAGGAAGAATTTCCTATGTCCATATTTGCAACTTTCTGAATTAAAGGATTGAGAGCAGTTTGTTCGTAGTCCAAGGGTGAGTCAGAAGAAGAAATTCCCATGTCCATATTTGTGAGTTTATGAATCGAAGGATTAAGGGCAATATGTTCGAAGTCCAAGGGTCGATAATTTGCAAAGGCATCTATGACCTGAATATAGAAAGGTAAGTAAAGGTGGCTAATTAATGCATGGACGTTCTTTCGAGGAGGAACAGTATCGTCAAATGACTCTTCGTGTGCTCGATCATTGGAGGAAAAAATTAATTCGGCCATGAAATGTATCAATCTGTTCGAATGCTAAGGTGGTGGGAGTGTTTAAAGGATTAAACGAGAGTTTAATACATATAGTGAATGACAGTTGCATTTCTGGGAAAATGCAAAACCCATGAACGTTCTAAGACGTGGAAAAAAGACCTTGATCCACTAATATCACCAAGTATTGGGTATATTAGTGCGGGGGGTAATATTGGCTACATATTTTGTACAAGCCAGTTACAATTTGACGCGTGGCAAAGTAAAGGTAGTACGGGAGACCATTCAAATCTTCGATCCTGATCGTACACGTGGCAGTTAGTACTGGTTGTTATGAGATCTGAGTAGCAGTGGATCAACAAAGAGATACAAGGTGATGTGACATCAACGGTTACTCATATTTAAATTCAAATTTAGGAGGGAAGCTTAACTGCAAGTGATGGCGCAGTGGAGCTAATCTTGAGGTTACATGATCAGCGATCATGGAGGAGCAGTTCGACGGTTGGAAATACAGTTCGATGGTCATCCTTAAGCAGTATAAATAGCAGAGAAAGCCCCAAAAAAAGCTCTAGACTCGGATCTAAAAAATCAGTCTTATTCTACTTTACTTAGTTTTACATATCCTGTTCTTTACATTCCAGTACTTTAAATTCTGCACTACACTTCATTCATAGGAGTAGTTTCAAGTAGATTGCGCTGTAAACCTCTACGAAACTGAGTTTGAATCATTGTAAGTTTTTTCATTCTAATGAAATGCTTCAGTTGTTCTTTATTTGATCGGTATTCTGTTTAATTCTCCTAAATCAAGCCACCTGTAAAAGTCCTCTTCATTGAGGCTGAGAGAACTAAAATATAATCGTCTGATAATTGGTTAGCAATTAAATTTCTGTAAGGACTGATTGATCCTTGCTGGCACACTTGCAATTACAATAATAACCTTCGAAAGCCAAAAAACCAACAATATCATTAAATTATTTTCCATTTTTATGCAATAATTTAAAAAAATAAAAAACTAAAAACTAAACACCATAAAACCTCACAAATTAGATCAATTTAATTCATAATTAATATTAAAAAAAAAAAAACCGACCAAAGCGTTATATCCAAAGTCACTTCGCCTCATAACCAACCACAACAAAGTCTCATGGTCACGTTCACCACAAATTTAACCACCATAAAATCTCATAGGTAACCATTTGATCCATAACTAAGAGCATATACTCTACACTTTGCAAACTATAGTAGCTATTGTTGATGCCTCATGTTGTCCAGCTTTCTTAGATAGTCAGACATCATGTGATCACTTACTTTTAGGAAAGAAAAATGTTAGGGATCTTAAATATTTTACCAAATATTCTACCAAATGTAAGGCCTATACCCATATAAGACATTTATAAATAGAACATTTGGTAAAATATTTAAGATTCTTAGCATTACTCTTTAGGAAAATAAAATCAAGGTGCAATAGCTACAATCTTAAAAACATACTTTATGTGCACCTTTTTGTACTAGGTACGGACAATAGTACTTCCCCTTTACATGTGCTGACGATAGTACTCCCAACAGATTAGGTCACATATAGAAAATGATCAAACGAGTTAATAAATTTGTACATCATGGGAATGAAATCAATAGTGTCAGGGTGACATCTTTCACAACATAATTGATCAATAAAAACCAATCAATTAAAGTGGGGTTAAGAGTGATCGATGAGAGTATCTAATAATGTTATTACTGTTGCACCCAATATCTCATTGACAGAATGGAGATGCTATTATTTTTTGCCACATCAGAATCCCTACCCTCAAGCGAGAGGAAGCTTCAGCTGAAGCAAGAGGAGACCTCAACTGTTGAGTATCCACACCATGTGAAGTTGGCTTTGGAAGTTAAGAATTGAGGCCGCAGATTTGGGCTAGAGATTTGGAGTTTTTCAACCTAGTTATCCTACTGTAGAGTGGCTATGTTAATGGCTTGTCATTTATTTTAGTGGTTGGTTGTTGGTAGGCAAGTGTTAATTGTTAGCTCTCCCGTTTGTGTATAAATAGGGAGAGTTGTGAGCTGAGTTGATAGATAGAGAGTGAAGAAAAGAGAGAGTTGTGAAAAGTGTTTGAGAGCTGTGAGTTGAGTTGAGAGAGTAAAAGAGTTCTTCTCTGTTTTGTATTTGTTTTTGTTCATAGTGAAGCTTTTTCTCTCTCTCCCATAGACGTAGGCATTGGGCCAAACCATATAAAAATTTGTGTCTTATTTGTGTGATTGTTTGTTGATTACCTTTTTGGGCTTGTGTAATCCCAACATTAACAGGATTCAAATCAGCCAGATAGAATATTATTACAACTGCTTAAGGCACTCTTTCTAAAATACCACCTCTGTAAACTCTAATGATCCAACATCAACAATTACAGAGATAGGATGAGAAAGAAAATGCGAGAGAGAGGTATCAAAACAGAAACTGATCTTTTGTTTCTTTGTTTTCTGTGTATCTCTTGACAATGGATCTGTCCTCTATATCTAGTTGCACGTGTCTTAGAGAGACAGAAAACTAACTCAAGATAACTAACCACCTCTCTAATTAACTGAAGCTCCATGGTTGCCAAACTGTATCATTCTTCTTATCAGTTTAAGATATGCCCTTACAATTGACCAACCTTTTGATGTTATCAATTCAAATCTTTACGGTACTATTTATCAATTCATTATCCCTCCTGGTCAAAATGCACATGAAGAAGCCAGTGATCTTACTCAGATTGTAATGCACCATTTCATGAACCACAAATCAATTTTATCGAACTTTTATATATTCATACCATTCCATTGTAAATAATAATAATAATAATTATTCAGTAGGCAAAATTGTCAAACTATGAATGAAATTCAATACTATAGTCTACAAGGTGGAGGGGAAAGGAAAGCAAATTTAGAGAAGGCTCTGCAACTTGCTTCAATTTAGCAACAAAACATGCACTTTATAAAGCAAAAGATTGATCACAGACAGCACTTGTAAGCATGTGAACAATAGGACATGTGCAATATCACGAGGGGAATTTGTAGGATTTCCAGATTGTTATTCCCTTATTTCTTCATTATGCTATATTCTGTTGACTCTAATGCTGTGTTTGGTTGAAGGATTTGGAGAGGGATTTGGAAAGGGAAAGGGAAAGGGAAAGGGAAAAGGTGTGTGAAACTAGGTGAAATATATGTATATTTTATTTATATCTTACCTAACTTTTCCCTTTTCCTTTCCAAATCCCTTTTCAAATCCCCAAACCAAACACAGCGTAAAACTCTTTCATATGGTTGGATGTCAATTCCCATAGCTACCTATCTTTCATTTGATTTTTTACACATATTCTACTCAATAAAAAGTGAACGGTTTGAATTACTGAAATCGGTCCCAAAATGGTTCTACCAAATCCAAACACTCTGTTAAGTTGAGATGACAACTTGAGAAAACACTCTGTTAAGTTGATGACAACTTGAGAGAAACCAAACCTACTATTTTTCTTAACTCTGTTGGTAGAGTAGTGCCACTTCTAACCTTCCTCTTCCTTTCGATTTTTATCGTTAGGTTTCTTTTTTTTATTATTTATCATCATGCTAGTCATTACTATTCCTCTCGTCTTCATCAGTAGCTTATCACTGAAATTTTTTTCAGATTTACACTCAAATCTGATTTATAGTTGAGATATAACGCTACTAAACCCACTTTTATACATTAGGTGACCTATGCCCCAGGTACTCTAAAAAATATCTTTCTTTTTTCTTTTTTTTTTTTTCATTTCCCTTTTCTTTTCTTTTTTGTTTCTTTTTTCTTATTAAAATTCTTAATTAAAACACATAATAAAATCCCTAATTGTTAACCAATGGATTGCTCCATTCCATAAGACCCCGTGAGTCGAGTAATCACCGCAACGTCCGTTGGCAGGAATGTGTTTCCAAGACGCACTATCAATTAGATAAGGTCCCCCATTATATTTAGACGAGTAATTATGAATGTAATCTGGTCCCATTGATAATCCAACTACTGTAGTGTCACTCGATTAGAGCATCTCCAACGGTGACTCAAATTTTTCACAAAATCTGAGTAAAAAATGACCCATTTCACCAAATTTGATACCACTCACTCCAACGGTTCACCTTTCACCAAATCTATCCCGGGACAATCGGGTGGTCGGCCGGCCGGTTGACCGGTTAGGCCAAAATATATATTTTTTTTTTCCCGAATTGTCTGAACTTTTTTTGAACTTTCTGAACTTTTTTCGGGACAACCGGGGTGGTCGACCGGCCGGTCGACTGGCCGGTCGACCGGTTAGGCAAAATTTTTTTTTTTTTTTTTAACGGTTTGAACTTTTTTTCCTGAACTGTTTGAATCTTTTACTGGTCGACCGGTTGGTCAACCGGCCGGGCAACCGGCTGGTTGACCGGTTGGTCTCCCTCCAACGGTCACCAACAGTGTTTTGGTGAAATCAGTATTTCGTCATCAGTTTGGTAAATTTTTTGATAAAATCTCAATTTGATATTCATTTGGTGCAACCGTTGGAGCAGTGAAAAGCAGGTTTTTCATCAAAATTTGAATTTGATATCAGTTTTGATGAACCGTTGGAGATGGTCTTATCAGAACCTCGGGAAAATGATACTTGTATTTTCACAATCTTTCATTTGCATTTTATCGTGGTAAATTTTTTCCTCACAGGCATACGTACCCCTCATGTGGTAATTTTTCCTTTCTGCCATCTACATGTAGTTCCTCCCTAATGTCCTCCAACATATTGTATAGAGAATCATTGTCCGATGCATAATTTGATTTCGATGGTTTCACCATGTATTTAAATGTTAAACGACATGTAATGTTTTGAAACCCAGACCGTTGGTCAAATAATTGTCGAATAAATCAGAATTAAACTGTAACGTCTTAATTAACTTAAAACTATATTAAAAAAAATATTTAAATAAAAATTATATGTATTAATATATAATTATTTAAATTGTTTTTATATAAAGATATATTGGTATATTAATTGGTTGCAAAAAAAGCTAACTATAGTTTTGTTTAAAAGACTTAGAGGTTAAATGTAATAAATATTATATTTATAGTTATTATTATGATCCTAGTAATAAACATTTTTTCATCTGATATTTTGTAAGAAAAATTGAAAACATAATAAAGTCACGATTGAAGCAACTTTGTCACAATACTCCAAGCTTGAGAAACCTTATAGTATAAAAAAAAATCTGCTAGATAACCAAAAAAAGAAAAAAGAAAAAAAAAAAAATAAATAAATAAATGAAAGAGAAAGATGAAAAGACACTATTTGTTAACATAAATAAATGGGTAAATTATACTTACACCCCTAAGGTTTGGATTTAGTACATATCATCCCTGACATTTGAGAAATTACATTTTAGACAAAATTAATGTTAGTATAAAAAATAGATTGAATCATACCGTCTCTCTTTTTTTACTTTGCTTTACTTCTTCTGTTTTTCTTTTTTTCTTCTTTCCTTTGCTTTATTTATCTATTTTTTTTCAATGTAATTTTCTTTGTTTTTCTACCAAGAGTTGTTGCATTTTATATAAGCAAGGGGATCTGTGAAATGAGACAATTAATCATAGGGGTTAGAATGTAATTTTTCAAACGTCAATGAGTGATATGTATTAAATCCAGACCTCAAATAAATAAACAATTTTGAAACTGATCAATTAATTAACATAAATAAAAGACTGTCAAATACCTGGCAATCAGTCCAATGAATGAAATACTAACCAACCATTTGAGATGGCAAAATATTCAGACAAAAAAGGAAATTACAACAATATTTGGAACATTTTGTTTCAATATTTTCCATTCCTTCCTTGAGTATTTAAAACCACTAAACCCAACTACATCAAAACAAGAAGATCAAAACCGTTTGAATTTTTTGAATTAAGTTTTTTGAAAACTGAGTTTTTTAATTTTCGTATTTTTTTGTTTTTAGTAAATATTTTTAAAATTTTAAACATTTTTTTTACTTTTTTAGATACACCTTACTTAGATGTGTCTAAAAAGTAAAAATATTGTAAAAAAATATTTTAAAAAATTAAGAAATACATAAAAATACAAAAAATGTACTAAATTCTTGTATTTTTTTTTTATATTTTTGGTATTTAGTGAATTTTTAAAAGATTTTTTTTACAATTTTTTTACTTTTTAGGTGTATTTATGTTAAGTGTGTCTAAAAAGTAAAAAATTTGCATAAAATATTAAAAAAATTCAGTAAAAACAAAAAAACACGAAAAATAAGAGTGTAGAATTTTCTGAAAACTGTTTTTAAAAAATGGAAACCAAGCAAAGTGAATGAGTTTAAAATGCCCTCTTTGGCGATCAGACAAATGAATAATACTTGGGTTAATGCATTACAGTGGTCAAAACGCGGCTAACATATAAAGCAACAAAAGTAATTATTACAGAGAGGATCTATGGATGAACTATATACACAACAATTCTATGTCAGCCTTAAAATCGACCAATGAAAGCGAGCTTAAAACAGAATCTAACCAGCAAAAAGAAGCTAACTACTGATAATACTAAGCAGAGAGAAATTTAGAAGAGTTCACTGAGGGACATAACCATCTGTTGAAGAAACAAATTACAGCAACATAAGCCTTTAAAACAAGCACCCTACTGCAATTTGTGACAACAAAATACTGTTTTTTAACACTAAGAAGCTACTTAATGCAAAATGATTTTAATAGGCTTGCTCAAACAGGTGGGCCATTGATCAAACAGGTGAGAGGCTTTCAATGAATTGATACGTATCATACCAAGTTGTTTCCCAATCTACAGACTTACTAACCACCTTCAATGTCTTGGACTTGGGATTATAAGAAATAACTTTGCCAGGAATAGCTAACACCAGTGCAATATCTTCTTCATTTGCACCCTTCGCAACACAAAGCACATTAAATTTTGGGTAAATTTTCGACG
The DNA here is from genome assembly GCF_004153795.1 of Camellia sinensis. Lineage (NCBI taxonomy): Eukaryota > Viridiplantae > Streptophyta > Magnoliopsida > Ericales > Theaceae > Camellia > Camellia sinensis. The sequence continues at coordinate 90,137 of NW_021027259.1, read as the reverse complement.
GGAAGACATCTATTATAGGTCTCAAATTAACCCGGTACATCACATTCCAGCAGCAGTAGTCCCTGTTCATCTCAAGAATCCTGAATCCCACAGGAAATGACTGACGATTCTGAATTAGAAACAAATGGCCATGACATTCTCCAAAATATAGAATTTTATCTTCTGAAAGAATTTTAGGGTATGGAGGCATTGGAGTTCCTGTCAAATTCTCTCCATCAACATCAAATCGAATGTGGAGGTTCATGGAATTCATCCAATGAATTGCTCCATTCCAAAAGACCCTGCGTTTGAAGGTGCCACCTGGTGGTGCACTGACACACATGTTTCCAAGAGGCACTTTCTGAAGAGTAGATATCAATTAGATAAGATCTTCCAGAGCATCCGGCATAATCAAGACCATAATCAACCAATACAACTTTGTAGTGAGGTGATTTTGAAGGGTCAAAAGCCAAGTAAGCACCAAACTTGTCATAGAATAATCTAAATGATGTGCCAACACGTTCAGGTAATGCAGTGTATTTTTGGGTGGTCGGATTACAAACAATGTAACGCTGTATGTAAATCTTCGAGCACAACAGCAAGCCGTTGCAAGAGTTTACAAACATACGTGTAGATTCTTCTCCAACACCATCAAGGAAGGTGAATGGTGGAAGAGTTGAGTGGCTTTGAAGCGAGACAGAATTAACATCCTTCAACATCCAATTCCTGTAGAAGTATAGGCCAGAGATCACGGAAATGTTAGTTCGGCGGGTGTGGTTAGAGGAAAATTGTGAGTCTGAGATGAGAGAAAGCCAATGCTTAGATACACATTTGAATCTTATTTCATCATGCCATTTACATTTGATATTTGAGTCTGAGTGATGTGATGCTAAAACTACTTATTTTCTAGATAAAATTATGTGTGCTTCTTGATTGCTCCAAGAAGTGAAACTCATAGCCATTTCTTGTTTCTTTCACAAGAAGCAGAAATTTGAATGGACTCCAGGGATCTAAAAACTTGGTTCAGTCTAGTTTAAAATCAATGTCAACCGGGGGTGGCACTAATGTCAAAGGTGATTATGATGCTGCCACAGCACTTTCCCTCTCAAACAGTCTATTTCGTGATGGTGCCAAGTGGGTGTGTGCTAGGTGATCTCTGCTTAAGTGAACCTACATCCCCACCCACTTGACCTTCCGACAACCAAAACTTCAAAAAGGAACACATTGACAAAAACCCTTTTTAGATAGTGCTCTTTTGGCACATCTGGTTCAACAGTATGAACCAAAACCATGCATTTCCTTCCTTTTCTGTCCGAAATAACCCAATGCAAACAGACTGTGAATGTGAAACAAGGATGTGAATACAATAAACATGGCCAAGTATTATTGGCCAAGAACAAGCAGGGCAAATAAGAATTGTTTTAGCTAAAAATAAAACTAGGCCAAGAATCATCACAAAAAGTTCTAGTTTTAACATATTCCTCATGCATTATTCTTTGTCCAACTCCTTACGGAATAACAAGGATCCAAAGTAATTCTAGCAGCGAATACCTTCGCAAAGTCCTACATTTTTTTTTTTGGGGCCAAACATTGTGAAAACTTATTTGGATTTGTGAGTTGGGGCAACTAGATAATCTATAACAAAAATTGTGCACATTTTAAACAGCTTGAGAGTCTAGGAGAGAAAAGAAAAGAAATGATTACTTTAAGTCAAGATAGGAAAGAAAGAAGAGAAAAGATAAATAGGACTCTCTCTCTCTCTCTCTTTTGGATAAATAGGAGGAAAAAAATGATTAAACTACATAAAAGATTTCTCTTATCCCATTTATTTGGATAAAAATTTCTCTACTATCTCGAAAAATTAACAAATAGGTCTGATCCGAATCAAACCACACTGTTTGGTTTAGTTTTGCTAATGCATGGTTTGGTTCTAGTTTTAAGATAGCAAATCGTACTTCACGATTTGGTCCGTGGTATTACACTTATGGTTCTGGTTTTAAACTGAACTGGACCATTTAAATATATACACAAGAACTCAAGTAGCTTATTAGTATCTCATTAAATTCTTAACCCTTGTGCTCTTACATAATTGATAGACTTAGTTATAAACAATCATTTAAATAATTGTTATATATAAAATGATCACATATTATTTATCAAAAAAAGAAAAGAAAAAAAGATCACATATTGTTTGATGTTTAAGTCTATTGCAATCATATTATGAACAATAACAATATTTATAAGGATAATTACACTTTCCACTCTTGTTGTTTGACTTAAATTTCACTTTAGTCCCTTAAATCTAATTTTAATTTAGTCCTTCCATTTAAATTTTGTTAATTTTGAATACGTGTCCACCTTAGAAAATTGACAAGTCTTCCAAAATAGTTAGTTTAATCTCTAATTTAGATAGAAGAATCAAATTAAAACCTTAAAAATTTGAAAATTGGCCCAAAATTGTTAAGTTTAACCTCCAATTTAAACTTCGATTGGATCATGGAGTGAGAAAAGAAAAGCAATTGATTTTATTTTCTCACTATCATATTTAGATGAGTAACAAAACAAATCATGTGAGAGAGGGATATGTTTGAGTTTTATTTTTGTTTCTTTGTATTTGAAGGAGCAATATTGATATTATATAATCCAAGGGGGTGTGGCAACTTGGTGAGGCTCGAGGTATAAAGCTTGAGGTCCCAAGTTCCACTCTCGCCTGGGCCAACCATCAAGGCAACAACACATATGATTGGTAGGAAGAACCTTCAAGACCTAGGTTTGACCGTAACCAGTGTTAGAAATGTGAGATCGAATCTCCACCTGTACGCAAGTTCATGACTTATCACTACATAATTAAGCTGCTCTGCTGTGTAGAGCCACGTAAGGGTGACCTCGGGGGCTGCAGCTGCTTAGGTCTAATCTAACTGAGAGGCACCCCTATGTGGTTAGGATTTTTTTATCATTCTAATATTGATATTATAAATATTTTACAACCAATCAATTTGTTTCTAACCAAATCTGACCATTTCGGTGACAAATAAAATAGGCTTACTAAGACCATCTGCAACATTTCACCTTTTCTTTCAGTAAATTTAAATTTGATGAAAAACTTATCAAAATCCTGCTCTAACGTTGTCATCAGTTTGACATCAAATTAAGGATATCTAAAAGTTTTCATCAAATTGAGAATGCCTGAAATTTTCATCAAATTACTGTAGATAGCCGTTAGTGTTGGAGCACTGTACGACCAGCCCGTTGTCCCCGGACATCCACTTCTTTGCAATTTACATTGGGCAATTTACAATGGCCAGTCAACCGATCAGACATCCTCCTGGTTGTCCGCCCAATCGACCGGTGATTTGATGAAAGATCAAAATCCTAGTGGGCATCAACATCAGATGAAGCTTTTACTCAAATTTAATGAAATAAATGAGTAAACCTTGGAGATGCCCTAAGGCAGTTCACTTTCTCAATCCTCAACATCTGGATGAAAAGACCAAATTGAAACTAGAGTGTACAGACTAAATTATTCAAAAAATTGAAATTCGGATCAAACTACAAGCAAAAAAAGTGCAATTAACAATAATTGTGGTTCCAAACCGAATGAATCGCATTTTCATGGTTCAATTTGAACCCCAGTAGTGATTTTTGGGTTTACTTGAACACGAACATGATTTGCATATTGAAATTGAGATCTAAAATTGTCTGATCAGTAAATTTACCTCTTCGTTTTCATGATCCTGCTCTTGCTCTTGCCGATGGCCTGCGCTGTTTACAGTCGAAGGAGACTTGTATTTGACGACAGCCTCGATCTTCTCCTTATCTTCCTCCGAAACATTTGAGGCATTGCACGGAGCTTCCTCCGATGAGTTCTTCGATTTCCATGGTTTCGCCATGTATTCGTAGGTCAAGGGTTTTCCTGAAGCCACAACACCAAACTGTTTAGAGATAGAGAAATTAGTTTTTATTTTTATTTTTATTTTTTTGACAAAAGACAGAGAAATTGGTTGAATTGTTTTTTTAAAAGACAGAAATTAGTTTTTTAGATTTTTTATAAATGGAATTTTAAGGGATTATTTACGTAGACCCTCTAAATTATTAAGAAGTATTGTGATTCTATTTATACACCACTAATACTTTCAATATACACTATTATTTAGTACACATAAAATAATTTTTATGATTTAAAAATATCTTAATTCATACCTTAACTTTCAATTACTAAACTTATATTAATACATCATTAACTATTTGAATACACAACTCTTCATCTTCACCACTACACACAACAAAAACCCCACAATTTTCAAAACAGAGACCAACATAGATCATCTTCATTGGTCTTAATCTCCATCACCGACGGAGGTTTCATTCGGCCTCCATCTTTGCCAATGTTGATCTCCATAGTTGATGTTGAACTCTCGTTGTATCTCATCTCATCATCTCGTTGTTTTAGATCACCAGCGAAGTGTTTCATTCGGCTTCCATCGTAATTGGTGTTAATCTTCATTGTTAGTCTTGAACTCTCATCTCTTGTCGTCATTTCAAATTCATCAAATTAGTTATGTTCATACATACAGAGTTAAACATTAATATGTATAAAAATTTATATCTGAATAATAAATAAAAGTTTAATTTATTTTAACCAAACTAACTTAAAACGCTCAATTTTTTATGTGTGAACATTTAATATTTGGTCAATCTAATATTTTGTTCAAATATAAATAATTGAATATTGTGTAAAAGTTCAATTCTGGTTATTTGAACATGATGAACAAACTTATCTTCCCAACATACGAATGAGATAAATAAAAAATCAAAACACTAATTTATAAACTAACATTTTTAATATTCTAATCAACGTTTTCAATATTTATATTAGAACCAATGATCTTAGTGTCATCCATGGTGTGCAAATCTTCAAAACTAATTGATTTCAATATTTTTAAACCCTAAATCTTCAAAGACAATAATATTTTGAGTTTGAAAAAAAAGTATAATGGAGAAGAGAATGAAGTGAGTTAATTGATAATGAATGATATCATAAGTGTATGTTAATGATGAAGATGATGAAGAAATAGAATATTTATATGTTAAAACCCTAAACTTTATAGGAATAATGATGTATGAAGAGTATATTGTGTTTTAAATATGAAATTTTTGAATTGATAGAAAACACCTTATGTTGTCCTTAATGGTAATTTCATTGGGAGATATTATTGAATATAAATTTAATCTATTAATGGTGTCTACTGAGAGTATTAGTAGTGTGTAAATAGAATCACCCATCACTTTAACTCATAAATTATAAACGACAAAGGCCTCGTTTGGTGTAGCTGTTAAAACAGATTATAGATTATAACTTAATAGATTATAAATTATGACTTTAATCAGAAGTTATTAATTTGTTTGGTGTAACTGTTAGATTATAGATTTAAGTTGCTAAGTAGTGTTTGTTAAATAAGCTATGAAGTAGCTTTTGCTGTGTAAATGTCTTTTTTACCCTTGTTAGTTATAAATTGAATTTATCTCGACTTTTTGCTATTCTTTTTCTTCATTTTATTTTATTTTCTTTTTTGTTCTTCTCTTCTTAGATATTAATTATTTAAAGATGAACCAACAAAATTAGTATAAAAAAATAAAATAAAATGGATAAATTACACTCTTCTGTTGATAATATAAAAATTGTTAATTTTTTTAATTTATTAATTCATTACAAAAATATACAATATACACAATATTTGTTTCCACTATTTTTTCATTTTATTGTTTAATTTATTATCAATTAATGGCTTAATTAGTATCAATTACTACTAAAATTATTAATTAGTATCAATTAATATAAAATTTATTTATTTCATTAATGGCTTAAAATGCTTAATTATTATTATTATTATTATTATTGAAAAAACACTGAAAACCCTAGGGTTGGTCGTTGATAGTCACCGTCAAAGCCACAGCAGCGATGGAGGATGGGGGACAACGACGGACGATTGATTGTCACCGTTAATCGTCATGTAGTCGATCGTGACTCTAGGGTTTTAGATCGCGATGGTTAGGGTTTCACCCCTCAATTGAGATTGCAGACATGGAAGCTCGATCGTGAAGCTAGGGTTTACAAATCCATGGTGGTAGTGAAGAGAGAGAGAGAAGAGAGCTCTAGTTTGTGAATGTGAGAGAGAGGAAGAGCACTGGTTCATGAGAGAAAGAGAGAGAGAGAGAGAGAGAGAGAGAGAGAGGTGTTGAGAACAGGTGTTGAGCGCCGGAAATCGCGTCTTGCTACAAATCGCTTGCCGAAAATCGCCTCTCTCTCTCTCTTTGAGAATGAACAGTGATCTTTGTGGTTTATATAATGGCAATCTGGTAATACTTCAAATTAGTAAGGGGCATTTAAGTAATTTTGTCCCTCAATTTTAGCTTTCCGCTTAAGCTGAATCCAAAAAGCAGCCTTTCTGCCATTAAGACAAAAATTAATTTAAGCTACAGAAAGTGATTTTAAGCTCTACCAAACACACCAAAAAAGCTCAAAATAATATAAAAGCTGAGTTAATCTAAAATTAAACTCTACCAAACAGGCACAAATGAAAATGTACAAATGGACCTTCTAATTCATTAGCGTATTTCACTTTGACTCATTTTGTTAACGGTTCAATTTGTACGATTTTATAGTTTAAAGAGTAAAATGATACTTCTCAATAATTTAGAGGATATATTTATACTCTTTCATAGTTTAACAATCAAAATAATATTTATCAATAATTTAAGAGATTTTTGTATAAATAACCTAATTTTAAGAAATTGGATGCTTTCAGAAAGTTGTGAAACAAATTATTTTTTTTTAATGTGAAAAAATTAGTGGGTCTTCAACTTTTTTTCTAAAGTTGATGATAAATAATTTTTTTGGTGTTTTTTTTGTATGTTTTATTATTTTTAATTTAAAAAATATATTAAATATGTTCATGTCTATTTTGGAAAAAAATGAAAATAAAAAATATGTTTATTACACTAACATTTAAATTTTTTGTTTTGAAAATAATTGAAAATGGGAGATAATGAAAGATACATTAGGCAAACATCCACTCTATAACGTCCCAAATTTCTAGCCGAAATGATAACACAACAATCATGGCCCCTTTCAAGGAAAACCGAATATAAATCTCCAAACTTACATTACATGATACAATAGTTCTTCATGCAACAATACATTAATCCAACAACAAGTAAATACCTCCAAGGGTTTACAAGTTTCCAAGGCTTACACAAAACGGTTATTCAAACCCACACAAACACAACCCTTGGCTTACACACATAGTCACAACAAAATGAGAGCATTGTACTCCCAACACACATACTTTCACGTCCCTAGTTGGGTGGGATCACCACATCTTTTCTTGCACAAAAATCTCATAGGGTGAGCATGAAGCCCAGTAGGAAATTCTTAACAAAGTATATACATTTTATATAAGTCTCAAGAGATGAAATGCACATGCCATGCTATGCCATTTTTGAAGATAAATCACATTTTCATCTTTTGAAAACCATCATGCTCAATGATATCATGCAATTTCAATTGTTCAAAACTTAACAATTTATTTCAAGGGCGGTAAATACGATTCTGTAATCCTTAGGTCGGTGTCTGCAAGTAGACTATACAAGTATTACCAAATTGTCATTTTTACCGGTATTAACTGAAAGGCTCGACACCTATCCGCGCTGGTTTTCGATCTTTCACATCGGACTCTCAGGCCAACTTGTTCATTATCATCTACACCACCTATCAAGACTTACCAAAGTATTTACCCCAAAACCATTCCATGAAAATTTATTTCTTAACATTCTTTTCTCAATGCATGCTTCCATTTATCTTGCATGTGAGCTTTTACTTAGCGATATTCCATTATGTGCTAATTTGATGCCTCTTGATATGGTACACTTCGATATAATTTTGGAGAAGGATTGGTTAGCTAAGTATCATGCAACCATTGATTGTGTGTCCAAGCAAGTTATTTTTTGTCCATCAAGCCAAGATGAGTTTACTTTTATAGGACATGGGGCAGCTCCTCCACGCTATCTAATATCGGTTATGAAAGCCTGTAAACTACTTCAGAAGGGTTATAAGGGTTATTTGTGTAGCATTTTGCATGTAAAGACAACCGAGGCGGGTGTTGGAAATATTCCAATTGTTAATGAGTTTTCGAATGTGTTTACTAAGGAATTGCTAGGGGACTTGATAGACCGTGAGATGGAATTTGTCATTGATATTGTGTCGAGAACTCAACCAATTTCTAAGACTCCGTACGTAATGTCTCTGGCAGAAATAAAGGAATTGAAAATACAGTTACAAGAATTACTTGACAAAGGGTTCATCCGACCGAGTACATCGCCATAGGGCGCACCCGCTTTGCTTGTGAAAAAGAAGGATGGGACCCTTCGGTTGTGTATTTATTACCGAGAACTTAATAAGGTAACGGTGAAGAATAAATATCCTTTACCATGGATTGATGATTTGTTTGACCAATTACAGGGGGGCACAAGTGTTTTCAAAAAATAATTTGAGATCCGGGTACCATTAGTTGAAAGTCAAAGCAGAGGATATTGAGAAGACAGCCTTCCGAACCAGGTATGGTCATTATGAATTTCTAGTTATGTCATTTGGGGTTACGAATGCACCAGCATCTTTTATGGATTTAATGAATTGGATTTTCAAACTACATTTAGCTAAGTTTGTGGTGGCATTCATTGATGACATTCTTATTTATTCGAAAAGTAAGGGGAACATGAAAAGCACTTGAGATTAATTCTTCAAACACTTAGGGATAAGAAGTTATATGCTAAATTGAAGAAATGTGAATTTTGGTTGAATGAAGTTGTGTTTTTGGGGCATGTGATTAACAAGGATGGTGTGTCTGTCGATCCGCAAAAGATAGAAGCTATTGTGAATTAGCCTGCACCTACCCATGTTACAGAAGTACGCAGTTTTATGGGTTGAGCGGGTTACTACCAAAGATTTGTTAAAGATTTCTCCAAGATTGTGGTGCCGCTCACCCAGTTGACTCAAAAAGGTGTACCATTCAAATGGGCAGAACAGAGGGAGTCTGCCTTTCAAGAATTGAAGACAAGGCTCACAACAACACCCGTCCTCATCTTACCATCAGGTACAAAAGGGTTTGTTGTCTATAGTGATGCTTCTTATAAGGCATTTGGGTGTGTACTTATGCAGAATGGAAGAGTAATTGCATATGCATCTCGACAATTGAAGTCGCATGAAAAGAATTACCCTGTGCAAGATTTGGAATTAGCTACTGTGGTTTTTGCATTGAAGATATGGCGACATTATCTCTATGGAGCAACATGTGAAGTCTACACCGGCCACAAGAGCCTCAAATATCTCTTTACTCAAAAGGAGCTTAATATATGGCAAAGACGGTGGTTAGAACTCATCAAAGATTATGACTTGCAAATTCATTACCATCCCGACAAAGCCAACACAGTAGTGGATGCTCTTAGCAAAAAATCAATGGGAAATTTAGCATGTTGCTTATGGAGCAGAATGAACTATTACTTGACTTGGAAAGAATGGAAGTGGAGATTGTGCTACATGAACGAGATGGAATGTTAGCCGCAATGGCAACATAACCGGTTATTATTGAGGATTAGACAAAGGCAATTGGAGGATAAATTTCTCAAGAAAGTACATGTTGAGATGGAAACAAAGCCGAGACCAGGATTCTCTTTGGAAGTTCAAGTGTTGAAATTCAAGGGAAGATTGTGTGTTCCTAATGTCCCCGAAATTAAAAGAAGAGTCTTGAAAGAAGCTCACAAGTCCAAATTTGCAACTTTCAAAGTTTCATGTAATCAAATGAATTAATATGCCAATTTCACAAGATGAATATAAACACTTTTATTTCGATTCATCATCTAAGGAATAACACAATTTTCTCTTCTCAAGTATCCTCAACAATTAGTTATTTCAAGATTATTTCAACATTTTGAACAATAATTTTCAAAATGAACAACAATTCTCATAATCCCTAAAATTCATCATTTATATAAATATAAATAAGAAATTTTCCAAACATCAATTTATTTTGACACACAAAATAAATATAACAATATCATTCATGTATTTTCATTCTTCTTAAAAAAAATTCCCCAAATTCTAGGTTTTCTCACCAAAACTATACAACTCAAATCTTTTGAAAGAAAACTTTCCAAAATCATATTTTCTTCAATCAACGAAGATCAAAACCTATAAGATCATTTTAAAAGAATAAGAGACAAACCCACTTTCAAAATCGCTCAACTTCTTGAATCAACAATCAATTTTCAAAGCTATCGCAAGATTATTTCAAAAATCATATAGATCTTGCAAAAAAAAAAAAAAATATAACTCTAAGAAAATCCCTGCCTCAAGTTTTGAAGAAGAAATGAGATGAAACCCCCAAAATCAATGGTGTTGAAACTCAATCTTCACCGCACACAACGAAGCCCTTAAGAAGTTAACTAACTTTGATGAAGAACCTATGGCAGAACTCTAATGGATCTTGAGAAATCAAGGTTTTGATCCAATTTGGCGTAGAGAAATGTAGAGAGAAAAGAGAGGAAAGGGTTTTTAGAGAGAGAGATATATACAAAAGTGATTTGAAATATTAGGTTCATGAACTGATATAACATGGTCCGCTCGAGCGTGGAAAGCCTCGTTCAAGCGTCAAATACACTTTCCTAGTACTTTTGTAGACAAGTCAAACTTCTGGAACCAAACATTCTCCGCTCGAGCGCATAAACGACCGCTCGAGCAGACAAGCAACTTTTAATGCATTTTGCATTTTTGCTTCGGGGACGCTGCCCCTCAACCCTGCCAGGGCGCTGCCATAGGACCCGCCAAGGGGCGCTGCCCCTTGGACCCTCGCGAGCTGACCGGGCAGCTCGTTTCCCGACATACTCAGCGAAGTGGCAAAACTGGGATTGCTACACACTTGACTTGCCTAAATTAAATAAGCTGACAGTTTGATAGATGTGGATGCATTTTTCTCAATCTGTCTAAATGCAGACGAATGGCAGATATGAGGTAACCTACCTCGATCCATGTGTCACACCCCAAAATAATTATAATGTACCCATCTCATAACAGCCGGTAAGTGGTAACATACATGAATTATTAAGCTTTCATTAATCAAAGTTTGATATACAAAAGGTGGCACATGCGATATCCATTCATATACAGTACATCCTGAATTTACAGCATGTGTTACAAGATTGAGAAAAGAAATGGAAGCTAAACAGATAATCGTATGCCCTAAAGGCTTACACCTTTCCAAGTCAATGCTTGGGTATATCAAAAGTGAGTCTTAAGCTCAATACATATAAAGCCCTAGGCTTGTACAAAATAAAAATAAAAATATAAAAAACAAAACAAAACAACACTAAGCCTTCAGCTCCACAATCCTCCCAAGCTAAGTCCTTGGTGAAGGCATGTCACCAGCACCTAAAAATGGTTTTCCTATATAGGGTGAGCTAAAGCCCATCAGAAATAATCTAACACAATATATGAATCTTAACAAAGATATAAGGGTGAAATGCATATGCAATACTCATGTCAAAAAGTTTTATCTTTCTTTCCCAAAACTAGGCCATGCTCAGTTTATATAAGAAGTCCAAATTCATGTTCTTTATAGTGGAAAACAAGGGGGAAATCTCAAACTGGTACAACCTTTCACAGATATTTCGTCTGGCCTGAAAGTTTAGGCCATGACCGGCCTGTATTTACGCCTTAAAACAAAATTTTCGAAAATATTTTACTCAATAATGGGGCCTGAAGCGGAAGCAGATAAATAACAGAATGTCAATTGAGCAGTGCTTATATGCCCGAATTTTAAAATATCATGTCATATATAGAAAGTCCATATACATAGTTCATATACACAAAAGTACAAGTCAAGTAAATATATACAGTGAATTAGTAAACCAAAAGTTTCATAACAACAAAGTGGCCCAATAAAAGTCACCAAAGGCTTAGCTTAAAACCAAGGTAAATCCCCAAAAGACAAGAGGCCCCATTATGGAGGCTTAACAAAATAGGTCCAACAAATAGACGCCTGAAGCTGACCTAAGGCTGGCCTCCGAGCTGGTCACCTACATAAATATACATAAATATGGAGTGAGCGAGGCTCAGTGAATAATAATAATGTAAGAGGGTTCGGGTGAATAGGCATATGTCTTGGAGAATATTTATCTAACGTATACATGTCTCCTTCGTCAAATTCCAAAACGGCCTCAGGCACACATAAGACGGAACGGCCTAGGGCCCAACGTAAAACGGAACGGCCTTAGGCCCAACGTGATGCACAACAACCTCGGACCCAATATAATACATAGCGGCCTCGGGCCCAACATAATAGATAACGTCCTCGGGCCCAATATATCAACACAATAGCCTTAGGCCCACCATATCAACACAACGGCCTTAGGCCCAACATATCCACACAACGGCCTTAGGCCCAACATATCAACAACTGTTCTGGACTTTACAGGGTAGATGGAACATCGGCATGTCTCCATCTCCCTTGGCCTTAGAGCCATTAATCATAACGATACATATCACGGTAGGGTAGATAGGACATCGACTTGTCTCCACCTCCCTCGGCCTTAAGGCCATCATATATAATGGAAAAAGAATGACCTTAGGTCCATTTCATATGCCATTGCTCATACTTGTACCATCGCTCAATTGTTTCCATTCACTTATAATTTATTTAACGTATGCCACTCACAAGCAAAAATACGTGAATCATAGCACCATTTATCCAAAATATGCCATTCATAATCATAATGCATAAACCATAACATAATTTATCTCGAATATGCCAAGCACAATCAATGTACATAATTCATAAACAGAAATATAGAAATAAATATATCATTACACTATTATTACTCATAGTGGTTTAGTCGAGCGGCAGTCGCTTTCTGTAAGTGAACTACACATGGCACATACACATTCTTTTCTTAACTTCCGTTCCTTAATCATTTTTCCGTTTCATTCAATTCTTATTTCGCTTTAAGCTTTTCGGAGGGATTAAATATACATATTACCAGATTCAGAGGATCAAAAAAGGTAATAGAGAGTGATAGGATTCTTTCCCAATTCTCGCACGTATGGAAGTCCTTCACCGTACGTGCGGCCCCGCACGTGCTTTTATTTCAGAATACCGAAGTTGCTTCCCTTGTTTTCCGCAGGTGCGGCTGTAAGCCCCGCACATGCGGCTGTGCATCCCGCACGTGCGGCCATGGGCCCTACACGTGTGGTCCTGGGCTCTGTTTGAGCGGTCTAAAAATTCTTCAAAATCAAGCTGTCCAAATGCATTTCTAAGCTCAATTCAAGCAACTTCACTTCAACAACATGACATATGATCAAAACAAACATGAAACCTAAACTCAAGTGGATCATAACTCATTTTAATTTCTCATAACTCATTTTAATTTCTCATATATAACTCTAATTTCCGCATTCCCTCATCTTCTCCATATTTTCATGATATATATTTACAAACATCTATACAAATATATACATATATATGCATGAGTTCAAAACAAGCCAAAAATTAAAGATAAAAAGGAAATGGCCCACAATCTAACTCAAGACAACTCAAAACACAAGGATCAACCCTTAAATTAGCCAAATCCAAAGATTACATCTTCAATTTCATGAAATTGGTTAAGTTGAGATCCTAACCCAAAACCCTAACTCATATAAATGTAAGAAACTTCATTTTAAGACTTGATTCCAAGCAATTGAAGAAATATTGAGAGTATTTGGGTTGATTAACACTTACCTTGAGCCAATCTTAAAGTTACTCTTCCAATCTCCAAACTTAAATTGAATTCTCTTATTTTCTCTCTTTTCTCTTCTTCTCTCTCTCTCTCTCTCTCTTTCCATGTTTTTGTCTCTTAAAAGGCTAAGGATGAGCTCAATTACATAACAAGTCATACGTATCTATATAGGCCAACCAAACATAACTTAACGAATCAGACGAAATCAATTTTCAATTAAACTACCCAAATGGCTCTAAAAATTCCCATTAGCATATACATGTACTCAATTTTGGTTTCTGAACTCATTGAAGTCGTTAATTTCAGTTTCAAAGTGTCAACTCTAAGAGTTTTAACCAAATAGAACTAATTAATTCATTAAGAATGAAATTTTTACAAAATTTCATATAGTGTCCTAAAAATCATGCTAATTATAGCGATTCCAGTATTCCCTTTACTGTTCAGTTGCATTCCGGACTCGGTTCCGTGGAGTTGGTAGTTGTGTCTACCTTGTTGTCGTCCTTTAAATTCCATTTGATTGAGTTTTAGGATGTGTTGGGCATGTTTTGAGCGGGTGGGTTGAGCCTTGGTCTAATTTCTTGTTGCCAGGTTTTTGGTCGTTCCGCTCGAGCGGGTCGTCTAGCGCTCGAGCAGAGATTGCACACTCCTAATATTTTCGTGCTCCGCAAAACTTCTGCAGGTGTGATTTCTACGCTCGAGCGGATTTCCTGCGTTCGAGCGGGTTGTGCTCGAGCGGGCTTGTTGGCGCTCGAGCGGGTAGTACTTTTTTGGTATAAGTTCTGGGAGGGAAAAATCTACGCTCGAGCGGACTGGTTTTCACGCTCGAGCGGATGTACTTTATTCTTGTGTCTTGGAGCTCGAGCGGGACTTCTTGCGCTCGAGCGAACTTAGTACTTTGTTTTTGACGCTCGAGCATTGTGTTTTCTGCTCGAGCGAACCTGTCGTACATCAGAAGGCTGTTGGGCATTTTCAAGTCACTTTTTACATCCTCACTCTCTCTCTTACTTTTCAAAAACACCATTTGAGAACTTCTCTCTCTAAAACCTCTACTTCTCTCTAAGTATTGATCTAGTAGGAGTTGTTTCCTCACCTATGGCCTTTACAAAAAGGTTGTTGATCATCAAGGGCTATCTTTTGATCCGAGAAATTTGTGATTTGGAGCATCTTCATTTTCGTCATCTCCTTCGTTGGGTTTCATCTTTTGAGGTAGGGATTCCTACTCACTTTTATGGGTTTTGACCTAGATTTTTGGGCACTTTGTTAAATGGTTTGGTTTTGAGATCTAGGGTTTCAAAATGTATAAAAGGGGGTTTGTTATTTTGATTCTAAAATGTGTATTTTGGGTTTCAAAATAATGATATTGTTGTTGGTTGTTGATATTTGGACTCTTGGGTCTATATTGGGAAATGGGGTAGAAAACCCTAATCTGTTGTATAAATTAATTGGTATAATTAATTTGGAAAAATTGTTGTTATTTGGAATTGAGTTGGAAATAATGAAATTGGCTCATTATATTGTAGAATGGTAGAGTTGGATTTATTAATCACTCACTCTTGAAAACATTGATATTTTATCTATTGGAGCTTTTATTATCTGTTTAGAAATAATTGCTTTGGGCTACCCGTGGAGGGTAGTTTTGATTGTTGTAGACAATGCATGGTGATTAGGCAAACTAAAACTAATCAAGTGGATGTGTCATAGAGTATGACGGTTGATAGAATACATTAACGTTATGTATTGATTGATTGTGTATATGACCTTTGCGTATATACGTTGTGTGTATGGGAGGAGATAGGGGATGTACTCCACGGTTTAGGGGAAGATAGGGGATGTACTCCACGGTTTAGGGGAAGATAGGGGATGGACCTCTAAACCGGATGTTGTTTGGGAGGAGATAGGGGATGGACTCCACTGATAAAACTCATATGCTTGTCAGTTAGTGTGTTGATATAGCTCATATGCTTATCTATGGAAGTGTTGATATAGTTCATATGCTTATCTGTGGAGGTGTTGATACAGCTTGTATGCTTATCTATTGTGAACTGGGAAACGTTTAATATGAATTATTATTTCGTTTAGAGTGTGTGGCCAGGTTCTGAGCCATGGGTATGAATTTGGGAATTGGATAAGAAATGAAAAATGAAATGAAACATAGACATGGTGGTCATGTAATGGAAATGGTTTTATGAATTGATTTATGGGAGTTAAACATTTATCAATTGCTAATGTCTTAGTTACTACTCATATTGTGTTTAGCATATCTCTACTGGGCATTGGCTCACCCTATATGGGACATTATTTTTCAAGTACAGGTAGCATGCCACCTCCAAGGACATAGCTTGGATAGTTATGGGAGTTGAAAACTCTTTTTGATTAATTTTGTTTGTATTACATGTATATCAAGCCAAGGGCTTATTTTGTATAGAGTTAGTACTCTTCTTTTGTGTAACCAAGTGTTGATTTGGAAAGCTGTAAGCTCGTAGGGCACTTGCTTTTGTTGTTAACATGTAATACTGTTGTAAGAACTACTCTGATGAATGGAAAGGCGTTGATTTTCTTATATTACTGCATGTCTGAATGATGGGTATTATGTATATTTTTTTGAGGGCGTTACACTAATCATAACTATAAAATCAATTTTGGTTTATCGCGTCTCTAAGACTTTTAATTTTCAGTCCAAAGATCGCAATTTCAATAGATTTTTGTGATAACCGACAGATACAATTAATATATTTGTAATTCACACATTGAAACATGGAATTTCACATTTACCACATAAACACACATATAATGAGGGAATTATGGCATATGAGAGAGTCGGGTTATTACACTCTTCCCCCCTTTAAGAAGTTTGCTCCCTCAAACTTACAATGGAACAAGATTCAAGATTAGAAATCTTGGTCTCATAGCATTATCCAGTTTCGTTACAGATGCTCAATTTCAGTCATGCAGAATTCGAAATCAACTCCATCTATTCATCCCATAGAATCATGTGTACAATAAGATAAAGCTGTAGCAATCAAAATCATATATTTCTGATAGGCAATGTTTATAATCTCAGTAGTTTCCTATCAACAAGTGTCATAGTAGTTTATCAAATCTCATAAATAAGTGTGTATACCCGTTTATATATATATATGCTAATTGATAAGAAGCAAAATTAAAATCAATGCCGTTAGCCCCCTTACCAGATCCCAAGAGGAGTCAACACGCATAAATTCTTGCCACTGCTATTAATACTACATTCAATGTCCAATTAGTGCTAACATAGATCAAGGTGTCATATATAACAGTTCGTATCAAAACGTCGATACATAGCGTGAGAACTAACCTAATAAAGTAGCAATTACAAGTTCAACCCTGTCCATAGTAAGGGTAATCTATTGATAAATTTCATTTAGAGCATCGTATATAAAATTTCAGTCAAGCAATAAATTTCAATCAAGTAATAAATTTCAGGGGTACTCCACAATTAAAGTTCGGTTAGTCTATGTAGCAGTTAATTGTCACTGTTTTCTCATTAAGCATAAGTAGTAATACTCATCATATATTAACGAAGCAATTTCACTCCAATCTATTCAGCAGATTTAATTTGATAAGTTTTTCAAGTTCAGAAGTTCATCTGTAATTCCCAAGAATATTTCAAAACCTTACGTCAATTCCTTCATGTTCGATACAGTTACAAGTCTAATCTTAGCCCTTTAGCAATACTTAACAACAAAAGTTCATTCGTCATCCCATTCCCAAAATTTTACACATGGAGTATTCCACTTGTGCAAGTTTACAGGTCTAATAAGCTTTTAAGTTCAGTCAGCACGTCTCCAAGTTTTATCGAATTCAGAATGTTCAATTTCCATTCTAATTACCACATAATTATTTGCACAATATCTACGTTAATTGTTTTATTTATGCTCATAATCATCTCAATAGGCATCATAGTAACTTGCCAACTACAGTGTGAGGGCTAATCAACACATTCTGTATACCCACAAGGTCCAACATAAAAGTCATCAATCAGTAGAGGTTCAAGAGTGTGCAATTCTAATACCATTTCACAACAATAACATCAGGGTGTCGAACGTAAAATAAATCATCTTATTACTATTGCATTTCATGCCAAAGGATATACGAATTTCCCCAAATCGATTTTTCACACATAAACGTTGCATATAAATAAGGGGTTAATCTTGTGGGGCTCATCAATCTAATACACATGTCACAGATATCCGTATCAAATAATATCCCAAGCACGGTTGTACACATGCACTAGCCCAA
Organism: Camellia sinensis; assembly: GCF_004153795.1. Lineage (NCBI taxonomy): Eukaryota > Viridiplantae > Streptophyta > Magnoliopsida > Ericales > Theaceae > Camellia > Camellia sinensis. The sequence goes on along the minus strand of NW_021027259.1, from coordinate 72,059 downwards.
AATCAATCAACATATAGGCAATCAGTTATAAACAGTATAAATACCAGGAGTAACAAGTTCAGTGTTCTGGTGTTTTCTGACACAAGTGTAATTACTCTATCCTAAATATCAATCCGAGGGCAGTTCCTTACTACATGATCCATTTCACCACACCTATAACAAGCCCTGAAAATGCGGTAACAAACCCCTCGGTGTTTCTTACCACATTCATCACATGTTAGTGCTATATTCCTTGTAAAGTTGGAAGTGCACGATGATCCCGCATCTTGTTTCTTAAACGATCTTTTCCTTAGGAAAAAGTCATGCCTCCTAGTTTCCCATTCAGAAGGTCAGTTCAGATTCATTTGGGGCTGTTGCATTAATGGAGGTAAAGATTCTTGTCGTAGTAGCAGCTGATGTTGTTACCTTAGGATCTCTGCCATTTCTTGGACTATACCTTCCAGTCTATCTAGTCGGGCTGTGGGAGAGTCTTCTAACTCATTTGCCCTAGTTTTCTCCATAATCTAGTCGCGCTTGTAACCTATGTAATACAGAAACAAGCACAATATATAGGCATACATTTTACGTACCATCAAAACACGATATTTATGGTAATCATATACATAACACTTATCAGATATCGTATGCTGAATAGTATTAAATAAATGCACACCTATCCATATTCATAGTCTACATACTCACCCTTTTATAGAATCGAAATGGCTATAAGTAATAAGTCATGCTTCACATGTCCATATACTTGCATTATGAACAAAACAACACTTGCTTGTACACATTCACACAACAATGCATATCTCATATTTGCATAGATAATAAGATCAGAATCATACATGTGGCTACATAACCTTCGTATTCATAGGCCAATAATTCTTTACATTTTTCATAGATTTCATTCAGATATATTATAGCAATCCCGGTTTTCCCTCCATTGTTTATTGTATTCCGAACTCGGTCCGTCGATGTATGTTGTTGTCTTATTTTCGTTTCCATCCTTTGATTCTCTGTATTTGAGTTTTGGGATGTACTGGGCAGGTTTGTAACAGGTTGGGTGTGTTTTGAAATCAATAGTTGCTGCCCAGATTTTGGTTTCTTCGCTCGAGCGAGGCTTTTGTCGCTCGAGCAAGCTTTGTGTTGTAGTTCCTTCGCTCGAGCCAGGGTTCCTTCGCTCGAGCGAGCTTTGAGTGGTGTGTCTCTTGGCTCGAGCGAGCACTCTTGCGCTCGAGCGTGCGTCTGCATTTAGTTTGGACCTGAAGGTTGTGTTTCTTTGCTCGAGCAAGCTTTCCTTCGCTCGAGCGAGCGAGCGAGCGAGGTCTATGTTTTTTGGGTTTTTTTCGCTCGAGCGAGCACTCTTACGCTCGAGCGTGCTTCTGGGTTGCAGACCTGAAGCTTCGTGTGGTTCACTCGAGCGAGGCTTTGTGCGCTCGAGCGAGGTTTGTCTGTGTCTGGTCGCTCGAGCGACCACTTCTTCACTCGAGCGAGCCTCGACTATATCAGTTGACAGCAGCGGGTTAAACATCACTTTTTCATCATCTTCTTTACTCAAACCCTAGCCCCGGCTGCTTCCCTCTCTAAACCACCACTTCTCTCTACAAGAACTCTTGATCTAGGGTTCTCCTACACTACTTCCTTTGTATAAAAGCTTGAGCTTCGCGTGGTCTTCGTTTTGATCCGAAAATCCTTGGATTTGGAGCATCTTGAGTTTTCATCATCTTTTCCTTTGAGTCTCTTCATTTGAGGTAGGGATAATCTACTCCTTATTATGGGTTTTAACCTAAATTTTAGGCGTTTTGTATAAATGGTGAGTTATGGAAACTTTGGGAAAGTTAGGGTTTGTTTTGAAGTTGTAAAAAGGGGGTTTTCTATTGTTAAGCTACATGTGTATGTGAGACCTTGGAAAATGGGGTTATTGTTGTAGGATTGATGAAATTGAACCTTAGGGTTGATGTTTGAGAAGAGGGGGAAAAAGCCCTAATTGGAATTAAATAATTAATTCGTATAATTAATTTGGGAAATTATGGAAATGTGGAATTGAGTTGAAAATCATGAAATTGGGGAATTTTGAGATTGAATGGTGCGGTTGGATTAATTTATCACTCACCTATTAAAATGTTGATTATTTATCTGTTTGATAAATTTATTATCTGCTTAGAAATAATTGTTTTGGGCTATCGGTGGGGGATAGTCTTAATTGTTATAGACACTGCATGTTGATTAGGGAAAACTGAAACTAACCAAATGGCTTATGTCATTGAATATGACGGTTGAATTAATACAGTGAATATGTGCCTGGATTGATCATTGTATATGATAAAACGTTTAAATACATTGCAGATGTATCTTGTTTGGGAGGAGATAGGAGATGTACTCCATGGTTTGGGAGGAGATAGGGGATGTACTCTCAAACCTGTTTGGGAGGAGATAGGGGATGGACTCCAATGATAACTAAGTTGGCCGGAGTGTCCAGGGTGAAAGTCTCGAAATCTTAATTACGTTTGCATAATGTAGATGAATTGAAGTATTGAAACGTTAATAATATGAGTTGTGGTCTCATTTGAAATGGAAGTATTGAAGTGCTAGTAATATGAGTTGTAGTCTCATTTTGCATTGATTATGATTGATATGCGAGTAGTATGAGTTGTAATCTCATTTTGAACTGTTTGGATAAAAAATGAGCCATATCTATGAATTAGATTGGAAAATGAAACGAAAAAGGATTGAGACACGGTTGTGACTATGGGTTGGTTATGGAAGGGATGTACGCTGATTTATATGAGTTAAACATTTATCAAATGCTAATGTTTTAGTTAATTCTCATATTATGTTTAGCGTATCTCTACTGGGCTTTGGCTCACCCTATATAGGACACCATTTTCAGGTACAGGTGATATGCCGCCTCCGAGGATGCAGCTTGGGAGGTTTAGAAGCCGAAGGCTTATTTTTGTTGTTATCTTTTGTATTACATGTAATTCAAGCCAAGGGCTTAATATGTTAAGAGTTAGAACTCTCTTTTGTTGTAACCAAGTGTTGACTTGGAAAGTTGTAAGCCCGTAGGGTATTTACTTTTGTTGTCAACATGTAATACCTTTTGTAAAAAATACTCTGATGAATGGAAATATATTATCTCTTTTATGATTTTGGAATCTTATAAATTATTGATTTATGTATTATTTTGAGGGCGTTACATATATTCCTTCAATTCTCATGTGTTCACTTCATTTCATTTTCCAATGTCTTCACACACGCACCCATGTCAGTGCAATGTCCCTAAGTCTTTTCTAGAACACCCTATAGCTCAAATGGACCCGTCTGTGTGGAAGTAACTCATGCTCTGATACCAACTGCTATGACCCAAACCTGCCCTTAAAAGTTTAGGCCATGACCGGCCTGTGTTTAGGCTTCAAAACAAAATTTTCAAAAATATTTTACTTCATAATGGGGCCTGAAGTGGAAGGAGATAAATAACAGAACGCCCATTGAATAGTGCTTATATGCTGGGATTTTAAAACATCATGTCATACATATACATAGTTCATATACACACAAGTACAAGTCAAGTAAATATATACAGGGAATTAGTAAACCAAAAGTTTCATAATAATAAAGTGGCCCAATAAAAGTCACCAAAGACTTAGCTTAACATTAAGGTAAATCCCCAAAAGACAAAAGGCCCCATTTTGGAGGCTTAACAAAACAGGTCCAACAAAAAGACGCCTGAAGCTGACCTAGGGCTGGCCTCTGAGCTGGTCACCTACATAAATACACATAAATACGGAGTGAGCGAGGCGTAGTGAATAATAATAATGTAAGAGGGTTCGGGTGGATAGGCATATGTCTTGGAGAATATTTATCTAACGTATACATGTCCCCTTCGTCATATTCCAAAACGGCCTCAGGCCCACATAAGACAGAACGGCCTAGGCCCCAACGTAAGACAGAACAGCCTTAGGCCCAACATGATGCACAACAGTCTCGGACCCAACATAATACATAGCGGCCTCGGGCCCAACACAATACACAATGACCTTAGGCCCAACATATCCACACAACGGCCTTAGGCCCAACATATCAACAACTGTTCTGGACTTTATAGGGTAGATGGAATATCAACATGTCTCCATCTCCCTTGGCCTTAGAGCCATTAATTGTAACGATTCATATCTTGGTAGGGTAGATGGAACATCGACATGTCTCCACCTCCCTCGGCCTTAAGGCCATCATATATAACGGAAACAGAACGACCTTAGGTCCATTTCATATGCCATTGCTCATACTTGTACCATTGCTCAATCGTTTCCATTCACTTATAATTTATTTAACGTATGCCACTTACAAACAAAAATACGTGAATCATAGCACCATTTATCCCAAATGTGCCATTCATAATCATAATGCATAAACCATAGCATAATTTATCTCGAATATGCCAAGCACAATCAAGGAACATAATTCATAAACAAAAATACAGAAATAAATATATCATTACACTATTATTAGTCACAGTGGTTTAGTCGAGCGGCGGTCGCTTCCTGTAAGTGACCTACACATGGCACATACACAAATGGATAAGCCACATATTCTTTTCTTAACTTCCATTCCTTAATCATTTTTCCGTTTCGTTTAATTCTTATTTTGCCTTAAGTTTTTCAGAGGGATTAAATATACATATTACCAGATTCAGAGGATCAAAAAGGGTAATAGAGAGTGATAGGATTCTTCCCAATTCCTGCATGTGTGGAAGTCTTTCACCACACGTACAGCCCCGCACGTGCTTTTATTTCAGAATACCGAAGTTGCTTCCCCTGTTTTCCGGACGTGCGGCAGTTAGCCCCGCACGTGTGGCCATGGGCCCTGCACGTGCGGTCCTGGGTTCTATTTGAGCGGTCCGAAAATTCATCAAAATCAAGCTGTCCAAATGGATTTCTAAGCTCAATTCAAGCAACTTCACTTCAACAACATGACATATGATCAAAACAAACATGAAACCTAAACTCAAGTGGATCATAACTCATTTTAATTTCTCATATATACTCTAATTTCCACATTCCCTCATCTTCTCCATCTTTTCATGATATATATTTACAAACATTTATACAAATATATACATATAAATGCATGAGTTCAAAACATGCCAAAAATTAAAGATAAAAAGGAAATGACCCACAATCTAACTCAAGACAACTCAAAACACAAGGATCAACCCTTAAATTAGCCAAATCCAAAGATTACATCTTCAATTTCATGAAATTGGTTAAGTTGAGATCATAACCCAAAACCCTAACTCATATAAATGTAAGAAACTTTATTTTAAGACTTGATTCCAAGCAATTGAAGAAATATTGAGAGTATTTGGGTTGATTAACACTTACCTTGAGCCAATCTTAAAGTTACTCTTCCAATCTCCAAACTTAAATTGAATTCTCTTCTTTTCTCTCTTTTCTCTTCTTCTTCTCCATCTCTCTCTCTCTCTCCACGCTTTTGTCTCTTAAAAGGCTAAGGATGAGCTCAACTACATAACAAGTCATACGTATCTATATAGGCCAACCAAAAATAACTTAACGAATCAGACGAAATCAATTTTCAATTAAACTACCCGAATGGCTCTGAAAATTCCCATTAGCATATACATGTACTGAGTTTTGGTTTTTGAACTCATTGAAGTCGTTAATTTCAGTTTCAATGTGTTAACTCTAGGAGTTTTAGCCAAATAGAGCTAATTAATTCATTACGTATCAAATTTTTACAAAACTTCGTATAATGTCCTAGAAAAAATGCTGATCATAACTGTAAAATCAATTTCGGCTTATCGCGTCTCTAAGACTTTCAATTTTTAGTCCAAAGATCGTAATTTCAACAGATTTTTGTGATAACCGACAAATACAATTGATATAAATGTAATTCACAAATTGAAACATGGAATTTCACATTAACCACATAAACACCCATATAATGAGGGAATTATAACATATGAGAGAGTTAGGTTATTACACCCATGACTCGTGCCATGTCCATTGTTCGTCATAACCTAAGTTGTCTCGGTTTGGAACCTTAAGCATTAGAGGGGAAGGTCATTAATTGAGCACCCCCACTCACCCAATCAAAAGATCGGCCTTTACTAAACCATGATATGAATTTTATTTATTTTATGTGTTCATATTTCGATTATTTAATAAATCCTAAAAATTACTATGTGAAACATACAAGTATAGACTAATGTCATTTATTTTAGAAAAATTTGATTTCATGTAGTTTTGAAAGAGTTTTGGAGATATACAACCCAAATAAATTGAGTTTACAAACATGAAAATCAACACTATTCCAAATTAAGCGACACAACCTCCATCCACTGGCATTCATACAGTTATATCAAGTAAGCAAGTAGCCACATGGTAGGATGCTTAAACATAATAAGAAAAACGCACACAAACGGGATGCTAAAGCATAAAAACTTACATATTTACCGACGTCCCTCAAATAGCTACAAAACAAAGTTAGTAAAACATGCATGATCTTATATACAAAATCCTAATGCAATTCACTCATGAGATGCAACTAAAGATTCGACTTCTAAGATATGATACGTGAATCATCTCAATAACACGAGGTAGCGCATATAATCACATAGGAATTAATTAAATCCACAAATGCAAACTTCGCCGAATCAAGATGCATGAAACATAAATGCAAAACATAGATATAACGACAAAAAATAAAATAAAATAAACATGATGCATATTAACAAATAAGGAAAGCAAGTAAAAGAACGGGATAGAAAGAAGTAGGGCGGGAAATTATTACAACACTTTGAATAAATTATTACAAACCAAATTAGAGGGGGGTGAGGAGAATATTACAACAAAATAAAAACCTCACAATACACTCAAAATAAAATAAACAAAAGAAAAAAAAGCTTTTGCCTTGGAAACCACCGGAAGTTGGTTAACATCGGAAGACAACGCCGTCTTGTCCAAAAGAAGCTAACCGGCCGGCCAAATAGGCTGGCCGACCAACTAGGCCTAGCAAAACTTGTCTTATTGCAAAACCAAGAAAAAGAACAAACAAGAAATATGTATGTGGCTCAACCAACCACTACCGGTTAGATTAAAAAGAAGAAAACAAATATAAAATAAAAAAAGGTGCAAACTTATAACAAAACTAACATGAATCTAAAACAAGAAAACAAATATAAGGTAGAACATGCAAGATTACAACAAAACTAATATGAGACTAATACAAGAAAAATATAAGCTAGGAAATACAAGATTACAACATAATTACTATGAAACTAAAGCAAGAAAACAAACATAAGATAGAACATGCAAGATTACAACAAAACTAACATGGACCTAAAACAAAAAAAAGCAAATATGTGGTAGAACATACAAGATTACAACAAAACTAATATGAGACTAATACGAGAAAAATATAAGCTAGGAAATGCAAGATTACAACATAATTACTATGAAACTAAAACAAAAAATAAATATAAGATAGAACATGCAAGATTACAACAAAACTAACATGAGCCTAAAATAAAAAAAACAAATATGAGGTAGAACATGCAAGATTACAACAAAACTAATATGAGACTAATATAAGAAAAATATAAGCTAGGAAATGCAAGATTACAACACAATTATTATGAAACTAAAACAAGAAAGAAAATATAAGATAGAACATGCAACATGAACTTAAAACAAGAAAGCAAATATGAGGTAGAACATACAAGATTACAACAAAACTAATATGAAATTAAAGCAGGTGAACAAAAATAAATAAATAAATAAATAAATAATTATGGTTAAACAAACCACTTAGATTACAACAACACACTATGAAATATAAAGTAAGAAAATAAATATGAGATAAACAAACCACTTGGATTATAACAAAACACTATGAAATAAGAAGCAAGAAAATAAATGTGAGATAGAAAATATAAGAAAATGAAAGACTAGAAATTCACCTTCCAAAGAAAGATTGAACTTTTTGATTTCCAAACTTCCTCTTGATCTCCCTCAAGTTTAGGAAGTGTGTTCTCAATCCTCAATTTGAAACTAGAATGGAACTCTGGGTATGTATGGTGGAAAAGTAGCTAACTCTCTTATTTTTTCTCATTTTCAACAATACTCACTCTTTCATTTGATCAATCACTACTGAAATTTAGCTATTTCAGAATTTTTGGAGGAGTTTTGGGTGTAGGAAAGATGGAATTTCAGTTTGTATGGAAGGTATGGGGTGTATATGGAAGATAGGAGTATTTTTGGCTCAAAAACTCAATTTTTCTCTCTTTTTTCACCATTTTCTCACTCTTTTCTCTTCAATTTCGTGGTTCTCCCTCTCTTACAATATGCTCATTCTATATAGGCAATGAGGGAGAGTGAAGGTCAAAAAGAAGGTGGGAGACAAGGTAGGAGACAAGAATGTGATAGAAGGGCAAATTTTCAAAGTGGTTGCATGGGATACTCCTTTATAGATGCAAATAAAATCACTTTTTGACAATGGGGGATGATTAGGTATGTATTTGGTGATATATGGGTCGGCCAATAGGGTAGGGGAGTGTCCTACACACAAGAAAAAAATGCAAAAAATACACCTTTGCCTGCTAGTTTGAAATGGTAAAATATTATTTGAGGGGAAATATAACACAAGGCAAAGCTTTGGTAGAGTGGTTAAGGTGTTGGGTGTGGAGTCTTAGGTTGGGGGTTCAAACCTCTTCACTAGCATTCCTTAAATTCATTATTTTGGGTAAAGACAAGTCAACGCCATGTCATCAGCAAGGACCAATCCAGTCAACGCCACGTCAGCGTCCCAGTCAGCATTGACGGAATATTCTACATATGCACGGAATAGTCCCTCACATAACAGAATATTCCATGAGTTTACAATTTGGCCTAGAAGTTTCAAATAATTATGCTGTAACCTAGATTTCGGGAAAATTTTTCAGTGAGGCCCCCGGAAGTGCAGAGAAGGTTGATCTTAGCTAAATGAACCATTTTGGACGCAACGATGAGGTCAGAATATGCCCTTGGAAAGGTAATTTGTGGCTGTTTAGGGTTGGAAATAGGGCTCAAATTCTAAGTTTTCTTATTGAGGATTCTGTGAGAAATATCTTCTTGTTTTGTCATCATAGGGTAATCAAAAGAAAACGCCTAAGTCTTAGAGCCGGTCAAAATGGGGTGTCTACAGCCCCGAAATAATTACAATGTACCCATCTGATAACAGCCGATAAGTGGCAACATACATGAATTGTTACACTTTCATTAATCAGAGTTTGATATACAAAAGGTAACATATGCGATATACATTCATAAAAAGTACATCCTAAATCTACAGCATGTGTTACAAGATTGGGAAACGAAACGGAAGCTAAACAGATAAAATCGTATGCCCTAAAGGTTTACATCTTTCCAAGTCAATACTTGGGTACATAAAAAATGAGTCTTAAGCTCGAAACATATAAAGCCCTAAGCTTGTACAAAAAAAAAAAAAAAAAAAAAAAAAAAAAAAAAAAAAACAAAAAAAAAAAAAAAAAAAAAAAAAAAAAAAAAACAACAACAACAACAACACTAAGCCTTTAGCTCCACAATCCTCTCAAGCTAAGTCCTTGGTGGAGGTATGTCACCAGCACCTGAAAGTGGTTTTCCCATATAGGGTGAACCAGAGCCCCGTAGAAATAATCCAACCCAATATATGAATCTTAACAAAGATATAAGAGTGAAATGCATGAGCAATGCTCATGTCAAAACGTTTTATCTTTCTTTCCTAAAACTAGGCCATGCTCAGTTTATATCACAACTCCAAATTCATACAAGGGGGAAATCTCAAACCGGTACAACCTTTCATGGATATTTCATCTGTAGGAAACTGTCAAACGGAACCCATGTAAATGTAGCCTATACAAGCGCTACTATTGCCATTTTACGGATATTTCATCTGCGGGAATCGGCACCCATGTATACGCGCTTTTTTCGGGACTTCCACCCTAGACACACATGCCAACTTAGTTTGGTGATACTGTAACGCCCTCAAAGTAATAACATCAAACCCATCAATATAGACATGCATAGATATATAAAAACTCCACATTCTTCTATTCATCATAATTTCATTACAAAAAGTATTACATGTTAACGACAAAAGCAAATGCCCTAAGGGCTTACAGCTTTCCAAGTTAACACTTGGTTACAATAAAAGAGTACTAACTCAATTACACATTAAGCCCTTGGCTTGAATTTACATGTGATACATCAAAAAGAAATAAGACAACAAAAGTGTGTTCGCCTCTAGCCTCCCAAGCTATGTCCTTGGAGGTGGCATGCTACCTGTACCTGAAAATGATATTCCATATAGGGTGAGCCACAGCCCAGTAGAAATACACTAAACCAAATATGAACAATGACTAAAAGATTAGCAGTTGATAGATGGCCAACACTGATACCTTTTCTTATCACACTTTACAGTTTCATGACATACAAGTCCATATTACAATTCATTTTCCAGTTCTTTTCAATTCTCAATTTATAACCATGGCTCAGAACCTGGCCAAACAACTCATTCGAAACAGTAACTCATACCAAGTACTTCCCCGTTTCACACAGATAAGCATACTAGCTATATCACGCACCAACAGATAAGCATACAAGCTATATTATCACTTCCACAGATATGCATAAGAGCACTATCACACTTCCAATGACAAGCATATGAGCTCTGTCAACACATTATTAGATAAGCATATGAGCTCTATCTATGGAGTCCATCCCCTATCTCCTCCCAACAACATCCGGTTTAGAGGTCCATTCCCTATCTTCCCCTAAACCGTGGAGTACATCCCCTATCTCCTCCAACACAACACAATGCATATAAACAATAATTATACACATCATCACTCAACACATAAATTTAATGTATTCTTTCAACCATCACACTCAATGACACATTTCAGTGATTAGTTCCAGTTTGCCTAATCATCATGCATTGTCTACAACAATCAAGACTATCCTCCACCGATAGCCCAAAGCAGTTATTTCTATACAGAAAATAAATGCAACAATGGATTTACAATCAACATTTCAACTAGGTGAGCGATAAATAATCCAACTACACCCTTTAACTCCTTCCCTTTCCAATTTCCACATTCTCAATTCAATCCCTCATTTCCAACAATTAATTATACAAATTAATCAATCAATGTAATTAGGGCATTTTCCATAATTAACATTACAACCCTTAGGTTCCATTTTCATTAATGTTTCAACATTAATTTTACTTTTCCATGCCAAACATGCATCTAGGTTTCATACAAATAAAAATCCCAATCTTTCGTAAAATTATACAAAGGCCCAAACTCTCTCAAAATTACCCAACAACCCCCAACATATCAAAATGCAAAACTTTAAAGACAAAGCTCATAAAGAGGAGTAGGATATCCCTACCTCGAAGTTAGAGCTCGGATGGAGAAGGAACCAAAACCAAAGTGCTCCAAAGACCAAGATTCTCGGATCAAAACGATGCCCTCGATGATCCACACAACTTTTACAAAGGCCGAAGAGAAGGAGGACACTCTAACTAGATCAAACCCTAGAGAGAAGGGAGTTTCTAGAGAGAGAGGCTCTCAAAAATGATTTTTAGAAAAAGTAGGAGAGAGAAAGAAAAGCAAAAAGTGATTTAAAATCACCCAGCGGATAACTGATATACGTATGACCCGCTCGAGCTGAGAACACAACGCTCGAGCGCCAAGAACAAAAATCTGGACACGCTCGAGCGCAATAAGGCCCGCTTGAGCGCCAAGACACAGGAATAAAGTACATCCGCTCGAGCGCGAAACCCAGTCCGCTCGAGCGTAGATTTCCCCCTCCCAGAACTTATACCCAGAAGGTACTACCCGCTTGAGCGCCAATAGACCCGCTCGAGCGCCACCGCTCGAGCGTAAACAAACCCGCTCGAGCGTAAAAACCACATCTGCAGAAGTTTGCAGGAACACGAAAATACTGGAAGTGTGCAATCCCCCCGCTCGAGTGCAAGAAGACCCGCTCGAGCGGAACGCCTAAAAACTGGGCAACAAGGAATTGAAACCAAGGCCTAACCAACCTGTAACAACCCTGCCCAAAACATCCTAAAACTCAATCAAGTGGAATTAAAGGACAACAACAAGATAGATACCACTACCAACTTCACGGAACGAGTCCGGAATATAACAGAACAGTAAAGGGACAACCGGGATCGCTATAGATACACACCTCTTTCCAACTTTCACCAATTTTTCTCAAAATCACATACATTTGCAAAGTATTAAATGAGCAACAATATTCAATGCACATGGATGAGAAATTAATTTCAACTCACCTAATGCTCATGCAATTTCTACAACAATTTAGCTATCCTCCACCGATAGCCCAAAACAGATATTTCTAAACACATAAAATCTCTAATACAAATAAACTTTCCAAATTTCAAGGTGAAGTGATAATACATATCAAACTCCACCATCTATATCAATACCCACCCAATTTCATATTTCTAACATCAATTCCATTTATTTATACAAAATAAATATTTGAGCCATTTAGGGTAAAAGCCCTTTTCTTTCCAAAACCAATTCCAAGTATCAAAATCAATGGTTTGATCAAATCTCAACCTTATTTCCATCCCCACAACCATTTTCAATACTTCCATTTGAAAACCCGTCTTTTGATTTTAAACCAAAACCCTAGGTTTGTTCAAAATCCTCTAAAATCACAAGATTGTTTCACAAAAACAAATAGCTAAGTTAAAAATCATAAAAAAATGTAGAGAATCCCTACCTCAGAACTAGAAAGACGAGATAAACACGAATGAAGCTGAAACCCAACTCTATTCGAATGAAAACAAAACTCTAGGTGAGTTCTACTTTTTTAACAAAGGGAGTAGAGTGGAGAAATGAGTAGATCTTGGTGTATTTGTAGAGAGAAATGAGCTCTAGATTTAGGGTCTTGAAATGTTTTAGAGAGAGAGAGATGAAAAATGATGTAAAAAGTGACTTTTACGAACTGATATACGCATAGTCTGCTTGAGCATAAGAAGTGACGCTTGAGTGTCTAGACACAAAAATGATTATCGCTTGAGCACAAGAAGTGACGCTCGAATGCCAAGACACAATGAAAAAGGGCGTCACTGCTCGAGCTCAGGAAGTGTCACTTGAGCGTAGAATATACACTCGCAGTAGTTTTACAGACAGAAGGCTCAAGTGTAAGAATGGCCACTCGAGCGCACAACTGCTTGAGCATAGGAAACACCGCTCGAGCGTAGAATACACTCTCCTAGTAGTTTTGCAGGCCTGCAAAAGTACTGAGAGTTAACAAGTCCGCTCGAGCGCAAGAAGTGATGCTCGAGCGTAAGAGCAAAATTCTAGGCAACAAAGTTTTTGAAAAACAATGTACCAATCTGTTCCAAACACAACCAACACATCCCGATAGCCAAACTCAAAGAGGGAAAAGAGGAATAAGACAAGAACAACCATACAAAACCAAGAAACCCGAATCCAGAATATCACATGGGTCGGGTCTTAAACCAGAATCGCTATAAACTCCCCCCTTAAGGAATTTCGTCTATGAAATTACAAATCATGCTTTAAAACCATGTTTAAACCAATTACAATCTTGATAGTCAATCAATTCCAAAACCATGACCCATCCACCGGTCATTCATTCTCATCAACATGATAAACAAATCCTCAATACTGAATATAATTTACATTTCCAAAACATATATAATGTTTATATTAAATCAACATAACAAAAGTTTCAATACATACTCAAACATTAACAAATAGGTCCGGATACTTCTCACGGACTTCCAACTCACGTTCCCAAGTTGCTTCCTCAACTCCGTGATGTCGTCACAATACCTTAACTAAGGGAATTGTCTTGCTTTGCAAGACTTGGTCTCGAGTATCCAAGACTCTCACAAGTCTCTCCTCATACGAGGCATCCTCATCTACCTCTAAGTCAGTCCAATCCAACACGTGCGATGGATCCGACTCATACTTCTGAAGCATACAAATAGGGAACGCATCATGAACCCCGGATAGTTGTAAAGGCAAGGCCAAACGATAATCTACCTTAACAATCCACTCAAGGATCTCAAAAGGTCCAATAAATCTAGGGGACAACTTCCCACTCTTCCTAAACCTCATCAAATCCCGCCTAGGTGATATCTTCAAGAAGACACAATCACCTATCTCAAAAGACAGAGGTCTCCTCCTACGGTTGGCATAACTTTTCTGGTGACTCTAGGCAGTAACCAACCTCTTACGAATAAGTGCAACTTTCTTCATCGTTTCCCAAACCAACTTTGGACCAGCAAAGGTGCATCACCCACCTCAGCCCAACACACAAGGGATTTACACGGTCGGCCATACAAGGCCTCAAACGGTTCTTGCCAATACTCGACTGGAAGCTATTGTTATAGGAAAATTCCACTAAGGGCAAGTGCCTCACCCATGACCCCTTACAGTCAAGAACACAACCCTAAAGCATATCATCAAGAATCTAAATAGTACGCTCGGACTGCCCATCAGTCTAAGGATGGTACGCAGTGCTAATATAAAGATCGACAAGATAATCTACCGAGTCACTCACGCACATAGATATAAAGTGCTCCAAGTTGGTTAACCTGTCAACTACCACCCAAATCGCATCACTATCTTGTTGAGTCATAGGAAAACCCACAACAAAATCCATTGTGACAAGCTCTCACTTCCACTCGGCTATAGGCAACGGTTGCAACAAACCTGCTGACCTCTGATGTTCGGCCTTCACTTGTTGACAAGGTACCTCGATACAAACACGACCACATCCTTTTCATTTCCCTCCACAAAAACTGGCGACTAAGGTCGTGATACATCTTTGTGCCTTACGGATGCATTGCAAGGCATGAATGGTGAAACTCTCGGAGTACTTCTTCTTGGCAAGACCACAACACGAAAAGACGGTCACGGTATCTAACACTCGAATCGGGATACACATTCAGGCCTTTTCTACCTTTCCACTGGAGATCTTCTCCCGAAGGGATTTTACCTCAAGGTCACCTCTCTGTGCTTCTATCACTCAGTTCACAAGTGTAGGCTATGCAACCACAGAAAACAAGGGGGTAGACACCGCAGACTTGCCAAGATACAATCAAACTCACCAATAACGCCCAACATTTCCCATTACCGAATGGCAATACCAGCTACACTACCAATGAATTTCCTACTTAAAGCATTGGCCACAACATTGGCCTTCCTCAGATGATAATGCAACTCAAATTCATAATCTTCTATAAACTCCATCCACTTCCTCTGCCTCAGATTTAAGTCTTTCTGTGTAAACATATATTTTAGACTATTGTGATCAGAAAACACTTCAAACTTCTTGTCGTACAGATAATGCCTACAAATCTTTAAGGCTAAGATTACCGCCGTTAACTCTAGGTCATGAGTAAGGTAGTTTCTCTCATGTGTTTTCAACTGTCGTGAGCTATAGGCTACTACCTTCCCCTCTTGCATCAAAACACAACCCAAACCTTCCCATGAAGCATCACAATACACTGAATAGCCCAAATCCCTCTCTGGAATAATCAACACTAGAGCTGTGGTAAGTTTAACCTTAAGCTCTTGAAATGAATTTTCACAATTCTCACTCCACACAAATTTGATTCCTTTCCTCGTCAGTCTAGTCAATGGTGAGGCTAATCTAGAGAAATCTTTCACAAAACGAAGGTAATACCCGACCAACCCCAAGAAACTATGGCTCAAACGCATTCTTAGATTGTTCCCAATCTTTAACGGCTTCTATCTTGGATGAATCTACAGTCACCCCTTCCTCGGATACCACATGGCCTAAGAACTTTACTTCTCCTAACCAAAATTCACACTGCTCAAACTTAGCATATAGTTTGTCGACTCTAAGAAACTCAAGAACTACTTGTAAGTGTTCTTCGTGCTCCTCCTCAGAGGGTGAGTAAATTAAGATGTCATCGACAAGATGACCACAAAACAGTCTAGGAACTCACGGAAGATCCCGTTCATCAAATCCATAAACACGGTTGGTGCATTGGTTAGCTCAAAAGGCATCACTAGAAAGTCATAATGGCCATACCGCGTACAAAATGCCGTCTCCTGGATATCCTCCTCCTTTACCCTCAACTGGTGATAACCTGATCTTAGGTCTATCTTGGAAAAACAACAAAATCCTTTTAACTGATTAAACAAATCATCTATATGAGGCATTGGGTACTTGTTCTTAACAGTTACCCGGCTCAGCTTCTGGTAATCAATATAAAGTCGCAACGCACCATCTTTCTTTTTGGCGAAGAAAGTCGGTGCTCCCTAAGGTGAAGTACTAGGGTGGATAAAACCCTTATCTAATAGTTCTTGGAGTCGAATCTTCAATTCACTCAACTTAGCAAGTGCAAACCTATACGGTGCCATAGAAATCAATACTGTGCCAAACACTAAGTCAATAGAGAACTCAAACTCTCGGTGAGGTGGTAAGCTAATAAGATCCTAAGGAAAGACATTCGGATATTCACAAACTACCCTTGACAATTCAACTTGGACTTCATCACACTCACTACCCAAGAAGTTTGCAAGAAGACAACTATGCTCACTCCGACCACGCGGATCATACACTGGTGACAAGTCTCTATCAACTCTGTCCCCCATCAAATAAAAACAATCACCACTTAAGGTATATACAGTAACCCTCTTACGGTAACAATCTATGACAGCCCAATACGATGACAGCCAGTCCATACCCAATATAGCATAAAAACTCAACATGTTAATCAACACAAATACAAAAGGAAGTCGACGACTGGCAACCTCTATGTCACAACCCTAACACCCCTATTCCAAAACAATATCACCACCAATAGGTGACTCTACACTAAGAGGAGATGCTAACAGAGCCAACTCAAACCCCAAAGCCGATGCAAATGCAGACGAGATAAATGAATGGGATGCACTCGTATCAATCAACACATTAGCAATGGAATTGCAAAATAAAAAAGTACATCTCACTACCGAAGGTGCTGGTACTAGGTCTAGAGTGGTACTAACATACACACGCCCTGTAGGTCTCTGCTTTACCTTCTCACCCCTTGGAGCATAAGCCTGATGCACTGATTGAGCCAAAGAAGCTCCCTGATTGGCCCTCGAGGCCTGAGCTGATTGTGCAGGCTTGTGGCTTTGTGTTTGCCTCGAACCAGATGCACCGGATGTGCCACCTAACTGAGGGCAAAATCTTTTTATATGCCCTGCCTGCCCACATTGATAACAAGTGAGGGGCTGCCCTCTCCTTAACTCTGGCTCTAAAAATGGGCTAAAGATGATGCAGATCACTACCCTCCTCTTCTCTGCGGGCAAGTTGGAAATTTGTGGCCCAACTGACCACACTTAAAACATGTGAAATCTCCCTGACCACCTTTCCCAGAACCTAAACTTGACACTGGAAAAGTGGACCTCGACTGTGCTCTCTAAGGCTGCTGTGGAGTAGAACCCCTTTGAACATCCCGACTCCTCTTGGAGCCCCTCATTTGTTCCTCTTCTATTTGCATCACAGTCTCAAGATGAGCTGCCGACTCTACAAGTCGTCCGTAATCTCTAATCATTGAACCAACTAGCTTGAAAAGAAGCCCGGTCCTTAACCTTTTCTGAAACTCCACACAGCGGAGTTCCTTTGTTGCCATTACCTCTGGTGTAAACCTAGATAGACTAGTAAATGCAGCCTCAAACTCGACCACCGGTGTGTTCAACTGCTTAAGCTGTGAGAACTGCTTCCTCAACTTCTCCCTAACAGTGGGAGGCAAAAACTTGTCCTAGAAGGCGTTGACAAAAGCCTCCCAAGTCAGTCTAATGCGCCTACGCATATACTTCCATCACTGACCCACTTCTCCCTTCAGCTGGAAGGATGCTAGGGTCACTCTCAGTTTCTCGCCCTCGATGCCAAGTATCTCAAATGTCTTCACAATCTGCTCTAGCTACTCATTGGTCTTTAGTGGCTTCTTGGGATCACCTAAAAACTTGTCCGGGTTGGACCGAAAGAACTCTCGCTCCAAAGAGGACAGCCCCATCTCAGCAACATGGGCCTGGACTTGATTCTCAGCTCTGAGAATGTCTATGGGATTCTCGCAATGCTCCAGTGTTTCATGGGCTAAGGCACCCATGGCCTGCTGACCAACTGATTCGGCCACATTAGCTTGACCAACTCCCTCATCCTGTATCGGCACCTCCTACCGTCTAGGTCTACCATACCTACCATAATGACCACGTCCTGACATCCTAATAAAGGTAGCAAAAGAGATTAGTACATTTACAAATGTGCCAAAGCTAACTCACTCACGTTCCAATGCGATGGATAACTGTAATTCACTCCACATATGCACATAATCACATAAACACATACAAATTTCCTTCTTAGATAATGACCGTCCTACTGTATTGCCAGAGTTCCAATTAGAAACATTAGTGATCAAGTGCTCTTCTAATAAGATTTCTAGAAACCCGTAGACCCAATCAATATCTTAGAAATTAAATCCCATACCCATACAACCACATAAGCATGTTATCACATAGCATATCATATATACTAATATCTTTATCAAGCAAGACAAACCCATTATTGTAATAACCACTTCCCACATACCTAACGTATTCAAACCCAGTACGCTTTGATACCAAGTTGTTACGCCCCGAAATAATTACAATGTACATATCTCATAATAGCCGGTAAGTGGTAACATACATGAATTGTTAAGCTTTCATTAATCAGAGTTTGATATACAAAATGTGACACATGTGATATACATTTATAAATAGTATATCATGAATCTATAACATGTGTTACTAGATTGAGAAAAGAAATTGAAGCTAAACAACTAATCGTATGCCCTAAAGGCTTACACCTTTCCAAATCAATGCTTGGGTATATCAAAAGTGAGTCTTAAGCTCAATACATATAAAGCCCTAGGCTCGTACAAAAAAAATAAAAAATAAAAAATAAAAAACAACACTGAGCCTTCAGCTCCACAATCCTCCCAAGCTAAGTCCTTGGTGGAGACATGTAACCAATGCCTAAAAATGGTTTTCCTATATAGGGTGAGCCAAAGACCAGTAGAAATAATCAAACACAATATATGAATCTGAACAAAGATATAAGGGTGAAATGCATATGCAATGCTCATATCAAAACGTTTTATCTTTCTTTCCCAAAACTAGGCCATGTTCAGTTTATATCACAAGTCCAAATTCATGTTCTTTACAGTAGAAAAAATAGTATATCATGAATCTATAGCATGTGGTACAAGATTGAGAAAAAAAATTGAAGCTAAACAACTAATTGTATGCCCTAAAGGCTTACACCTTTCCAAATCAATGCTTGGGTACATCAAAAGTGAGTCTTAAGCTCAATACATATAAAGCCCTAGGCTCATACAAAATAAAATTAAAAAATAAAAAATAAAAAACAACACTGAGCCTTCAGCTCCACAATCCTCCCAAGCTAAGTCCTTGGTGGAGACATGTAACCAACGCCTAAAAATGGTTTTCCTATATAGGGTGAGCCAAAGACCAGTAGAAATAATCAAACACAATATATGAATCTGAACAAAGATATAAGGGTGAAATGCATATGCAATGCTCATATCAAAACATTTTATCTTTCTTTCCCAAAACTAGGCCATGTTCAGTTTATATCACAAGTCCAAATTCATGTTCTTTACAGTAGAAAACATGGGAGAAATCTCAAATTGGTACAACTTTTCATGGATATTTCATCCGTAGGAAACCGTCAAACGACACCCATGTAAACGTAGCCTATACAAGTGCTACTATTTCCATTTTACGAATATTTTGTTTGCTGGAATCGACACCTATGTATACGTGCATTTTTCGGGACTTTCACCCTAGACACATAAGCCAACTTAGCTTGGTGATACACACCTCTTTCCCACTTTCACCTATTTTTCTCAAAATCACATACATTTGTAATGTATTAAATAAGCAACAATATTCAATGCGGATGGATGAGAAATTAATTTCAATTCACCTAATTCTCATCCAATTTCTACAACAATCATAGCTGTCCTCCACCGATAGCCCAAAACATATATTTCTAAACACATATAAACTCTCCAATACAAATTAACTTTCCAAATTTCAAGGTGAAGTGATAATACATATCAAACTCCACCATCTATATCAATACCCACCCAATTTCATATTTCTAACATCAATTCCATTTATTTATACAAAATAAATATTTGAGCCATTTAGGGTAAAAGCCTTTTTCCTTCCAAAACCAATTCCAAGTATCAAAATCAATGGTTTGATCAAATCTCAACCTTATTTCCATCCCCACAACCATTTTCAATACTTCCATTTGAAAACCCGTCTTTTGATTTTAAACCAAAACCTTAGGTTTGTTCAAAATCCTCCAAAATCACAAGATTGTTTCATAAAAACAAATAGCTAAGTTAAAAATCATTAAAAAAATGTATTGAATCCTTATCTCAAAACTAGAAGACAAGATAAGCACGGATGAAACTCGGATGAAGCCAAAACTCAACTCTATTCGGATGAAAACAAAGCTCTAGGTGAGCTCCACCTTTTTAACAAGGGAGTAGGGTGGAGAAATGAGTAGATCTTGGTGTATTTGTAGAAAGAGAGCAAGTTCTAGAGAGAGGAGCTCTAGATTTGGGGTTTTGAAATGTTTCAGAGAGAGAGTGAGATGAAAAAGTGATGTAAATAGTGACTTTTACGAACTATATACGCACAGTCCGGTCGAGCGCCAAGACCTAATGAAAAAGGGTATCACCGCTCGAGCGCAGGAAGGTACGCTTGAGTGTAGAATACACACTTCCAGTAGTTTTACAGACAAAAGACCATTGTTTGAACATAAGAACGGCCACTCGAGCACACGACCGCTCAAGCGTGGAAAACACTGCTCGAGCATGGAATACACTTTTCCAGTAGTTTTGCAGGCTTGCAAAAGTACTAAGAGTTCACAAAGTCCGCTCAAGTGCAAGAAGTGATACTCGTGCGTAAGAGCAAAATTCTGGGCAACAAGGTTTTTGAAAAACAATGTACCAACCTGTTCTAAACACAACCAACACATCCCGATAGCCAAACTCAAGGAGGGAAAAGAAGAATAAGACAAGAACAACCATACAAAACCAAGAAACCCGAATCCAGAATATCACATGGGTCTTAAACTAGAATCGCTATACATGAGCACCTATTGTTTGGTAGAGATGTAGTAATAAACTTTTATTCAAGAAAATAAATGGCAATGCATAGACAATTGTGTTTTTTTTATTATTTATTTTAACATATAATGATTTTTTGTTTTTGTTAACATTCTAGAAATGATGTTATGCTTTTATGCTTTGTAATTTATTTATAAAATATGAAATTTAGGCCTTATTTTTATTATAACAATGAAGAATAAGAGTTTTTGGGCCCAAATAAGTAAAGAACTAATAAAAAATAGTCCCAAAAAAAGGTCCAAAATAATAAAGTCCAAGCTCAATCCTCATTTACCCACCAATCCGCATGACTTGTTCAATTCGCATTCACTAAGTAAACAGATGCAGATTGATTTCTCCCAATCTGCCTAAGTTCTGGCGGATGGTGAATATGAGGCTACCCGACCTAACCCGATCTATGAGCACCTCTAACAGGAGGTAGTTGTCAACAGTTAGAAATAGTGACGAGAGATGGTTGTCAACAGTAAGAGATAGTGGCCAAAGGTGATTGCCATTGGTGAGAGGCAGCTGGTAGTGGCTAGAGGTAGTTATTAGCGATGGGAACGGGTGGTTGAAAGTGATTGTTATTGGTCAGAAATGGTGGTCAATTGGCAGCCTAAGATGGTTTACAAAAAATGGTGGTGTGGTGGCTAAAGGTTGTAATTAAGGTCGAATTGTATATCAGTGAGGCCGATAATTGAGAGTTCTTAACCCTATTCTTGATTCAATTTGTACATTTAGTAGTGTTTAATGTCAATCAGGTTGGATGCGTTTAAAGCACAAAATGAGCAAAAACATGGAATTTGGTGGTCAATTGGCAGCCTAAGATGGTTTTCAAAAAATGGTGGTGTGGTGGCTGAAGGTTGTAATTAAGGTCGAATTGTATATCAGTGAGGCCGATAATTGAGAGTTCTTAACCCTATTCTTGATTCAATTTGTACATTTAGTAGTGTTTAATGTCAATTAGGTTGGATGCGCTTAAAGCACAAAATGAGCAAAAACATGGAATTTGAGCTAAAAAAGCCTTTCCTGCACGTGCTGGGGCCATTCCCGCACATGTGGCCCATTTTCTTGAAGCCAAAAGTCTACTGAAAAAACTGCACATATGTGCGGAGGTTTTTCCCACACATGCAGTGACATTTCCTGCATGTGAGGCCATACCACATGTTGTGTACGTGACGTTTTAAACCTGTTTTAAAGGCTAGAAGGTATAAGAGGTAAAAGAAAAAACAGAAAAAGGGTTCTAAGATTTTTCGAAGGAATGGAGAGGCTAGGGTTTGGAGAGAAAGAGTTTTAAGTTTCAACGATGTCTTCCATGGTGGCTTCCCCTTCTACCTCTTCTTACTCCTCCATGAGTGGCTAGTTCTCTAGTTTCTAGGGTTTTGATAAAACCCTAGCCAAGTAAATAGGGTTTTTCTTCGATTTTTGATTGCGTAATGATTTGAACAAGTTGTATGGTATTTAAGAAGTTTTTCAATATATTTTTCTTTCATTCTCTTTAGGTGATCTTTATTCTGCAATTATTGAATGTTTTTCATAGAATGGCTATCTTTTCTTTCGTATTCAAAGTATGAGACGAGCCAAGCTATGAGACATGAGTCGTGTTGCTACCCTAGTTTAGAGGAAATGACTTGTACTACTTGAGATGTTTCATGCCTATACGTTGAATACGATAATCTTCTTGATCAATACTTCAAGCTTGTAGTTGTGAAGTATTAGATGGTTCGAACCATAGCACAATCGATTTCCAATTTTTAACCTTATTTATATAGCTTGTGGCGAATTCATTGCCCTATGATTTTTCCCAAAATCAGCATCTCAAACTCTATTTTTAATTGCCAATTCAATTTCGTAGTTTCATTTAAATTCTCATTAATTATATGAACCATCAATATTTTTATAAAACTTAACTTAGGAACTTAGCAATTAAATTAGTTTAATTTCACAATTGTCCCTGTGGATTGATACCTAGACTTGTCGTTATTCTAAGGAATTTGGGCATAGTTTAGTATTTATTTTTAGTGTGCAAAACAACCTATCAAGTTGTTACCATTGTTGGGAGGTGGTTGGTGGCGATGGCAAGTGGTTGGCGATTGAGGAAAGTGGTGGGTAAAGGTGATTGGCGGTGGAGATCACTAGTGATAGTAGTCAATAATCATGAGCAATTGGTGAAGAAAGAAGAAGAAATGAAAAATATATATGCATCAAGCTAATTGATTTTACTATACAAAATTGATAAACTCTCATAATTGTTTTACTAAAAAGCAACTAAAAACAATTTACAAACCCCACTACCTCAGTTGGTAATTTTCTCAAGCTATGATTCAAATACAATTTTCTGTGACTAAAAGTTTATGGGCAATTCCCACAGCTAACTATATTACATTGGTCTCATAAATAATCAGCTAAAAAAAAAAAACCAAAAAAAAAAAAGAATCAAAACAGCACAAACACATAGAAAATAAAATTATTTGACTCAATAATATAGCTCCACATGGCAAGGCATCACTCTAATCGACACCAAATTACCAAATTCTAACAAACTATAATGCTTCAAATTATTTCAATATAGTTTTTGTGCTTTCCTTTTTCTTTGTTTTTGAGTTTGTTATTTATTATCTTCTATCTAACTATCTATCTTCTATCTTTTATCTACCTATACTATTATTAAGTGAAATTCTCAGTTGATGTAGTGAAATTTTTTCTCCTCATGTCACGTGGCAATATATATATATATATATATATATATTTTTATTTTTTATGAAAAATAAGTTACACAAAGAGGTGGACAAGGCCTAAATCCTCTGATAAAAAAAAAAGGTCTAAACCCTAGGGGCAGACAAATGTTGGACCGGGTCGGCACCACATAATAAGGGATTTTGTGTCTATCTAAGCCTAGCCCGGCCCTATCATCGAGTCTCTATATCTGCCCAAGGCCAGTCCAAAAAATAATTATAAATCCCAAACGTACGTAGTTAAAAAAAAATTAAAATATTCCATAATTAAATTCAATCACACATTATATTTCTTAAATAAACATATTGACATCATTATAAATTGAAAGATTTTGTGTATAAATTAAAGGATTTCTTAAATAAATTTAATCACATATCACCATAAATGTGAGCTTCAATAAAATCAAAAAAAGATACAGTCTAGATCCAATATATATATCCAATATATATATACATTAATATATTATAAATAAATAAATAATTAGCGGCCCAGCTAGACCGGGTTGGGTTGAAAATATAAATCCCAAGCCCAGCTCATTAATATTTCGGGTTGAAAATGTTGGCCCAGCCCAGCTCTATGGGCTAAAACAACCTTCCAAAGTCTTAGAAAAATAGGGTTGGGCTAGGCGGGTTGGGCGAGCCAACGGACCGATGTCCACCCCTACTAAACCTATGATCATCATAGGTTTAAGATAAAAAGACTCATACCACTTAAGCTAAATACACATTATAATATTAATTTCATTATTAGTTTCTTCTATTTTACTTATTTGAATTGCATATGCATCACAACTTAAAAGTTACTTTTTGGATATTTTCTTTCACTTTTTCTTTTCCTTCTTCTTTCTTCTCTTCTAAGCTCCGAAAATCCTTACTCTCTCTCTTGAAAATCTCTCTTCTTACCAAGAATCAAGCTTAGATCCCTTGCAAAAAGCGAAGGTCACGTGAAAACCATGATTCTCACCGATCAGATTCCGATTTCGCGAAAATTTCTTCTCGAATCTTGCTCCTTTTGCTCTCATTCTTGAAGTAGGGTTACTTTTAATTTAGTATCTCTTTTGAGATGATTATGTGGTGTTTTCTTAACTATGGTGTTATATGATGTGATTTTGTACATAAAAGTGAGTTTTTATGGTTAAAAAATGGGCTTCTACCTAAATTTTGATACACTTTCTACCCCTAAACTATCATCAAATTGTCTATTTAGTTCCTGAACTATCAACTGAATCTATTTAGTCCCTAAAGTATATAAATCAAAGTCCATTTACTCCATAAACTATCGATGGAATCTATTAAGGCAAGCACATATCTATTGTAGAAGATAAGTAAAAAAACACTACAGATAATTACCCTTATCCTTAGAAAGAATATATAGATTGGCACCCACATTTCAATCACAGATAAGAATTTAAGGTTTTTTTGAAGTAAAATTTTAACTAAATAGGGTGTTTTACTAATTTATAATATTTATGGGCTTATATTTTATTTTTATTATCCTTTTAGGGATTAAATAAGTTTTAATTAAATACTTTAGGGACTTAATGGATTCAATCGATAGTTATGGACTAAATAGATTTTGATTTATATACTTTAGGGACCTAATAGACACAATTGATAGTTCAGTGACTAAATAGACAATTTGATGATAGTTTAAGGGCACAAAGTGTAATAAACCCATTTTGAAATGTTACAAATAATTCTTTGTTGATTATGGATATTGATGCTGAGAATTGAATTCTAAAGCAAAAAAGAGGGAAAAGCCCCAAATCTTTCCAAACCCTAGTTTTTAAATTTGATTTAAGAATGATGTTTTGTTAAATTGGTCCTTAAATCTTGCAATTTGGTGGATGATTGATACAAATATGTTGTGATATGAAATTTTGGATTATTTTGGAAATATGTATTGAATTGAAGACATGTTGGGGTTTGTAGAAATGAGAAAATTTCAAAATCCTCTTGTTTATAGTTGTTGTCCTCTCTCTTACTTATGAATTGAATAAACTTCAATTAAATTGGGAATTGCAAATTCATGTATCATGTACATTACTATTTTTATCTCATGATCCTATAATCTCATGGAAGTTTAGAAATGATAAAAATGGAGTAAATAACATATGAGTCCGGGTAGTTGAGTCAGGTTTTTGGAAACGTATTATGTATGGTATTGGTACCTGTGCGGGGAATCTAGGTGCCCAATTGCCCTATCTTGAGCTTATCGTTGGACGAATGTAAGAAAATGTTTTTGGGTGTCCACTAGTCCTACCGTATTAATAGCCTGTAAAAGTAGAAAAATGATTGTATTTTGGGTATCCATCGCCCTGCCGTATTAATAGTCGGCAAATGTAAGGATATTTTTTTATATGAATTTATATATATATATTATTGAGACTCCTACTTAGTTTGGTGATACACAACTCTTTCCAACTTTCACCCATTTTTATCAAAATCACATACATTTGCAATGTATTAAGTGAGCAACAATATTCAATGCACATGGATGAGAAATAGTTTCAATTCACCTAATCCTCATGCAATTTCTATAACAATCATAGCTATCCTCCACTGACAGCCTAAAACAGATACTTCTAAACAGATATAAAATCTCCAACACAGATAATCTTTCCAAAATTCAAGATGTGAGCGATAATACATATCCAACTCCACCATCCATATTAATATCCATCCAATTTCACATTTCCATCATCAATTCCATTTATTTATACAAAATAAATATTTGGGACATTTAGGGCAAAATCCTTTTTCTTCCAAAATCCAACCCAATGGTCAAAATCAATGATTTGTTCACTACTCAACCTCATTTCCACTCCCACAACCATTTTCCAAACAACCATTTGAAACCCCTTTTTGATTTTAAACCAAAATCCTAGGTTTGTTCAAAATCCTCCAAATCACAATATTATTTGTAAAACAACAAATAGCTAAGTTAAAAATCATAAAAGAGTGTAGAGAATCCCTACCTCGAACCTAGAAAACCAAGGAGAGAGAAGAAACTTCAAGGAAGCTGAAATCCAACTTTACTTGGATGAAAATGAAGCTCTAAGTGAGCTTTACCTTTTTAACAAAGGGAGTAGAGTGGAGAAATGAGTAGACCTTGGTGTATTTGTAGAGAGAGAGAGTAGGTTCTAGAGAGAGAAGCTCTAGATCGAGGGTTTTGAAATGTTTTAGAGAGAGAGAGAGTGATGAAAAGGTTAGGAGAAATGGCCTGATTACGAACTAATATACGGACAGTTTGCTCGAGCGCAAGAAGTGACGCTTGAGCGTCCAGACACAACAAGTTGTTCCGCTCGCGCGCAAGAAGTGATGCTCGAGCGTAGAACATACACTTCCAATAGTTTTGCAGACAGAAGACCAACACTCGAGCTCAAGAAAGGCCGCTCAAGCTAAGACCGTTCGAGTGTAGGAATCACCGCTCAAGTGTAGAATACACTCTCCTAGTAGTTTTGCAGGCCTGCAAAAGTACTGAGAGTTCACAAAGTCCGTTGAGCGCAAGAAGTGGCGCTCGAGCGTAAGAGCAAAAATCTGGGCAACATGGTTTTGAAAAACAATTTACCAACCTGTCCCAAAAACAACCAACACATCCCGATAGGCAAACTCAAGGAGGGAAAAGAGGAATAAGACAAGAGCAACAACACAAAACCAAGAAACCCGAGTCTAGAGTATCAAATGGATCGGTTCTAAACCAGAATCTCTA
This sequence comes from Camellia sinensis, assembly GCF_004153795.1. Classification (NCBI taxonomy): domain Eukaryota; kingdom Viridiplantae; phylum Streptophyta; class Magnoliopsida; order Ericales; family Theaceae; genus Camellia; species Camellia sinensis. Next base: position 44,348 of record NW_021027259.1, on the reverse strand, counting down.
TAATCCCCCCCTTAAAGAGTTTTGTTCCTGAAATTATAAATCAAACTTTATAACCATGCTTAAACCAATTACAACATTGATAATCAATCAATTTCAATACCATGACCCATCCACGGTCATTCATTCTCATCAACATGATAAACAAATTCTCAACACTACATATACAATTCATATTTCCAAATCATATACAATATTTATATTAAATCAACATAGCAAAAGTTTTAATACATGCTTAAACATTAACAAATAGGTTTGGATATTTCTCACGGACTTCTAACTCACATTCTCAAGTTGCTTCCTCAACTCCGTGATGTTGCCACAATATCTTAACTAAGGGAATTGTCTTGCCTTGCAAGACTTGGTCTCAAGTATCCAAGACTTGGTCTCAACTTTCTTTGTTGTTTCCCAGACTAACTCTGGACCCAACAAAGGTGTATCACCCACCACGGCCCAACACACAGGGGATCTACACGGTTGGCCATACAAGGCCTCAAATGGTGCCATGCCAATATCCGACTGGAAGCTATTATTATAGGCAAACTCCACTAAGGGCAAGTGCTTCTCCTGCGATCCCATAAAGTAAAAAGCACAACCCCAAAGCATATCCTCAATGATCTGAATAGTACACTCGAATTGCCCGTCAGTCTAAGGATGATACGTAGTGCTAAAAGTCAATCTCGTGCCCAAGGCATTCTGTAAGGTCTGCCATAAATGAGCCATAAAACTTGGATCTTTATTTGAAACAATAATCATAGGGACTCCATGAAGCCTCACTATGTCCCTAACATAAAGGTCGGCAAGATAATCGACCGAGTCACTCACGCGCATAGGTATAAAGTGTGCCAACTTGGTTAACCGGTCAACTACCACCCAAATCGTATCACTAACTCATTGAGTCCTAGGAAGACCCACAACAAAATCCATCATGACATGCTCCCACTTCCACTTGGCTATAGGCAAGGGTTGTAACAAACCCGTTGGCCTCTGATGCTCAGCCTTCACTTGTTAAGAAGTAAGGCACCTCGAAACAAACACGGCCATATCCTTTTTCATTCCCCTCCACCAAAACTGGAGATTAAGGTCGTGATACATCTTTGTGCCTCCCGGATGCACCATAAGGTGTGAATGATGAAACTCTCGAACTACTTCCTCTTGACAAGACTCCGGTACGAGAAGATGGTCACGTTATCTAACATTCGAATCGGGATACATATTCAAGCCTTTCTCCACCTTTCCACTGGAGATCTTCTCTCAAAGGGATTCCACTTCAAGGTCACCCCTCTGTGCGTCTATCACTCGGTTCATAAGTGTAGGCTGTGCAACTACCGAAAACAAGGCTGTAGACTCCACGGACTTGCCAAGATGCAAATCAAACTCACCAATAGCACCTAACATCTCTCATTCTCGGATGGCAATATTAGCCACACTACCAATAAATGTCCTACTTAAGGCATCGACCACAACATTGGCCTTCTCCAGATGATAATGTAACTCAAAATCGCAATCTTCTATAAACTCCATCAACCTCTTCTGCCTCAGATTCAAGTCCTTCTGTGTAAACAGATATTTCAAACTCTTGTGATTAGAAAATACCTCAAACTTCTCACCATACAAATAATGCCTCCAAATCTACAAGGCAAAGATCATCGCTGCTAACTCTAGCTCATGAATAGGGTAGTTTCTCTCATGTGTTTCAGCTACCGCGAGCCATATGCTGCTATTTTCCCCTCTTGCATCAATACACAACCCAAACCTTCTCGTGAAACATCACAATACATCGAATAGGCTGAACCCCTCTCTGGAATAATCAATACTGGAGCTGTGGTAAGTCTAATTTTAAGCTCTTGGAACGACTTTTCACAAGTCTCACTCCACATAAACTTAATTCCCTTTCTCATAAGTCTAGTTAACGGTGAAGCTAATCTAGAGAAATCTTTCACAAACTGACGGTAATACCCGACCAATTCCAAGAAACTACGGATCTCGAAAGCATTCTTAAGTTGTTCGCAATCTTGCACTGCCTCTATCTTGGATGAATCTACAGTCACTCCTTCCCCAGATACCACATGACCTTAGAACTTAACCTCTCTCAACCAGAATTCACATTTTCCAAACTTGGCATAAAGTTTGTGGGCTCTAAGTAACTCAAGTACTACCCACAAGTGTTCTTCGTGGTCCTCCTCAAAGGGTGAGTAAATCAAGATATCATCAACAAAGACGACTAAAAAACAGTCTAGGAATTCAAGAAAGATCCGGTTCATCAAATCCATAAACACGGCTGGTGCATTGGTTAGCCCAAAGGGCATCACTAGAAACTCATAATGACCATACCACGTACGAAATGTCGTCTTCTAGATGTCCTTCTCCCTTACTCTCAATTGGTGATAACCCAATCTCAAGTTTATCTTAGAAAAGCAACAAGACCCCTTCAATTGATCAAACAAATCGCCTATACGAGGCATTGGGTACTTGTTCTTAACAGTTATCCAGTTTAACTTATGGTAATCAATACAAAGTCACAACGCACCATCTTTCTTTTTGGCAAAGAGAGTCGGTGCTCCCCAAGGTGAAGTACTAGGGAAGATAAAACCCTTATCTAACAACTCTTGGAGTTGAATCTTCAACTCACTCAACTTGGCTGGTGCAAATCTATACGGTGCCATAAAAATTGGTGTCGTGCCAGGCACTAAGTCGATAGAGAACTTAATCTCACGATGGAGTGGTAAACTAGTGAGATCCTCAAGAAAAACATCCGGGTATTCAAAAACTATCCTTGGCAACTCAACTCGGACTTCATCACACATAGGGGTGTGCGCGGTGCGGGTCGGTGCGGTTTGAGAGAAAAATAGAAATTGTATGGCGGGTGGCGGATTGATAAAAGTGTCACTAGAATTTGTCATTTTTCTTATCAAAAATCGACGGTTTGGTTGGCAAATAATGACGGATTTGCCTTGGCGGTTCGGGCGGATTGGCGGTTTATAAAAAATATAATTCAACTTACAAAACTTAAATCAAAGAGTAAAAAAAAGATGAGAGATACCGTGATGTTAAGCATCTTGCGAAGCTTTCTTCTGATGCAGCAAGTGTAGCAACAACATGATAATATCAATGACTATGCCATCAGTTCATTACAAGCATCTGTGGAAGCTACAATGATCAAATACAATACATATCATTCAGGGTTTACAATATTTTGAAAATGTTTACTGTTGAAAAGTATTTAGATTGAAAAGTGAGCTGATGCAAGTTTGCAACATGGCCAGAAAAAAATAAGATTGAAAAGTGAATTGGAATTCAACTTTATTTTGGATTACTGACATCTTGAATTCCCCTCGAACAATAATGAAATACTATATTCTAAGGTATAGAACAACAAGCAAACTTAAGTAAAAAAGAATTTTTAGAATATTATAAAACATGATTTAATAGCGGTGCGGGTCGGTGCGGTTTGGAAGAAAAATAGAAACCGACGGATTGATAAAAGTGTCACTAGAATTTGCCATTTTTCTTATCAAAAACTGGCGGTTCGATTGGCAAATAATAACGAATTTGCCTTGGCGGTGCGATTCGGTGCGATTTTGGCGGTTTCAGCGGTATTATGCACACCCCTACTCACTACCCAATAAGTTGGCAAGAAGACAACTAAGCTCACTCCGCCTACGCGGATCATACATCGGTGTTAAGGCTCTATCAACCCGGTCCCCCAAGAAATAAAACCAATCACCGCTCAAGGTACATACAGTAACGCTCTGACAGTAGCAATCTATGACAGCCCGGTATGATGACAACCAGTCCATACCCAATATAGCATCAAAACTCGATATGTCAATCAACACAAAAGCAAAAGGAAGTCGGTGATCAGAAACCTCTATGTCACAACCCTGACACCCCCTATTCCAAAACAATCTCACCACCAATAGGTGACTCTACACTGAGAGGAGATGTTAACCGAGCCAATTCTAACCCTAAAGCCGATGCAAATGTAGACGAGATAAATAAATGGGATGCATCCGTAGCAATCAACACATTAGCAATGGAATTGCATAACAAGAAAGTATCTCTCACTACCGAAGGCGCTGGTACTAGGTTTGGTGTAGTAACAGCATACACACGCCCTGAAGGCCTTTACTCTACATGCTTAACCCTCGGAGCATAAGCCTAATGCACTGACTGAGACGAAAAGGCTCTCTAACTGGCCTTCGAGGCCTGTGCTGAATGTGAAAACTAGTGGCTCTATGTCTGCCTCGAACCAGATGCACCAGGTCTGCCACCTAACTGAGGGAAAAACCTCTTCATGTACCCTGCTTGCCCACGCTGATAGTAGATGAGTAGCTGCCCTCTCCCCTGGCTTTGGCTCTGGCTCTGGCTCTAGGAATGAGCCGAAGATGATTCGGATTGCTACCGTCCTTCTCTCTGCGGGCAAGCTGGAGACTTGTGGTCCGACTTACCACAATTGAAGCAAATGAAATCTCCCTAACCACCTCTCCCAGAACCTGAACTCAGCACTAGAAAAGTGGACCTTGACTGTGCTCCCTAGGACTACTGTGGGGTCGAACCCCTCTGCCTCTTACTGTCCCCCTAAACATCCTGACTCCTCTTGGAGCCCCTTATCCGCTCCTCCTCTATCTGCATCACGGTCTCAAGATGAGCCGCCGCCTCCATAAGGTATCCATAATCTCTAAGCATTGACCTGGCTACTTTGAACATAAGCCCGGTCGTCAACCTCTTCTTGAACTCCAAACGAACGATGTTCTTCAGTTGCCATGAGTTCCGATGCAAACCTCGACAAACTAGTAAATGTGGCCTCAAACTCGGCCACCTGTGTGTTCAACTGCTGGAGCTGAGAAAGCCGATCCCTCAACTTCTCCCTAACAGTGGAAGGCAAGAACTTGTCCTAGAAGGTGTTGACGAAAGCCTCCCAAGTCACTCCAATGAGTGCACGTGCATACTTCTGCCATTGACTTGCATCTCCCTTCAGCTAGAAAGATGCCAGGGTCACCCTCAAACCTCCGTCTTCGATGCCAAGCATCTCAAACATCGTCACCATCTGCTTTACCCACTCATTCACCTTTAGTGGCTCTTTGGGATCACCCAAAAACTCGTTCAGATTCAACTGGAAAAACTCTCGCTTAAAAAATAATGGCCCTGCCTTAGCTACTTGTGCCTGGACTTGATTCTCAGCTCTGAGAATGTCCATGGATTCCCACAATGCTCCAGCCATTTCGCGGGCAAAGGCGCCCATGGCTTGTTGACCAACTGGTTCAGCCACATTGGCCTGACCGACCCCCTCTTCTTGCGTCGGAATACCTCATACCTTTTAGGCCTACCACGCCTACCACCACCACGTCCATTTACTGACATCCTAATGAAGGCAACAAAAGAGATTAGCACATATACAAATATGCCAAAGTTAACTCACTCGCGTCCTAATGCGGTGGGCAATAGTAATTCACTCTACGTAAACACGTAGTCACATAAACACATACGAATTTTCCTCATAGATAATGACCGTCTTGTGGCGTTGCCAGAGTTCTGATTAGAAACAACAGTGATCAAGTGCTCTTCTAATAGGACTTCTAGAAACCCATAGACCCAATCAACATCTTAGGAATTAAATCCCATACCTCTATAATCACATAAGCCTGCTATCACATAGCATACCATACATACTAATGTCTCTATCAAGCAAGACAAACCCATTGTGGTAATAACCACTTCCCACGTACCCGAAGTATTCAAACCCAGTACGCTCTAATACTAAGTTGTAACGTCCCGAAATAAATACAATATACCCATCTCATAACAATCGATAAGTGGCAACATATATGAATTGTTAAGTTTTCACTAATCAGAGTTTAATATACAAAAAAGTGACACATGTGATATACATTCATAAACGTTATATCCTGAATCTACAACATGTGTTACAAGATTGAAAAATGAAATAAAAACTAAACAAATAACCATATGCCCAAAAGGCTTACACCTTTCTAAGTTAATGGTTGAGTACATCAAAAGTGAGTCTTAAGCTCAATATATATAAAGCTCTAGGCTTGTACAAAATGAATACAAAAGAACAAAACTGAGCCTTCAGCTCCACAGTCCTCCCAAGCTAAGTCCTTGGTGGAGGCATATCACCAGCACCTGAAAACAGTTTTCCCCAAATAGGGTGAGCCAAAGCCTTGTAGAAATAATCTAACGCAACATATATGAATCTTAACAAAGATATAAGGGTGAAATGCATATGCAACGCCCATGTCAAAATGGTTTACATTTCTTTTTCAAAATCATGCCATGCTCAATTTATATCACAATTCTCAATTCATATCTTTACAACGGAAAACAAGGGGGAAACCTCAAACTGGTACAACCTTTCACGGGTATTTTGTCCATGGGAAACCGTCAAACGTACCCATGTAAACGTAGTCTATACAAGCACTACTATAGCCATTTCACAGATATTTCATCTGCGAAAATTGGCACCCATATCTACACGCATTTTTTGAGACTTTTACCCTGGACACACAGGCCAACTTAGTTTGGTGATACACACCTCTTTCTAACTTTCACCAATTTTTGTCAAAATCATATACATTTGCAATATATTAAATAAGCAACAATATTCAATGCACATGGATGAGAAATTAGTTTCAATTTATCTAATCCTCATGCAATTTCTATAACAATCATAGCTATCTTTTACCGATAGCCCAAAACAGATATTTCTAAACAGATATAAAATCTCTAACACAGATAAACTTTCCAAAATTCAAGATGTGAGTGATAATACATATCTAACTCCTCCATCCATATTAATATCCATCCAATTTCACATTTCTATCATCAATTCTATTTATTTATATAAAATAAATATTTGGGACATTTAGTGCAAAACCCATTTTCTTCCAAAATCCAACCCAAGGGTCAAAATCAACGATTTGTTCACCACTCAACCTCATTTCCACTCTCATAACCATTTTGCAAACAACCATTTGAAAACCTCTCTTTTGATTTTAAACAAAAACCCTAGGTTTATTCAAAATCCTCCAAATCACAATATTATTTATAAAAAAAAATAAATATCTAAGTTAAAAATCATAAAGGAGTGCAGAGAATCCCTACATCGAAGCTAGAAAACCAAGGAGAGAGAGAGAGAGAGAGAGAGAGAGAGAGAGAGAGAGAGAAGAAACCTCAAGGGAGTAGGGTGGAGAATTGGGTAGACCATGGTGTATTTGTAGAGAGAGAATAGGTTCTAGAGAGAGAGCTCTAGATCTAGGGTTTTGAAATGTTTTAGAGACAGAGAGTGATGAAAAAGTGTGGAGAAATGGCCTGATTACGAATTGATATACGCACAGTCCGCTCGAGCGCAAGAAGTGACGTTCGAGCATCCAGACACAACAAGTTGTTTTGCTCGAGCGCATAAAGTGACGCTCGAGCGTATAACATACACTTCCAGTAGTTTTGTAGACAGAAGACCAATGCTTGAGCTCAAGAAAGGCTACTGTAGCTCGACTTTTTGCGCTCCTTTCGGAGGACTACTAGCCTTACAGTATCGAACTCCCGTGGCTCTGAATCTAATCTCATAAGTGCAATGTGAAATAGATAAACACCAAAAAGTCCAAATCAGGCAAATCTTTTTGAAAAATCGATTTTGAATCAAATTATCAAAAATGGACTGCTTTGCCAGATACAGAGTCGCCACCGAAATATTTTTGAAAAATTTAGGAAACCCATGACTCGTTTCAAAGGCCACGTTTCCGTCATCACCAAGATTGTCTCGGCTCCGGAACTTAGGTACGAGAGGAAAAGGTCATGAATTGAGCACCCCCGCTCGCCTGATCAAAGATCATCCTCTACTAATCATGATTTGAATCTTATTTACATTATATGCTCTTCTTCCGGTTATTAGGCTAACATTACTATGTGATGCGCACATAAGTATAGACTAATTTGCAAAAATTGAAACATTTTGATTTCATGTTTGTTTTGAAAATTGTTTCGAATATGTACCACTTGAAAAAGTGATCTCATATGAACATTACTCAAATTATTCCAATCCAAGCAATTAGCCTTCATCCACAAGCATTCAAGCAATTTATCATTTAAGCACTTTATCATTTAAGCACTTAGCCTCATGGTGAACATGCTTTGATATGGCAACAATTACATTCATGCAATATGCTAAAATAAATGAAAGCTCACCTAGTACTCTAAGCCCAAAAAGATGACAAAGTTAGAATAATGCATGATTCTAATTATGCAATATGACTAATGCAACACGACTAATGCAACACATGCAATATACAATTACTAGACTCGGTTACTAATATGGCATATAAATCAATTCGATAGCATGCGGTCTAAGCACGTATTCAAAGAATGTTAAACTAACAATGCAAGTTAGAATAATACGCCAAGCTCAATGCATGCAAGACAATGGATGCAAGGCATGCGAGATGCTAAACAAAACATGATACCCTAAACTAACCATCATAAACAGTTAACTAAAAGGGAGAAAGACATGGGGTTGGAAGACATACACATAATTACAATTGTGCCCTCTCGCAGGAGGGTTCAAATAAACTAACTAGCTAAGCTAATTAACTAGCTATTACACAATGAATTAACTAACTATTACAACATGAATAAACTAACTATGCTAGCTAGTTATTACAAAACCACTATTAATGAACTACTCTAGCTAATTAATATACTAATTAATTAATTACAAATAGCTAATTAATTACAACATGAATACAATATTAAATAAGTAATTAAGCTAACTAATCAACTCCTGGGAAGCGAGGAATGTTCATGCATGCATGGATTTCCACTTGAAAAGCACATTGTTCTGCTGCCAGAATGCTTCTGTTGCATAGTAGAACCTCTTTTCACCTCAGCCTCTGCTTTGTTCTGTTCCAAAAAAGCTGCTACTCAATTTTACAAAAGTGGCTGGTAGGCTAGAAGTGGTGGCCGGCCGGCCATAAATGGTAGCCTATCGGCCACAAAAAGTAGGCTACCGGTGTGATAACCCTGTTCCTCATTATGCTAATTGGTCCTTATTATAAATGTGATTATGTGTTTGATATGATTTGGTGTGCTATTTGTACAATATATGTGGTTTTGAATTTCTATCTGTTCGCCTTAAGAATATCTGTTTGATTATTTGCTTTGAAATTTAAATGGAAGGCCTTATCGGCCACAAAACTCGAAATTGACTACGCCATTGTGATTAGTGTAAATTTTAGAGCCTACGGTGAAATTTAATTGAAAATTGATTCAGATCAAATTAATCAGATTGAATTTGATGAATTAGTGCTCAATTATTTTATATTAAAATAATGTGACCAAGGGAGCTCTTATTAAGGCCATTACACTCTCATTTTTGCTTCTTTTTGAGCTCAACATCTGAAATTATGCTCTAGAGAGAGAGAGGGACCGAATTTAGTGAGAGAAGAGGCTCAAGGTAGAGATTTGCTAAGGAACTTGGTAATCTTGAAGCTACACTCAAGAATTAAGCATAAGTTTGGAAGATTAAAGCTCCTAGGTGAGTAATCAACCCTTAATTCATGAGTTTGAATTGTGTGTTTGTGAATTGAAGATTAAATGGTGGGTTAGATCATGAATTGAGTTGGTTTTGTTGAATTGGAAGTCATGGAACACATGCATGTAGGAAATTGTTAGGAATTTCCATGTTTGAGCATAAAGTGTGTAATCCATGTTGAATTGTGAATGAAGTCCATGTAATGGATCATCTCTTTACCAATTAAGTTGGGAACAATGAGTATAGCTCACATGCATGTACAATTTATAAGAATATGAGTTTGAATGTATGAATTTGTTATGTTGGAAATGAATTTGATGTGAGATTGGGACATGCATGTGATTGATTTGTGAAATTGGACTTCATAATGTTGTAATTTGGTGTTTGTACCATGTTAGTGCATGTATGTGTGAATTTTGAGCCAAAATCATGCGTTTAGAGCCTTTGAATATCAAGTTAAATCTCAAGAACAAGTTCTGGAAAATCCAGAAAATTTAATGTCCGCTCAAGCGGGAGAACCGTCGCTCGAGCGTAAAATTCGAGCTCCCAATATTTTCTGCGGACATGGCGTCCGCTCGAGCGGGGAAGTTCACGCTAGAGCAGGGAGCTATGTAGACCGAGTTCGCGCTCGAGCGTCCGAGTACGCGCTCGAGCGTAAATTTGATGTAGCCAACACTTTTGCAGACCTCATGGGTCCGCTCGAGCGGGGAAGTCCACGCTTGAGCGGGGACCCCTGTTTCTGAAATTTTGAAAGTACATTCTGTGTTTCGTTTTCCGTTCTCTTTCACTTCTAAGTACTCTTAGGCATACATTGAGCTTTATGAATAAATTAAAAGGGTAAGACTGAAGCCTAAAGAGGAATATTTGAATTAAGAATGGATTGAACTGTTTGTGACCCTTTGTGTTCATGGAATGTATAGGGTTAAGCTCCAGGGCAAATCAACCAACCGATCGCTGCGAGTAATATCTGAACAAAGATATCTGAAATATGTTGTTTGTCCAATTGCTTACTTCTATGTAAGTCTTATAAGTTCGATAATTTGAATAGTGGACAATGTTGGCTATGCCAAATGAATGGGCCAAAGGCCAGTCTGACATGAATGAAAATATGAATGGGCCATAGGCCAGTTTGACATGAAAGTTTGAATGGGCCAGAGGCCAGTTTGACATGAAAGTATGAATGGGCCAGAGCTTGATCTGAATGAAAGAATAGATGGGCCAAAGGCCAGTTTGATCTGAATAAAAGACAAACGGGCCCAAGGCCAGTATGACACGAAGGAATTGGGCCCGAGGCCGTATGATGTGTTCGGAACCGCAATTTCTTGACGTAAATTTGTATATATATATGTTAATAGAAATATGAATTGGGCCCAAGGCCGTTTGAAGCATGTTATTCTACATATCGTCTGTATAACTTCCTTATTTGATATTATTCACTGGGCTTTTGCTCACGCTCATTCATGTGTTTGTAGGTGAGCCAAGAGGGGTCCCAACCCAGCCTCAGTGAAGTTTGTGTGGAACAACCAAGGTTTTGAAGAGTCAGCCCTTGCGTCTTACGCACGAGACCAGTCTTCGCCTTTTTGCTATTTTGACTTATTTTGTCTTATTGGCGAGGACTTTGATTTATGTTTGTATATAGTTTTGATTGGCTGACCTAGACTTAACTGATCCCGTCTGTACAGAACTTTATGTCATTGTATTTTGTTGTGAGTTATTAACATGTATATGTATGGTTTGTTATGACGTGCCATGTAAGCACAACTCTATGAATAAAGTTTTAAATTTTGCTTCCGTTTGGCCCCTTTACTCTGACGAGTTATGTTCGGTTTGATTTGAGGCCGTAGGTAATCTCAGGATTACTGGCCGGTTACATCCTTAACCCATAGGGGTGGGTTCGGGTCGTGACAACCGGCCACTGAAGCTTGGTTTCCCCTGCTGCAACAGAAGGCATACAGAGCACAAATAGGGTATTTCTAAAGGTATGTTTGTACACCTTACCCCTCCTTATCATCAAACAGCTCAAAGGAGTGGCAAGCTCAATTCACAAGCCATCAATCGATGTAATTTGATTGCATGATGGCTTATGAACCAAGGTGTACAATTTCAATAAATGCAACAAATAAAGACTCCCAAACCTCCACTTATCATGGATTGATCAAGGGAAGTGGTTGACATTAACTCTTGAACCGTTTACATCACTAACAAGTATGAAACGACTCAAGACTCAATGGGTTCAATTAACATCCCACTGAACCCAAGTTGATTATTATCTTGCATCACTTTTTGTCCCAATTCTATTACTCCGTTTTAATTACCAACCATTCCTTAGTCAATTAAGTCCAAAAGTGAGCTTTAAGTCCTCTAATGGAAAGGAGTACTAAACCAAGAGTTGTTTTAGGTATGAGAGAAATGTCATGCCGTTGGTAATGAACCCCCAAAGGGATTAAACCACAAGACCTCAATCTCAAGCTTTAAACAAACAACTAGTTTGAAATAGCTTTCAAAGCACAAAAAAAGCCAAGAAATGAGGGAGGTTACAGAGATGATTAGAGGTGATCACAAGTATGGAAAGTAAGAAATAAACACTATTAACTTAAATAGGTTAGTAGCTAAGGCCTAAACCACGAAGCCTATGAGGACAATTACACTACAAGCATGCAATACAAGGCTAAAATGCAATGAACAACTGAAAATAGTCCTAAAATAGTGCTAAATCAGTCCTAAAACATGCTGTAATTACGACAAAAACAGCTAGAACAATAAGCTAAAACACGGAGCATGTTAAGATAGTAAACAAGCACAAGGGAGGCTTACTGCTCCATTTTTGGGACTTCAAAACATGATTTTAGCCACTAAAAAATCTCTGAGATTCAGTATTAAAAAGCTCAAAAAAAGTTGACAAAGAAGTGGGAAACACAAGGGCAAAGACCTAAGAAATGAGGTACAAAGAATCCACCCCTAACGGCCTTAAACCACAAGTTTCAGCCTAAAAATACAGAGTATAAACAGCCCAAAAATAGTTTAAAATAGTAGGCAAAATAGAAAATAATGCAAAGAAATAAGCCAAGGCTTATACCTCTTAAAGAGGAGAACCCTTTCTCGGTCTCAAATCAACACTTACACACCCTCAAGAGCTCAAAGTAAGCTTAAAAGTACCTCAGCTCAAAGACCACAAGGTTTGGTTTAGAGTGTATAGGCAAAAGCTTAAGAATTTGCAAAGAGAGGGAATTGTAAAGAGAGAGAGAGAGAGAGAGAGAGAGAGAGAGAGAGAGAGAATTTTGCTCCAAAATGTTCAACCCTCAAAAATGGAAGGGGAGACTTTCTATATATAGAAAAACATGAAACTCCCTCAGAAATATCAATACATACACGTGTAGGCAAGTGCATGCATCTGTGCAAGCAGTTGGTGCATCTGGTCAAAATATCTGCCAAAACACACAAGTGGCCGACAGGCCACTAATTGTGGCCGGCAGCCCACATTGGTAGCCGGTAGGTCCCAAGGTTTTTTAGGCTTGAAAAACTATGGTTTTGGTCCAAAAACAAGGCAAAAGGTGTGTAGGGTTTGAAGGCTCAAAGCTGTGACATTCTGCTGAGGATTTCGAGCACTTGACAAGCATATACAAATTCATCATTGGGTGTACAAGCGGTGGTGCCCAAGTCATAAGGGTGGTCAAAAATAGGGTGTCTACGACCGCTCAAGCTGAGACCGCTCGAGCGCAGGAATTACCACTCGAGTGCAGAATACACTCTCTTAGTAGTTTTGCAGGCTTGAAAAAGTACTGAGAGTTCACAATGTTCGCTCGAGTGCAAGAAGTGATGCTTGAGCATAAAAGCAAAATTCTGGGCAACAAGGTTTTTGAAAAACAATGTACCAACCTATCCTAAACACAACCAACACATCCATTATTGCCAAACTCAAGGAGGGAAAAGAGGAATAAGACAAGAACAACAACACAAAACTAGGAAACCCAAGTCCAGAATATCAAATGGGTCGGGTCTAAACCAGAATCGCTATATGATGATTGAGATGGCATGAGGTGATGATGATGAAATGACATAAAGGAAGCAAAGGGGTAATAAAGTCAATTTGTCGAGGCCAAAATTTTCGTCATAGTGGCATTTAGGGGTAATTCTATTTCCACACACTATGTACTCTTTGTGCAAACACTTAATGAGTCTTTATTTATTTATTTATTTATTTATTATAGTTTTGTCTAAAAATAAAATTGTCAAAATAACCTTATCTTCTTCATTTAAAACCTTAATTCCCAAGCCATAATCCCCCACCACTCCTTTGGCGACGACCTTGACTACTTTTTCTGTAGCGCCATCTTTTCCAACTTCGTATTTGATGTCATCCTCCTTAACCTCTTCACGGAATGACCCCCTATTCATGGTAGATGGGGCGGTGTAATTATGGGGGTCACGGTACCGGGTTTATGAAGAAAAAGTGGATAGTGAAACTAGACGCTGTGGAGTAAATGGATTGGTAATAGCAGCCGATGATGGTAGAAGGATGAGTGGAGGTGGCGGTACAATTTTTCTATGGAAGAGGTGGTGGTTGGTTGTCGATGAATGAAGAAGATAAGGATTAGGGGGCTAGGGTTAGGGTTTGAATGATGAAGAAGATGAGAATATTTTTGGTAGGATAGGATATGTACTGAGCTAACCATAAGATTTTAAATTCATTAAGTGTACGTTTAGAGAAAATATGTGTATTGAGAGGATTTCGTGTATTGAGAGGATTTTAAATTCATAACGGCGCAGCTAAACACATTGATTATACGACATTCAGCCTTTATATATGAGAGTAGATATAGTATATATAGGGGTATTTTGGATATTTTGCACCAACATGGTTTATGGAGAAAATATTCAGCCTTTATATATAGGAGTAGATATAATATACATAGGGGTATTTTGGATATTTTGCACCAACATGTTTTATGGAGAAAATATTTTAGAGTGTAAATTTTTCGACAAACAAAATTTAAATTTAAATTTATAAATCGAGTGCTTTTTTTTAAATTATTTATGTGGTGATGTGGTTTGGAAATACTCTCTAGATCCAATGGAACGCTCGTGATCCTCAGCTAGTAACCTGAAAAAGAATGAACACTTCGGTCGGGAGTGCCGGAATTAGCACTTTGACAGTTAAGTCAGTGTATACTCTCTTGATTGCTTGTATCTTAAGTTAAGCATATTAATTCTCACATACCTCTCTCTGGATGGTGTTCTTCTATTTATATCTTTTTATTTCTTAAGGTGGGCCCTCCTTCAATTCGTCGTATAACTATTTACTCGGCTCCTTTTGTTGCCAATCGCTCTTCACTCGGCCCCTTACTCAACTGGTTATTTGGCCGAATAGGGTACCTCTGGATTTGTATGTATAAGATGGGGTCGAATGCGATATATGAATTTTGACTCTCCAGGTCCATCTACTCAGCCTCTTTACGTCTCTCGATATTCGGCCCCCACAACATGTATGGAGAATGCATTCAGTGACCAACAGCTGGCACATAAAATATCTAAAAAATGAGAAAAATGGCCGCCGGCCATCAATGTGGCCGACCGGCCACCACTGATGGCCGATGGGAACAAACCTTGGCCAATGGGTTATAGGGCTGGCCGATAGGTCACCCTTTTCCCCAGAATCAAAGCTACAAACTCTTGGTCCACAACCAAGCACAAAACAGACAAGTTTCAGGAGCTCAAAGGCAAGGCACACCGCCAAGAACTTCGGACGTTCAAAATGAACACAAGCATGGATGATCATCGAGTGTTCAAATAATGATGTCCAAGTCTTAAGGATGGTCAAAAATGGGGTGTCTACAGTTGCCCCTCTTTGACAGAACTCAGAATTCATGAAATGATGGGAGTGAATGTCAAAGCCCAGAGACGACCCATTTTTGACAAGGCCAAAGACTTAGACAAACAAGCAATCAAAACAAAGAACGGTTGCGCCCATAGGCTGCCTACGTATCCCTTTGCAAGGTATCAAACCAACGTAGTTCTGGGGCAAGATGCAAATCACATGCATGATGCAGAACATAACTTATGATCATGCAATGAGAGCTATAATGAAACATCCAGATGCAAGTGTAATGCAAAGAAATGCTACAGCAAACTCGTACATGAGCAAGTAAACACGAACCAAACCACATTTCATGCAGAAAGGATGTAAGTAAATTATGCAATCTCAATTGCGCCTCGCGCAAAAAAGGTAAAGAACAACAACCGTCGGGCACACTCGAGGCGGCAAACAAGATCCCAACGCATGGCACACGCGAGGAACAAGAAGCAATGATAACAAATGAAACACATCCAACTGTTATGCAGCCAAAACAAAGAGCGGTATAGGCATCGGAATCCGTCCAGACGCATTTAACCAAAGCGTCCTAACACATCACACGCGAAAGGGAAAAGAGAGCAATGTAAACACTGAAGAGTGGTATAAACATCGGGCGAACGGCCCAGTGTTTCTAGCCAAAACAAGGTATAAGCGTTGGGTACACAGTCCACACGTTTCTAACCGAAGCAAGGTATAAGCATTGGGCACACGGTCCAAACGCTTCTAACCAAAGCGAGGTAGGGTGGTATAAACATCGGGTACACGACCCAAATGCCTCTAACCAAAGGGGTGGTATAAGCGTTGGGTACACGATCCCAAACACTTTTAACCGGGAGGGTGGTATAAACATCAGGTAAATGACCCAACGCTTCTAACCAAAGGGGTAGTATAAACATCGGGCATACTTGAGTGTTTCTAACTAAGGGAGTATAGACATCGGGCACACGACCCGATGTCTGCAACCAACGAGGTGGTATAAGCATCGGACACACGGTTCAAACGCTTCTAACCAAGGGGGTGGTATAAACACCGGGCGTACCCAAGTGTTTCTAACCAAAGGGAAGGTATAAACACTAGGCATACCCGAGTGTTTCTAACTAAGGGAGTATAGACATCGGGCACATGACCCAATGTCTTTAACCAATGAGGTGGTATAAGCGTCAGACACACGGTTCAAATGCTTCTAACCAAGGAGTGGTATAAACATCGAGCACACAACCCAATGCTTCTAACCAACGAGGTTGTATAAGCGTCAGACACACGGTTCAAATGCTTCTAACCAAGGAGTGGTATAAACATCGAGCACACAACCCAATGCTTCTAACCAACGAGGT
>NW_021027258.1:60789-113491 GCF_004153795.1 Camellia sinensis | reverse complement strand
CCATGAAAGTGGGCCAAAGGGCCGTTTGACATGATGAGATGGACGAAGGCCGTTTTCATGAATGGAAACCCGATGGCAAAGGCGAATGTTTTGGAACTACAGTTACTGCTTGCATTTTCGTTATGTTATATATATAATTTGGTTGTAAAAGAAGTATGAATTGGGCCCAAGGCCGTTTGGAGCTATTGTTTTACATATTGTTGTAAACTGCTGATATTTGATATTATCATGGGCTATCGCTCACGCTCCATTTATGTATTTGTAGGTGAGCCAAGGGAAGGTCCAAACCCAGCCCCAGTGAAGTCTGCTAGAAACAACAGGAGTTTGGGGAGAGTCAGCCTTTGTGCCCGCGCATGAAGGACCATCCTTGCCACTTTCACTATGTACCTAGTTTGTCTTTGTTGGAAGGACCTAGTGGCTTGTTTGTACATATCTGTTATAGGTTGACTCGTTCTGAACGTTCCGTGTCTGTAATGATTTTGTGAAACTGTACTTATTGATGGTGAGTATTATTAACGTATCTGGTATGGTTTGTTTGATTGATATAAGCACGCTCTATGGACAAGTTTTTTAATTTTGCTTTCGTTTTGGCCCCCATTAACTCTGTTTAAAATTACGTTTTTGAACAGTCTGAGGCCGTTAGGTAAATTTTCTCATGTTACTGCCGGTTACGTTCCTTAAACCACGGAGCGGGTTCGGGTCGTGAACATGTGCCAGGATTCAACAAAGGATGCCATACCACATCCTCACAAAATAACACAAAATTCTAGATTAAATAAAAATACAATCAAAAAGAAAAATAATAATATTAAGACTAAGATACAAAAAAATATCAAAAAAACAGGTCGTACGATATTATTAACCTCCATTCTAAATATGAGTCTACATAGTCGATATTTGGATCACATGTTTTTTTTTAAATATTTTGCGTCCAATTCGTTGGTCTAGCATTATTGTAAGGAAAAAAAAAAAAAAAAAAAATTTTCTCATTAATGAAGGACATTCAACATTGTCTCCAAACAGCTCACGTGGGTTGTATTCAAGAAATTGTCTTTGCAGTAACATTCCACGTGCCAGTCGGAAGACACCAGACCCACGATTAATTGGCATTTCGCGGTAACAACTCCATACTGAATTTTCGACCCACAACACTTAAAGTGCACCATTATATTTTCCAGTGGTGAAGTAAAGGTTCAATTGGTCATGATCAGACCCAACTTGTCAACCCGGCAGAGCCATAGAACCCTTGGGCTCGACCACCTCAGTGGAGTTGGGTTCTGGACCACAGTAAAGGAGTCATCAATTTGTTGATTAGGCCAAAAAGGGTTGGAAGATTTGAAGTCATGTTGGCTTGGGCTACCTTGATAGCCGTTTGGGTTCTTGCCACTGATGTTGTTCGTGTAAGTAGAAGTTTAGCTTTGTGAGCTTCTCCTTTTTGGAACTGAGCTTTTGAACCAATCATACCATTGGCTTTGGGGGCTTGGGCAAATGCCATGAACACAGGCATGGCTATGGCTATTGAAATTAAGGCATTACAATTATGCTACCTTCCTCATCTTCCTCTTTCTCTGAAATATGGGTTGGTTTGAGAAGTTTATATTTAGATTCTTATATAGTTGTTGTTAAACCTAGACAGTAGGATTGAATGTGATTGGAGTAGTTGGGATTGTGTATTGGGTGACCAAACTTCTATTGCTACTCGTGTTTGAAATGGTGTATACAAAAATTAAAAATATATATATTTAAAAGGTATATATCATGCGGGCTAGTTATGAACATTTATAATTTAATAACATTATACTTGTCATATTTTTATAACATATTATGTTGGGTAATGTTATGGTACACAAGGGTATATCACATACAAGTTATGATATTTGTAAGTTTGATTATCACAAATGTTATAACTTAATATTATAAAAGTCATAACTGAAAAAAAAAAGTTATAACCATGCACTACATAAGGAATAACCAAAAAAAATTTTGGATTACAATCAAAATAATGTTATAACTAATATCACAATTAATTATAGTTATAGACCAAATTTTTTGGTCTCTAAAAATATAAATTTTGTTGAAAAAAATATTTAGGGATTAATTTTAATTGTCGCAAGTACAATCGTTAAAAAGTCGTACTGAAAAGTCAAAAAAGAGCTTTTAGGGACAATTTTAAGAATAGCACTAATAAATACACTTTTAAGGATAAAATAACTTGGTCCAAAAAAGATTTATTTTTTGAGACAACTTTTAGTTAGTAATTCATTACTAAAGGTCCAATTTTGTAGCTAAAAATAAAATAATAACACTTTTGACGACAAAAATATTTTATTCTTAAAAAGTGATTTTATCTCTAAATTTTTGTCTTTAAAACCTTAATTTATTATAGTGAATACCACAACGTGTATGTATAACTAAGTTATAATCAAATCATAATTAACATTTTTATAAATCATAATTTATAGTCAAATACCTCAAAAGTCGTAGGGAGCATATGAAAATTTTTGATTGTTTTTTTTATCTTTTCTGAATATGATATTGGTATAATAAATTCCACCCCTCATATATAATTTGAATATATATAGTGTTGACAATTACACTGAAAACAGTATATGGTAAGCTAAGGCGGTAGGTTGTGATTATGTTGATTCTTAAGCCCCGTTTGGGGACTTACTTTTTTAGTCAAAAAGTCAAAAAGTTACCTTTTTAGCCAAAAAGCCAACAACTCATACCAAAAAGTCAAAGATTCTCTTTTCTCTCTACTTTTTGCACATCTTTTCGTAATTAACCAAAAATTCATCCCAAACATATAAGTTTTTTTTACCTACTTTTTTAACCAAATAACCAAAAAATTACTAAATTAGCATGTTCCCAAACGAGACCTTAGGTTTTTTTTTTTACTTTTTCAAAGCTCCGTCATTTGGTTAAGCCTCTTGTGACTTTAGATACATTGAGCCCTTCATATATTTGAATTTGTTAATGTTGATTTTTTCGCATATATTTTTCTTGTATTTTATGAGAGGTAAGACTCATTACGTCTCTCTTGATTTTGTATTATTAATAAAACTAATAGTTAACTCGTATAATGTATGTGTTATTTTTTTTTAAAAATATTTGATGATATAATGTGTATTATAAATGAATAATTTTAATTTTAATTTTAATTTAATTTAATTTAAAATTAAAAAAAATTAAGCTATGATTTTAATTATTTGTTTTGATAATATTGGCTCTATCGTTCTATAAAATTATTACTTGAATACTTATACATATTAATTTTAGTCAAATTATTTTGTATTTTGATAATTTTAGCTCTGTCGTATTATAAAAGTGTAATTAATATATAATAATTTTGTATAATATATATATCAAATTATAAAATAGGAAAATAAATACTTATTTTGATATTAAAAATAACAGTTAAATTAGAAGAAGAATTAGTAACATAAACTTAAAAGTAATTCTAACTATTAAATTTTCTTGTATATTCATTTGGAAGATAGAAATATGTAGAAATAGAAATTATATAAAATTTATTTACAAAATTAAATAGAAATCTATTGTAGTTGGATTGTCATATAATGATTTTATGTGATATATATTGTGTGAGTGAATTTCTGACCACACTGCCAACTCAGTATTCACCTGAAGAGCACTGGTAGAATAGATGGCGCCTGAATGACCTGCAACAGAAAGAAGAGATTCCGGCGGTGGTTCGTCCACCCGGGGGCACTCCGATGCTCAAGTCAGTTATCTCTCTAAGATAAAAAAAAAGTGCTCAATTCACTATTCAGAGTACAAATTGCGTACCTTAGACCCATGGGGGTGCCTCTCTTTTGTAGTTAACCCAATCTTAGTCCCAATAGAAGCCTAACTTCAATGGACTTCAGCTCAGTGCTTATCTTGGACTCTCCAGTAGATAAAGATAAACTTCCTAAGAGTTTTATCCTTATCCAAGCTAAAGTACTTCCTCATTCTAGGACTCTTGTCCCTTATCCGCTTATCCCGGACTCCGATATCTTCGGAGATAATCTCGGCCTAGCCAAGATCACCTCGGCGTTACGACCAAGACACATGGCACCCTAGATGACACGTCGGCGTCACCTTGGCCACGTGTAGGTACTCACAAAATATATTGCCACAACTGCCCCTTAGGTTCTCTTACCTCGACATTCTGAGGTGATGGAACCTATATCGTCATATCGTATAGCATATCGGATTTCTTGCTGTATCATCCATTTACCGAGGTCATAATACGTCGGCTTCACACGACCAGGTCCAGCCGAAGTCATTGCTTTATTAAACCAAGAACTCCAAAAGTTTTATCACGCGTATAAGCTGTTACGCAAAATAAACGACGTGACACCAAAATTCATTCGGAATTTCGTTTTATCCTCCCAACTATACCTTTAAAATCAATTTGCCCCCAAAATATAAAAAAATTAAAATTAAATATTTAATAAATAAATTGTTATCGCAATAATGAAAAAATTAAATTTTAAATAATATATATTTGCAAAAAAAAATAAAAAATATATAAAAATTCTCGTTTAGAATTATCTCGAAACTGTGAAACATATATAATTCGACAGACATGTCGTACCAGTACTAGGTAATTACCAACATATGATATTTCTGCATACGTACCGGGTATACAAAACATGTATTCAAATTTTTCTTTCTTAATTTGTGGCGTATCCAAACATATCTGGTATATACCCAAGCGGTACCGTACTTCAGTCGAAAAATATTTTCTTCTATTACGAAGATAAAATTTCTTTTACCAGACTTCTTTTTCATTTTTAATTTTGTGCTTAGCATGATTTTAAAATTAAGCTATGGTTTGTAAGTTATTTAATATAATAATGTTTAATTTTGGTTTATCTTATACCTATACTTTTAGCATTAAATGTCAATTGTATGTTGGATTTAACAAGTAAACCATTTAATAATTTTGGTATTATTCCAAATTAAAAGCAAATATTTTTTTATAAACATATTAAGTCGTATACATATCCTACTTTTTTTTTTTTGATTTTACCATGTCGACATACCCTTATCGTACCAATACCAGTTCTCATATCCGTACCTGTGATTAACAGGTCTCAAATTATCTTGAGTCGATCTTGAATAAACTTATTGAGCCGAAAATTTCCTACCTACTCTATATGTATGTGCGCGTGCAATTGTAACTAGTTTATTACTCAAAATAATTTTAATAGAATTGATCGATTAATAGTAATTTCAAAATTGAGTGAATTTTTTTTTTCAAAATTCAGTAAGTACCCAGTACGGGTACGATATGTTTGTCAAAGTACGCATGCTTCATAGTCACAAGATAATTCTAAATGAGAATTTTTATAATTTTTTTGCAAAGTATATATTATTTAAAACTTAATTTTTTCATTATTGAGATAAAAAATTATTTATTAAATTTTTAAATTTAATTTTTTTATATTTGGGGGGTAAATTGATTTTTAAAGTATAGTTTGGGGGGTAAAATAAAATTTTAAATGAGTTTTAGTGACACGTCAATACATTTCGTCTAATTGTAGGCGAAATGTGACGGCATGAGTTAAATTAATCAAAATTTCAAAAAATTAGATTTAAAAATCTAATAATCAAATTAAAAAACACATGAAAATTTAGGGAACAAAATAATATTTCTTCAACATTATATGGTAAGATAAAGCGGTAGGTTATAATTTTGGTGATTCTTAATTTTTTTACTTTTTCAAAGCTCCCTAATTTTGGTTAAGGATCTTGTGACTTTAGATAGGTTGAGCACTTCATATATTTGAATTTGTTAATGTTGATTTTTTCGCATATAATTTTCTTGTATTGTATTGTATGAGAGGTAAGACTCATTACGTCTCTGTCGATTTTGTATTATTAATAAAATTCTATTTATGCGACTGAGATTTACCACAAAAAAGAAGATATAAGGCAGTAGTTTTTTTCTTCTTTTATTTTGTTTCTTATTTTTTTTTTTTAGATTGATATCTAGGCTGTTTGGAAAGAGCTAAAATACCTAAATAAAAACAAAAACAAAAAGATAAAATAATGTAATTTAGCTAATAAGGCAAGATGTTTCATCCAAACCATAATCATTTCATTTTTTTTCTTACAAGCATCACATCTAAATCAAAAAAGACTAAACTTTTTTTTTTTTCAAACAGAACTAATTTAGTCAAGCTTAATTCATCAAAAAATCAAAAACCCAGGCTAAATTAACTCTTCCCAAACGAAGGCTTAAGCTCATTTATTTAACTGGTTGGAATCATCAGGAGTTGTTTAGGCAACCCGATTAATAATATATACTATTAAATTTATATATATATATATATAATCTGGGTAGGGAGTGTAGTTATAGTGTTAAGTTAGCATGTGTCTTCTTGGTGAAAATCCAAAAACCGTACAGATAGGTGCCGAGCATTCCGGTTAATATCGGTAAAAATGGCAATTGGTAGTACTTGTAGCCTACTTGCAGACGCATCTTAGAGATTTTCAGTGTTGTATTCACTGCCCTGTTTTCTATTGTGATGAAAATGATTTCATGAATTGTGATATAAACGTGGTGTGGCATGGTTTTGGAAAGAGATATAAAATGTTTGGACACGAGCATTGCATATGCATTCACCTTATAACTCTGTTAAGATTACACTGTGTTAGAGTATCTTTACTGGGTTTTGGCTCACCCTATGTGGAAAACTATTTTCAAGTGTTGATGATATTTCAAGTGTTGATGATATGCGTTTGCCAAGGCCGTAACTTAGAAGAACTTAAAGCCGAGGGCTTCTTGTTTTGTTTTTGTTGTATTTATTTTATACAAGCGTAGGGCTTTATTTGTATTGAGTTTCAACATCATTTTTGTTGTAACCAAGTATCGTCTTGAAAAGTTGTAGCTAACAGGGCATTACCTTATTTGATTAGCTTTTATTTCATATATTTTGCTCATGACACATGTTATAAATTTAGAATTAGGACTTATGAATGTATTATTGCATGTGTTATTCATTTTATGAAAGGAAATTACTTCATCTCATGTTGTTATTTAATTAATGTTGTGAGTTTGTTTTATTGTTATATTTGCGGGGCGTTATAAAGTCCAACTATTATGACCTATTAATAGTTTACTCTAGAAAATATATAAATGGTGATTCTATTTACACACCACTATTTCTCTCAATTCACACCATATCTCCAATTTTTTTTTTATTACCTTTCTATCATTCAATCAAATTACCAACACACCCCTCCCTAGGACTGTGCATAATACCGCCAAAACCGCCAAGGCTGCACCAAATCGCTCCAAACCGCGCAAAATTTCAATTTTGGTGGGCAGGTGGGAGGTTTAGCTGTAACGATCCTAATTTTTCGTAAGTCATATTTATTATTATTACTTTATTTTATTTTTGACTTTATTAATTGTGTGGTTACATGAGAATTTAATATGTTATTTAATTAATTTAATGTGCTATTTAATTATATATAATTAATTTGAATATTTATATATATTGATATATTTTTTTTATATACATGAAAGGTGTTATATATATATATATATTGATCTAATGCTTATATTTATATATGTTATATTTATATGTATTTATATAATGTTATATAATAGTCAATTAGGTTAGAATAGGGATTAGGAAATCAAAAGAAAAGAAGAAAAGAAAAAGGGAGAGCAGCCGAATGTAAGAGAGAGAGGGAGAGAGAGAGAGAGAGAGAGTAATCAAACTAAGAAAAGGAGATTAGTTCCAGAGTGAAGGAGAAACGGGGAAGAAAGAAAAAAAGAAAGGAGAGAAAAGAAGAAAAAAAAAGGGTTAGGGTTTTGTTTTGTTGGCTTTATTAGTTCTTTAAATAATTTTTTAATCTTCAAAAAAATATTGTGAGTACAAAACGCATTTCCTTTGATTTATGTTTAATTTGTTGTTTTTATTTATTTATTTTTATTTATTTGATGTTGGTTTGATTTTATATTTACACGAAGATGATTGATTGATTTTAATTATTTTGATTAGTTGTGTATGTAAGATTTAGGATTTTTAGATGATTGATTGATTTTAATTATTTTGATTAGTTGTGTATGTAAGGTTTAAGGTTTTTATATGGATTTATTTTATGGTTGTAATCATACCCATGGATATATGAAATTAAAATAAACTTGGAACCCATAGATAAATTCCTTGTACTCCACCATAACTCCATGAATTGTTGTTTTATTTGAGTATTTGTGAGAAAGTGTTTAAAAAAGTAAGGATTATGAGATTTATTTGAATGCCTTAGGCTTGGCATTATTATGTTTGTTCTTATGAGTGGATGAGAAATTGTGTACATATATATTGTTGCCTCGTTATCATGAGTAGCCGAGTGCTTTGATTTATGAGCGTACGTATATGCTAACCATCTGGGGAGTGTGAGTCAAACTCGGGATGATATCTCCGTGCAAGTTTGGCTTCGGAGCGGTGTTAGGTGTATGGGAGGCACATGAGATATATGTGTAGGCCGGAAGTAAAGGGCCGAAATGGTGAAGTTAAGGTACAAAGAATTTAATTATGAATTTATTGGTATAGTGTAAATTGTATTGATTTGTACAGGTTGAAAAATAGTAAACGATCTCGATAAATTATGAAATTTGAGTAGATGCATGTATATGTGATTCTATACAACTTTTGTGTCTTAACTTTTTATTAAAAAGATTGATTAGAACTTATAATCAGATGATCTTGATTATTGTAGTTTTGATTCATTTTAGCAATGCATATTTTAGAGGCTATTTTAACGTACGAAACGAACTCATTTTTATTGGTTTCGCATAAATTGAAGTAAAATATTATTATAAACACTTTTTGTGTTTTGAAATTTTCCGAAAAAAATCATCTTACAGCAGTTTCTTTTCGTTTTCAATTCTAGATTTTTCGAACGAATTTTGGTTAGGATTTTCTATTAAGTTTTTCTCTTAACCTGCTCAGTTTCTACTAAATTCGTTCGCGTAGCCTTTTAGGAAATTTGATTTTGTACAATTTTTGTTCTTTGAGTTTTGGTCAATTCGAATTATTTAAGTATGAAATGGTGTATTTTTATACTTCTTTAGCAAGTTATTTATGATTAAATTATACTAACTTTATTTTTTTACAGGATGATGGGTTTTACTAACATTTTATGCAAGGCTGACCCGCCATATTTTTATTTCTATTTTGTTTATTCCATACTCAATTTATATTTCGTTGTGTACGGACAAGAAACTAAATGCCACCGTATCTCAAGAAACTACACATTCATCTCGGTGCGGATGGAACTATTTGTCTTGTCCTGTAACAAGAATTAAATGTATTTTTGTTTGTGTCTGGTGGACACGTGAGTGTTAAATCTTGTACTGTACCAGTATACCTGTATACTGACCCATTTTGTCTCTTGGTAATTTGGGTGCGTTCTGTTTGAGAGCAGCCGAGCTTCATTTGCAAGATTAGTTGGGGCTACGGTGGTGACGTGAAATAACTATAGTTGTTGGACATGTCGTTTGGACTTCTTTTGTTTTCTTGAGCTTAGGGTTGATATTAGTTTATGTATTTATTATTTTTATGATTTTAGTATTTGGATAATTTGGCATTGTTTGTAACCTTACATTATTTAAGTTATTTTGACTATTTATTGTTACTTTAATGTTGGAGATATTGGTTAGTTATGAAATTATGATAGATGGTTTGCTTGGCGTTTTGTTAGTATTTTTTTTTTTGTTTTCTCTTGTAATCTTTTGATGATAGAAATTTACTTAAACCCTTTGGAAACATGAACGTTTAGATTTTGTTTCATCCTTAGGATTTGGATGATAGAATATTGATTGGGGTTTAGTCCTAATTTAATATTTAATTGTCCAAATTTTGGGGCGTGACATCAGCACTGGCAGTAGGGGTGTGCGCGGTGTGGGTCGGTGCGGTTTGAGAGAAAAATAGAAACCGTATGGCGGGTGGCGGATTGATAAAAGTGTCACTAGAATTTGCCATTTTCCTTATCAAAAACCGGCGGTTCGGTTGGCAAATAATGCCGGATTTGCCTTGGTTCGGGCGGATTGGCAGTTTATAAAAAATATAATTCAAATTACAAAACTTAAATAAAGAGTAAAAAAAAGACGAGAGATACCGTGATGTTAAGCATCTTGCGAAACTTTCTTCTGATGCAGCAAGTGTAGCAACAACATGATAATATCAACGACTATGCCATCAGTTCATTACAAGCATCTGTGGAAGCTACAATGATCAAATACAATACATAAAATTAATATCATTTAGTGTTTACAATATATTGAAAATGTTTACTGTTGAAAAGTATTTAGATTGAAAAGTGAGCTGATGTAAGTTTGCAACATGATCAGAAAAAAAAAAATTTTGAAAAGTGAATTGGAATCCAACTTTATTTTGGATTACTAATATCTTGAATTTCCCTCGAGCAATAATGTAATACTATATTCTAAGGTATAGAACAACAAGCAAACTTAAGTAAAA
This sequence comes from Camellia sinensis, assembly GCF_004153795.1. Taxonomy (NCBI): domain Eukaryota; kingdom Viridiplantae; phylum Streptophyta; class Magnoliopsida; order Ericales; family Theaceae; genus Camellia; species Camellia sinensis. The sequence continues at coordinate 102,986 of NW_021027258.1, read as the reverse complement.
AAGAATTTTTAGAATCTTATAAAACATGATTTAATAGCGGTGCGGGTCGGTGCGGTTTGGCAGAAAAATAAAAACCGGCGGATTGATAAACGTGTCACTAGAATTTGCCATTTTTCTTACCAAAAACCGGCGATTCGATTGGCAAATAATAACAAATTTGCCTTGGCGGTGCGGCTCGGTGCGGTTTTGGCAGTTTCGGCGGTATTATGCACACCCCTAACTGGTAAATTGCAAAGTTACTCTGCCGTTTTTCATAACCCCAATAAAAAAATTGAAGTGAGAGACTGCCGTTTTGCGTAAACCCCATCAAATTTTTCTCTTGTTGTTCAATTCACCTGTTATACACACACACACACACAATAAGTCCTCAATTAAACCTAATATCTACACATTTCAATTTCATCTCATTCACACACACACATCACCGCTGCTATGCACAACATTGCATCGATTCATACACACACAGATTCATTGCCAATGTTGCGCCGATCGGCTCATCGCTATTCGCCTATCCTCACCGTTGCCATTGGTTTCTCCTTCCCTTGCCGATCGGCTCACCGCTGTTAGCCTCTTCTCGTCGTCGTCGACACTCTCGCTACTCTCTCTGCTCTTTTTTTCTTTCTTTCTCTCTCTCTCTCTCTCTATCTCTCTCTCTCTCTCTCTGTTCTATATACACACACACATATATATAACATCAGTGATACTATTATATATAACATTAGTGATAGTAGTTTGAGTTGGTATTAGGTAAATAAATGGCCCAGTCGAAGTTGACCCCTGTTAAAAAAAAAAAGAATCTTCAAATCCACTGAGTCTCCAATTTCTTCTACTTTTCCAAACACTTCTTTTTTTAAAAAAAAATTTAAGCAAATTCAAAAGGCATTGTTGAAATTGACGTGAAAAATATTTTAAAAGAAAGTAAAAAAGTTAAATAGTGATTAAATTTCAATAAAAAGTGTACTCAATTAAATTTTTTTTCTCTCTCTTATATTTCAAGAACACTTGTTAGTATAACATTTTGTGCATAGTCCAGTCCGGTGACTTTTGCTACAAAGCCTTGCTTGGCAAACACTTTTAAGCCAAAAAGCCCAAAAAAACCTGTTTGGTAAATGTTGCCATTTCGTTTGACAAAACTTTATTTACAACTTATTTAATTTTAATTATTTTTTTTTATAAACCGTCAATCCGCCCGAACCGCCAAGGTAAATCAAATCTACCATTATTTGCCAACCGAACCGCTGTTTTTTGACAAGAAAAATGGCAAATTCTAATGATATTTTTATCAATCCACCACTCGCCATACGGTTTCTATTTTTTCCCTAAACCGCACCGATCCGCACCACACACACCCCTACCCCTCCCTTTCTCCCTCCCTCCCTCTCAACTCAACTCCAACATTTGCCACTGCCAGCCACTGGTAGCCATTTCCCTCATTTCTGATTATCACCACCTTCATAGCATTCCTCTCCTTCTGCCAATGCCATTTCATCACCCCTCTCCAGCCCTCACCGCCGCAGCCACCATCAACTTCTCTCCCCGTCTTGTAACAACTCCGACCCATAGTTAACATTAACCCATGTTTGATTGTATCTAAAAAGAAATTAAAGTGAAATTTTGCATCATACATTGCATTATATGTGTTCATATCTGTTTAACGTAGAAAGATATGTTCATGTTTCCATTTCAGATTACGAACTGAAGGCCTTATTGGTATCCGATTGAGGAATTGACTTGATTTATGTGTTAATTAGAATTTTTAGAATTTTATGGTATGTTTAATTGAAATTTGGTTTGAAATGATTAAATTAAAATAATTTAATGTCTATTTGATTAACTTGATCAATAAATAATTACACTTATGCCCAAGCCTATATAAGGCCACTCCTACCTCTTCCTACACATTTTTGACATCCTCATTCCCCCATCTTTGAGCTTAACGTGGGAGAAAGTGAGAGACTAAAGAAATTGGGACCAAACTTGAATTAGAGAAGGCCATTGCTAGGAGATTGGAGAATTACTCAAGATTTTGATTAAGTGAAGCTCAATTGAGTAGCCTAGATAAGAGCTCAACCTTACAACCTAGGGATTGAGTCATTTAGTACATGAATACAAATGAAATAGGTGAACTCATATAGGAATTGAACTAGAATTGAAGAAAGCAAAGTCATTCCATACATGCATGCAAGTTTCATAATATTTTAAAGTTGTTGTCAAAGCTTTTCTCACATGCATGCTGTAATTCTAGCATGGTTTGAAGAATTCATAACATTTCTCACCATTAGACCTCATTTGATCATGTTTTGAAAACTAAGAACTCAAGTCAATATATGCATGACAAGTTCATATCATGTCCTTGAAGTTTCAAGTTGAATTTTGGCCAATTTACTTAGTTTTGGGCCTTGATTTTGCGAAATAATCCTTAATTCTTCATGTTTTGTAAGTTTGTAAGTGTTTTCGTAAGTTTTGAGGCCAAGAGCTGTGTTTTGATTAGGTTGAATTCGAGTTTGAACTCAAGGAGAGCAATCTAGAAATCCCAGATTTTGCCTTTCCACTCGAGCGGCGGATTCTACGCTCGAGCTGAGACTCTGTGATCTTGCACTTCCGCTCGAGCGACAAAATTCATGCTCAAGTGTGAAATGCATGCTCCCAGAAGTTCATATATTTTGCAGATCGCTCAAGCGACAAAATTTACGCTCGAGCGAAGGTCTGAGTCTTATGCTCGAGCAGGGATTGAGCATCCGTCAAGCTTGAAAATCAAGCAACCAGTACTTTTGTCAAAGTTTGCAGACTGCTCGAGCGAAGGAAGTTACGCTCGAGCGGACCCTCTCATTTTGCATGTTCGCTTGAGCGAGGACCTTGTTTTTAGCAAGTTTTGAAAAAAAATTTCAAGTACATTTTTTTTGCATCCTCATTCCATCCTAGGCATTCCTAGGCCAAGATTAAAACACTATAATGAGGATAAAGGCTAGAAACACACTAAGGACCAATGAAATAAGTTATGTACAATTCGAGCGTGTGTTTCAATATATGTATTTGTCATGTTATGTAGGTCACGCGTCTTAAGTTAAGTGAATTACCTACTCTACTCATCTATTTGGAGTCACTGGTTATCTGTGAGTAATAACTCTATAAAGTTATGTTTGACTTTAATTATTTTCTGATGATATGAAATGATCAGTTTTCTGAAATGCTATGTTTTGTATGAATGAATGATTGTCCAAGTTTCTTGAAAAGTAATTGTTGTATCCTTAGCAGAGGCCCTCGCCCAGGGGACATAATACTATGGCTTATGGTCATGAGGCCCTCATCGGGGGAGATAATACCATAGCACAGACCCTTGCCCGGAAGAAACAATATCGCGGCTCATATAAGAGATATGTTACCCGGTACTAAATGTTCCTTTTGGAACTTGATATGCTTTACCAAAGGGACATGTTTATGCTAATGGATGTACCACACATGATTTGAATATGAATAAGACTATGACTCTGTTTCTACTATAAACCTGATTATGATTCTGATTTGCTACGAGATTTGAAATATGTTCTGGGCATCATTCATTAAAATCTTTACTCTGTTATTATTCACTGGGCTTCCGCTCACTATTTATATTATGTATGTAGGTGACCAGACACGTGACCAGACCCAAAGTTCAGGATCTGGCTCCTCTTTTTTGTCAGCCAACCGTTGTGCCTCCGAAGAGGTTCCCTGGTGTGATGAAATCAAGTCTAAGTCGCAATAGCAAAGACTTTATATTTTTGTTTGTAATACGAACAAGTCTTTTGTTTTGTGTATAAAAGCTATTTTCCTTTTTGGGCTACAACTGTATCAAATGTGATGAAGACCAATGCATCATGATGTCACATATATGAATATATTATATAAGGTTTCAAATTTTTGTCCCATGTATATTTGCACGGTTCTAACGACTATTCATATTTGGTATATTTTCTTCCGCAGTCCCCAATTAAATGCTATTCTGTTAAGAGGCCTTCGATAATCCAAGGATTACTAGCCGGTTAAGACACTAAACCTATAAGGGCAAGTTTGGGTCGTGAGAAGTCTAGCCTACTCTCCCCAATCCGATCGCGTCTCCCCAACTTTGTTGTCTACCCCTCTGTTGTCCTCCGCTCTTCTCCACCCTCTACAACTAGCCCGGTCCCTCTTTTTCCCAACCCCAATATCGTTCGCAGCCTATTCCACAACTTCCTTTCTTATTTTTTTTTCTTCTTCTTGTTCAAAGCCTAGATCTAGTAACCCAAACCCTTCTTCTTACTCAAACCCTAGCTGGATGAAAGGTGGATCGCGACAGAGGGTTATCGAAAAGGGTTGTTGGTAGTGGGAGGCTGCAGCATTGTCGTTGAGAATGAAAGGCTGGATGGGTTGTCGCCAATAAGGGTGGTGAAGACTGATGGTTATTGCAATTGAGAGAGATAGAGAAATCGCATGTGGAAGAGAGATCGCGATCTAGCGATTGCCACTGAATGGAAAGGAGCTATAGCGGCGGTGGCGAAAGGAGACAATGATGGGGGACTGACAAAAAGGGACAGCGATGAAAGGAAGAGAGGTTGGAGAGGATGAAGCAGTGGCAGGAGGAGGAGAGTGGTTGGGGAGGGGCGACAACCATGAGAGGTTAAGAGAGGCTGAGAAGGGAACGACGCCAGTTGAAGGTGATGGTTGCCGGCGATGATTAGGGTTAGGGTTTGTTGGAGAAGATGAGGATAGTTTAGTATTATCTGCAAATTATTAGTGTGTATTGAGACAAAATTAAAAGTTTTAATTTGTGTATAGTGTGAACTGAGTAAATGGTGTGTATTAAGACAAGTAATAGTGTGTAAATAGAATTACCCATATATAAAATGATGTAATAGACTTGCCAGTGAGTTTATTACTTCAAAACAAAATCGCATCAAGATTACTTATTATTGAAATTACCACTACTAGTACAGTACCATATCATTTTGATGGATAATTCTGTAAAAAAAAATTATGATAAAATAGAACTATTTAGTCTCACGTTGAGCAACGCAATGAAGTGGGTAGGGAAGCGAAACATATAAGTTTTTAGTTTCTAGGATGTATAATCCACCAAGCAGTTGGGCTACATATGAGAAAGAAAAAAAAATTACAATTTTATTCATAATTAAATAAGTAAACAAGATTCAATTTAAGTATAACTCACAATATACAAATTTTACATTAATTTAAAATTTGTACCTTACAAACCATTTTCAAGGTAAAAGATGACATAAAAAGGTCATTCTAAGAGCATCTCTAATAGTAATTGTTATTATAGTATTGGTAAAATTATAATTTGACATGCTACAGTAATAAAATGTCAAATTATAGTAATAAAATTTCAATGGTGCAAAGCCATTTTGGCATAATCCCAACCAAGATCAGGGCATTTTCCAGGACAACTACTCTAAACTATTGAGGTCATCCCCTAGGACATCTGCAAGATGACCGCTTTATGTAATATCTGATGCAATCGGCATGTGCATACATTGTTGTTGTTGTTTGATTCTATTTAACAAAATTTTGGTGAAATTTGTTTAATTTTTTTTTTTTTGGTTTGGTGAATTTCATCAAAAAAAAAAAAAAATTACTTTCTATCTCCTATATGAGAATTCAATCACTTTTTCGTTCACACAAATCCATTCAATGTGCCTCCGAGGAGGTTCCCTGGTGTGATCAAGTCAAGTCTAAGTGGCAATAGTAAAGACCTTATATTTTTGTTTGTAATATGAACAAGTCTTTTGTTTTGTATATAAAAGCTATTTTCCTTTTGGGGCTACAACTGTATCAAATGTGATGAAGACCAATGCATCATGATGTCACATATATGAATATATTATATAAGGTTTCAAATTTTTGTCCCATGTATATTTGCACGGCTCTATAGAGTATTCATATTTGGTATATTTGCTTCCGCAGTCCCCAATTAAATGTTATTCTGTTAAGAGGCCTTCGGTAATCCAAGGATTATTGGCCGGTTACGACACGAAACCTATAAGGGCGAGTTTGGGTCGTAACAAGTCTAGCCTACTCTTCCCAATCTGATCGCGCCTCCCCAACTCTGTTGTCTACCCCTCTGTTGTCCTCCGCTCTTCTCCACCCTCTACAACTAGCCCGGTCCCTCTTTTTCCCAACCCCAATATCGTTCGCAGCCTATTCCACAACTTCCTTTCTTATTTTTTTTTCTTCTTCTTGTTCAAAGCCTAGATCTAGTAACCCAAACCCTTCTTCTTACTCAAAACCTAGTTGGATGAGAGGTGGATCACGACAGAGGGTTATCGAAAAGGGTTGTTGGTAGTGGGGGGTTGCATCATTGTCGTTGGGAATGAAAGGCTGGATGGGTTGTCGGCGATAAGGGTGGTGAAGACTGATGGTTGTTGCGATTGAGAAAGATAGAGAAACCGCATGTGGAAGAGAGATCGCAATCTAGCGATTGCAACTAAATGGAAAGAAGCTATAACAGCGGTGGCAAAAGGAGACAACGATGGGGGACTGACAAAAAGGGTCAGCGATGAAAGGAAGGGAGGTTGGAGAGGGGATGAAGTAGTGGCGGGAGAAGAAGAGAGGCTGGGGAGGGGCGACAACCATGAGAGGTTTAGAGAGGCTGAGAAGGGAACAACGTCGGTGGAAGGCGATGGTTGCTGACGATGATTAGGGTTAGGGTTTGTTGGAGAAGATGAGGATAGTTTAGTATTATCTAAAAATTATTAGTGTGTATTGAGACAAAATTAAAAGTTTTAATTTGTGTATAGTGTGAACTGAGTAAATGGTGTGTATGAAGACAAGTAATAGTGTGTACATAGAATTACCCATATATAAAATGATGTAATAGACTTGCCAGTGAGTTTATTACTTCAAAACAAAATCTCATCAAGATTACTTATTATTGAAATTACCACTACTAGTACAGTACCATATAATTTTGATGGATAATTCTGTAAAAAAAATTATGATAAAATAGAACTATTTAGTCTCACGTTGAGCAACGCAATGAAGTGGGTAGGGAAGCGAAACATATAAGTTTTTAGTTTCTAGGATGTATAATCCACCAAGCAGTTGGGCTACATATGAGAAAGAAAAAAAAAAAATTATAATTTTATTCATAATTAAATAAGTAAACAAGATTCAATTTAAGTATAACTCACAATATACAAATTTTACATTAATTTAAAATTTGTACCTTACAAACCATTTTCAAGGTAAAAGATGACATTAAAAGGTCATTCTAAGAGCATCTCTAATGGTAATTGTTATTATAGTATTGACAAAATTATAATTTGACATGCTATAGTAATAAATTGTCAAATTATAGCAATAAAATTTCAATGGTGCAAAGCCATTTTGGCATAATCCCAACCAAGATCAGGGCATTTTCCAGGACAACTACTCTAAACTATTGAGGTCATCCCCTAGGACATCTGCAGGATGACCACTTTATGTAATATTTGATGCAATCGGCATGTGCATACATTGTTGTTGTTGTTTGATTCTATTTAACAAAATTTTGGTGAAGTTTGTTTAATTTTTTATTTTTTTTTGGATTGGTGAATTTCATTTAAAAAAAAAAAAATTTGATTTGTTAAAAGGATGAGAAAGGAAGGGAGAGAAGGATGGAATGAAGAAAATCAATTGATTTTGACGGAGCTAGCAGATTTGACGTTTGTCAAAACTTGTGTCAAATTTAACACAAATTTTGACAATTATCAAATTTGATAGTTGCTATGACATGCCACTAAAAAACCCAAAACAACTCAAATTACCATATTTTAACTTTGACTACTATTATAGTTAATGCTCTAACAAGGTGGCTTAGGCCTACAAAAGAGGCGATTAAAGTTGTTCCCATTTTGTATGAAAACAACCATTAGTGCTTGTCCATTTCTTAGTACACAAAAGATGCAAAACATTATTTGGCACACTGCAGTAAAACAAAACAAAACTCAAGAAAGTGAACTCAATTGTGGCCAAAACTGTACACCTTATAGCTTTTTGCATGTGGAAGGGAAATGAATTGGGAAGGGTCCAGCTTGTCGTTGTCTTTAGTCGGAGATCGAGATTGGATCTTTCAGTTTACTCGGTGGGTCTACTTTTGGATTCCGTTTCAATAATTCGAACTGTTCACATTTTAGAATTCGTCGAATATATTATTCTTGTAAAAAATCAAGGCGATCGGATAACGGTAACTACGTGTTCGAATCAATTTTGTATAAAAAAAATAGACAGTGAAAAAATAAACGATTCATATAAAACTGATTCAAACGCGTAATTGCCATTATTCGATCGACTTAATTTTTTATAATTATAATATATTTGACAAATTCTAAAATATGAATAGTTTGAATTATTGAAATGAAGCTTAAAAATAGGATCATGAAAAGGACTGAAGTGTCCAATCTTAACCTCTAACGTAAAACAAGTTAGACCCATTGAGAAAATGTGGCTATGCTTTGTTGTTCCACCATTGTGTAATGTAATCATTCACCCAAGAAACGAAAAAAAGAAAAGAAAAAGGGAAATGCAAAAATTGGTCTTTGTGAACCCTGATTTTCAACCATCTGGTGTAGTTGAGTTTGCCACTATGTATATTTTTCTATCGGAGGCGAGAGAAGGTTAATCCTATAATAATAATAATAATAATAATAATAATTTCTTTGCATTATTAGGATTTTTATTATAGGACGAATTATACTAACCGTCTCTATAATTTAGGACTCATGTCATTTTGATTTTTGATTTTTCAATTGTGACTCATTTGATCATAAATTTTGAATATTATTCCAAATAAGGATAATTGAAGATAGTATTGCTTAATTTTAAGAGTAAAATTGTCAATTTGATAAAATATAAATTAATTTGACAAAAATAAATGTCAAAAAAATATTTTTAAATTTTTAAAAATTATTTCTACCCACCATAGATAAAATTATATAAAATTGATAAATCTTTTAGATATTTATTTATTTTTTTACTAAATTAATTTTTATTATGTGTTTGGATGATGATTATGAGTAGATGTTAGGATTGTAATATGTAATCGATATATTTAATATATGAAATATTTTTTGTTTTAGATTTTTTAATTTACTGGATATTGGTTTAATAATGATATCAAATTGTCGCCATAGTTGATTTTTGAAAAAATAGAAACTAATTTAATGAAAATAAAAACTACCCATTATATGATCATCATCTAAACACTTAATAAAAATTAATTTGGTAATAAATAAATAAATATATGTTTAAAAGATTTATCAATTTTACATAATTTTATCTTTAATGGGTAGAAATAATTTTTAAAAATTTAAAAACATATTTTTAACATTTATTTTTGTCAAATTAGCTTATATTTTATCAAATTTACGATTTTGCCCTTGAAATTAAGCAATGTTATCTTCAATTGTCTTTGTTTGGAACAAGATTTAAAATTCAGGATCAAATGTGTCACAATTAAAAAATCAGAGACCAAAGTGACACAAATTCCAAACTATAGGAACCGTTAGTGTAATTCACCTTTTATTGTATTAAGTCATTAATTTTTTTTTTTTTTTTTTTTTTTGTGTGCGCCTCGTGATGGTTGTTAAATTTCTATGCATTGTTGGATCTAATTTCCTATGTAGAATAAGATTCTTAGATTCTTAGAAAAAGAGAGTTGTGGAGAAGTGATTTGGAAATACTCTTCTGATCCTGGGGGACGCTCGTGATCTTCAGCTAGTCACTTGAAAAGGAATAAACACTCCGGTCGGGGGTGCCGGAATTAGCACTCCGACGGGCAAGTCAGTCTCTATTCTCTGAATTACTTGTATTTTAAGTTAAGTGTAATGGTTCTCACATACCTCTTTCTGGTTGATGTTCTTGTATTTATATTTTTTCTTTCTTGGGCCTCGGGGTTGGGCCCACCTTTAGTTCGCCATTCGGCTTTTTATGTAGTGAATTGTTTTTCACTCGGCCCCTTGCCCAACCAGCCATTTGACTGAATAGGGAAGGATTTGATCATGCGAGACGGAGCCGAATGCTATATATATATATCTCAACTCTCCAAGTTCAACTATTCGGCCTCTTCATAACTCTCAATATTCGGCCCCCACAATTGCCCCCCAAGCATTCCACTAACGATAGTTGGCTGGAGTGTTTGGTTTCGAACTCGAAAAATCAGAGTCGAAATTCGGTGGTTGACCTCATTCCAATGCAAATGTCTGAGCACACGCTTCTCGGTTATCATTTCAACTTCTCGCCCCTTCTTACACTTCTATTTATTATGATTTAAAATTTTGACGTCTTTTCAAATACATACACACTTTTAGATGCTCGTCGCTAGACTACCTTCCGAATTATCTCTGCAACTTCCTTTCCTTCGCTATCCTCTTCGTCTCTTGTAAGTTTTCTCTCTCTCTGCTCTAAATCCTTTTTCCTGGTTTGTTTTTGGTTTAGAATATTCCTATAAACTGAAAAAAATGGCAAAACATTTGAAAGATCTCCTCTCCTCGGATTGAATTTCTGACTTCCGATGCCATTTTTTCATTCCTGATGACGTCCGTCTGTCGCTCGTGACAAACGGCACCCTCGATATGGAGAGGGCTGATGAAACCACGATCGTTTTTCCTTTCCTATCAATTGCAGAGGGTGGAATCCGTTTCCCCCTTCACCCATTCCTTAGGGGCTGTGCTTTGCCATTGGTGTCTAATCCCTTCCCAACCCAATGTCAACTTTTTTAGAATCATAATCGGGATTATAGAGCTAAACCGTCGCCTTAGGATTAACCTCGACATACCTGCATTTGGTATTGTTATGCCTTGGCCAAGTCTTCTGGTCGGCACGGACGTTATTTCCTTAGGGCCAAGGACACCGACCATTAACTAATGACTATGCTTTCCAGCTCTGGGAAGTGAGTCGATGATGTTATGGTCGTTGTCCAAGGTAACTGGGAATTCGGCGAAGGCGAGGATCGCCTCGATCCTATTCCTAGGCGGAGGGGCGAACCAAGTGGCCGTATAGCTTCTTGTGTTTATTTTTCTTTTGTTATATTTGTAAAGCTTCACTTTTGAGGCCTAATGGTTTAGCTTGTGCAAGAAACGATTTGAAGAAAGTCCTGACCTCAACCAACGACGCTGTTCTTTCGAAAATCAAAGTTGTGCTAAAATATTTCGGCCGTCCTAGTCTTCAGAAACAAGGAAGGGCGGCCCATGTTCTGCTTCACTACGAGCCGACATATACGACTTTCTCGGCGGCAGAAAACATCCCAATTTCGAAGGGTGAAGAGTTTCTTGCCGCTCTTATTCTGACCGACTTCAAAAAATTACGGCAAGTTGGTTTCGAGGGGTCCGATTCGGAGCGGGCGGAAGTAGCTGAGGTCGCCGAAGAGGAAGTAGACAAGGCTTTGAGGTTGGCCTTTGAGGAAGCCGGCCTCAGTTCAGCCGATCATCCGTCCACTTCGGGCCGAGGGAACCTTCTATTTGACAATGTTTTTAACGATCTATAGGACCTTCCCGGCTCATATCCCGAAGACATGGTTAGGTTAAGCCTCACACAACTTGCCAAAAAGAGAAACACGGAAAGGTTGGCCGTGCAATGAAGGGTAGAGGCCATTCGATCAGAAGTGCCACCTGCCGCCAAATCTCAGCCCTCCCTTCCAATTACCGAATCTCAGCCCTCCTTGTCTGTTATTGAGGAGGAAACGGCAAAGAACATAAGTGCCGAGTCTGAAGTGGATGTGCAAGCCGATCAAGAGGCTGAACAAAGGGCAGAGAAGCGTCGTGCCGAGGTCGAGGCCGACTCAGAAGAAAACTGTGTCGACAAATGGCCTCGTTTAGAGGAGTCGGATGTGATTGTGCATTTTGTCATTCAACCGAAGATAAAAAACATGCCGATCTCCTCTAACGCGTCGGCTATTAAAGACCCAGCCGTGGCGTTAAGCATGGCTACATCCGTCTCATTGTCGACAGACAAGGCGGCTTTCCGAGCGGAGCCGGATCTGGTTGCAATAGCATTAGCCGCTCAATCGGCACTTTTGGTATACACCTTGACTTTGTCTTTTCCTTTTATGCAAATACCGTTTTGGTTTTAATTTCCTATTTTGCAGACAGTCGGAAGGATAGCCGAGATAGGTAGTCACCATCATGACACCGTTGAACAGCTTGGCTGTTTACAAACGGAAGTTGAGGGCCAGAGGAGCAGGGCCGAGTTCGAAGCTATAAGGGCAAAAATAGAAGGCGCGAGGGCTAAGGCCGAGATGAAGAGGGCCAGAAATGCAGACCAGGTCAAATTGGCTGCCGAGCAGAAGGCAGATGCGAATGAAGCTGCGCTCAAGTCAGTGCAAGAGGCAATCGCCAAACTTGAGGCGGACTTGGCAGAATCGAAGGCGGTGAAGGACGTAACCGATTCTGAGGCTTCGAAGGTGTATGAGGCTGGGCAAAGCGCTGCCCTCGACAATGACGTGGAACAAGTCCCCAAATTCGAGAATCAGGGATTCAAACACGGCTGGCTGAAGGCCCTTGCTGCTACTAATGTGACATTGGCTATGTCGATTCCATACGAGCAAGTGGATGTTGAGCCACTGGAGTCTGACTCCGAGGATTGATTAGGGCGACAGTAGTTATTTTTATTTAAAGATTTTGAATGTAATGTTATAGTTTTTTGTTTAGTAGTTTTTATGTATGGCTACAGTTTTTAAGTTTTTGCTAGGCATTTCCCTGCAAACTTGTAGCTTTTTGTTTAGTAGTTTTCATATGTAAAATGGCTACAATTTGTGCCCAATTTACTAATGAAAATTCCCTTTGTACTTTGCTATTATTTGTGCTAAATTTTGTTATTGATGAATGGCATTGTTTTTTGCTATTTTGGATACAACATTCATGTATACTTGCTGATTAGATAATTAGGCAATTTTCACTCCAAAAAGCCGAATGCTAATAGTTCATGGAGTGGATGTGGCACACATCGATTGGCATCGGGCTTAGATGCTTGGCCGATCAGATTAATAAATCTGCCATTGCCCCAGTTAGTGCGTGAACTCTAGAAAGCCGAATGCTAATAGTTCATGGAGTGGCTGTGGCACACATCGATCGGCATCGGGCTTAGATGTTTGGCCGATCAGATTAATAAATCTGCCTTTGCCCCAGCCAGTGTGTGAACTCCAGAAAGCCGAATGCTAATAGTTCATAGAGTGGCTGCGGCACACATCGATCGGCATCGGGCTTAGATGCTTAGCTGATCAGATTAATAAATTTGCCCTTGCCCAAGCCAGTGCGTGAACTCCAGAAAGCTGAATGCTAATAGTTCGTGGAGTGGTTGCGGTGCACATCGATCAGCATCAGGCTTAGATGCTTGGCCGATCAGATTAATAAATCTGCCCTTGCCCCAGACAGTACGTGAACTCCAGAAAGCCGAATGCTAATAGTTCATAGAGTGGTTGCGGTGCACGTCGATCGGCATCTGTCTTTTGGAGTTTAGCGTTAATGAAATCGCCTCGGGGGCGCTGAAAACATTAGAAATAAATGGGATGGACTCTTCGCGCCAGTGACTCCACTTATTGTGTTCAGACTCTGCTTAAAACAATTTGTTGCGTTAGCTTAGATAAGTGTGAATGCCAAATAGACTGTTCTTCAACAACAAAAGAGAAGCGCAAACTTTGGCTGAGCTTGACACTGCAATGAATCACAGCAGCGAACCCACCCGTGCAGGAGGTAGGATGTCCAAAAAATGGGAAAAACATCAACCTCCAAGTCGTCGAAGTAGATCACCCCGAAAGGAAAAACAGTAATGGGGAAGCTCCCTACGACCATGACCGAGAAATGAGGCTGACGCGATGCTGCGACCGTTGAGTTTTGCGATTTTTGTGGGGAATAAACCAATGATGGAGGCGGACTCCATTGTCAACGACCCAGGTGTAGCGGTCGAGTTTACGCGATAGATTTTTCGGTCGGAAGTCCAGCAGTCGATGGTTGGTCGACAGGATTTCGAAGTATTTCGAGAGGGCATCCACGGGGCGATGAAGGGGCTGTATACCGCTTATGAAGTCAGCATGCGCTTGCGCGCCGCGCGGCGAGAAAAAAAGAAAAAAGACAAACGAATTCGGAACTTGGAAGCTCGCGCGGAGAAGGTCGGGTGTGAGCTTAGGGAACTTAGGAAGGCTCAAACCACTGAGCCTCGTGCCGCAGGTCAATCTAACCCGGTCGTGGAGGAGAGAGTGACCCAACGGCTGTTAAGTCACGCGATTGCCGATCGGGATACGACAAGCATGTTTGCCGTGGAAAATGCAAGGACCGTGGGTTATGAAAAAGGCTTCCACGACGGCCAAAGAGTAGGGATAGACAAGACCAAGGAGAAACTCGCAGTGAAAGTGTGTCGATACGAGAATCGGGGCTTCAGGCACGGGTGGATCAAGGCTCTCCAAGCCTCAAAAGCACTCCAAGGAGCAGGAGTTGAGTCGGCGTCGCCATTATATCATCGTCACGACTTCCCTTTTGATGCTTTCGAAATTGAGAAGCGCGATGACGAGGGCGATACCGAATATGATTAGACATATATTGTAAACGTTCCAACACAGTTTGGGCGTCAGCTATGTATCTATTGGATATTTTAATAAAATGTTTTATTTTAAATGTTTGTGTTTGATTGGCAATGGCTGCATGCCTAATTAGGCATCTCGTTTCGAATGTTTGCATATTTTAATTGTTTATGCGGTTGCGCCGGCCTGACTTATTCAAGCATTTCATTTTCAACGTTTGTATGCTTTTAAAGTGTAAACGGCTTTAGCCGGCTCAGCTTAACAAAACATTCCACTTTGAATATTTATATGCTTTAACCTTCGTGTACGGCACTCCGAATTCGGAGTATTGTTCGGCCCAAACGTGTTATGCACGACTGGGGCTCCGAATCCGGAGATTGGCCAATCGTGATATCCACGAAAGGTGCTTCGAATCTGGAGGCTTTATCTGCCCAAAGGCGTCATGCGCCAATGTGGCTCCGAATCCGGAGACTTTGTTTGACCAATCGTGATATCCACGAAGGGCGCTCCGAATCCGGAGGCTTTATCGGCCCAAATGCGTCATGCGTCGATGTGGCTTCAAATCCGGAGACTTTGACTGGCCAATCGAGATATCCACGAAGGGCGCTCCGAATCCGAAGGCTTTTTCGGCCCAAGAGCATCATGCGTCGATGGGGCTCCGAATTCGAAGACTGGCCAATCGTGATATCCATGAAGAGCGCTCCGAATCCGGAGGCTTTATCAACCCAAAGACGTCATACGCTGATGGGGCTCCGAATTCGAAGACTTTATGTGGCCAATCATGATATCCACGAAGGACGCTCCGAATCCGGAGGCTTTTTCGGCCCAAGAGTGTCATGTGCCGATGGGGTTCTGAATCCGGAGACTGTTTGGCCAATCGTGATATCCACGAAGGACGCTTCGAATTCAGAGGCTTTATCGGCCCAAAGGCATCATGCGCCGATAGGGCTCCGAATCCGGAGACTTTATTTGGCCAATTGTGATATCCACGAAGGGCGCTCCGAATCCGGAGGCTTTATTGGTCCAAAGACATCATTCCCCGATGGGGCTCCGAATCCGGAGACTTTGTTTGGCCAATCATGATATCCACGAAGGGTGCTCCGAATCCGGAGTCTTTATCGGCCCAAAGACGTCATGCGCCGATGGGGCTCCGAATCCGGAGACTTTATTTGGCCAATCGTGATATCCACGAAGGGCGCTCCGAATCTGGAGACTTTTTTTGCCCAAGAGCGTCATGCGCCGGTGGGGCTCCGAATACGGAGACTTATGAACTGAATTATGCGATGAAGTAATGAGAAACTTTGCATTGCAAAAGTGAAATATGTACAAGTATAAAGCCCCACAAGTCGGGTCAATGATAGAATTTAAATAAATGCGTCGAATTCCAAGGCCATGGCAGACTCCTTCCAGACATGTCTTTGAGCCGATATGCCCCCACTCCCACGATCGAATCAACCTGGTAGGGGCCGTCCCAGTTAGGACCCAATTTTCCATCAGCCGGTCTCCTGGCAGCTAAGAGTACTTTCTTCAGGACCAACTCTCTTGGTGTGTAGCGGCGCAGCTAAACACGTTGATTATACGAATTAGCAAGCTGCTATTGATACCGCGCCATGGATGCAAGGGCACGGTCTCTTCGTTCTTCGATCAGAATCAAATCCAAGGCCAGCATCATGTCGTTTTTGCCCGTGCCAAAAACTTTCGATTTCAAGGTTGGAAGGCCGATCTCCAGGGGTATGATTGCCTGGGTTCCAAAGCATAGATCAAACGAAGTTTCCCTAGTAGATCGCCTCGGCGTAGTTTGATGAGCCTACAACACACTTGGCAACTCTTCGACCCATTTGCCTTTAGCTCTCTCCAGCCTCTTCTTGATGCCGTCCAAGATGGATTTGTTAGAGGCTTCAGCTTGACCATTGCTTTGTGGATAAGCCGGCATGGAAAAGAAAGTCCGGATACCATACTTGCTGCACAGCTCTCGGTAGACACCACAATCAAACTGAGTGCCGTTGTCTGAGATAAGTGCTCTTGGAATGCCGAATCGTGTTATGATATTTTTCCAAACAAAACGCTTCATGTCGGAATATCGGATGTGTGTTAGTGTCTCCGCTTTTACCCATTTTGTAAAATAATCTATCGCAACAATCAAAAATCGCTTGTTACCCGGGGCGCGAGGCAATGGTTCGACAATGTCAAGTCCCCATTGGGCGAACGACCAAGGGCTGGTTATGGAGCTTGGCTCTTCAACAGGTAGGTGGGTCAAAGGAGAGAACTTCTGGCACTGTTCACACTTTTTCACGTAACTTTCGACATCGGCTCTCATTGTCGGCCAGTAATACCCCTGTGTCATGGCTCGATGAGCCAAAGAGCGCCTGCCAAAATGGGCGCCACAACTACCTTCATGTATTCCAGTCAGAAGCTCTTCCACTTTGTCCGAATGCACGCATTCCAAATATGGACCAGAAAGAGATTTTTTATAAAGCTTTCCTTGCGAATCCAAGTAGTATCGCAGGGCTTTGTTTCGCAGCTTGTGCGCTTCTTTCTTGTCCTTTGGGAGCTGTTCGGCAGACAGGAATGTAGCAATGGGACCCATCCAACTTGGTCCAGATTCTATGACATTGACTTGAACTTCCTCTGAGGGGCCAATGCTCAGTTCCGGGATAAAACCTACTTCGATGGTCCATTTAATCTCTGAGTTAATGGCGAAGGCTAGGCAAGCCAGGACATCTGCATATGTGTTCTGATCACGTGTTATTTGATTCAATTCATGGTGGTCAAATTTTGCCAGCAAGGAGTTAGCCATTTTCATGTAAGCCGCCATACGGTCGTTTCTTGCTGCGTACTCCCCCTTGAGCTAACTGATCACCAGTTTTGAATCGCAAAATACAAGCAAACGCCGAGCACCCAGAAAATGTGCATTCCGCAAACCCGTTAGAAGGACTTCGTACTCAGCTTCGTTATTTGATGCTTCGAAGCCGAGCTTAACGGCCTGCTCGATTATTGCACCAGCGAGAGCCATGATTACTACTCCAGCTCCAACATAAATTCTCCAGTTCGGCTTTGGTTGAATTTCATCAGACTTGAAGTCGGCAAGGTCCCCAGTGAATTCGGCAACAAAGTCGGTAAGCACCTGTCCCTTGATTGAGGTTCTAGGTAGAAACTGAATATCGTACTGGCCGAGTTCAAGAGCCCACTTTGAAACATGACCTGATGCTACTGCACTACGTAGTACTGATCGGAGGGGATAATCTGTTAGCACCCCGATGCTATGCCCCTGGAAGTAATGCATCAGTTTTCTTGCCTAGGGCTAGGATGAGTTTTTCAAGCGAAAGATAGCGTGTTTCGGCGTCAACCATTGCCTTGCTCACATAATACACTACCCGCTGCTCCCCCAGCTCTTCCTTTATCAGTACGACGCTGACGGCCCAGTCGGAAACTGCTAGATATAAAATGAGCGGGTCATCTGCCGAAGGTGTTGTCAAGAGTGGTGCTTATCGAAGGTAGGTCTTAAGGCCGTTGAAAGTGGCTTCGCACTCGGCGGACCATTCGAAAGCCTTGCCCTACCATAGTGTATGAAAAAATTGTCGGCAGCGATCTGTGGACCGACTAATGAACCTGTTTAGTGCGGCGACCATCCCCATCAACTTTTGAACCTCTTTCAGTGAGCGAGGGGAGCTGAGCTCCAAGATTGTTGTGATTTGCCTCGGGTTGGCTTCGATTCCTCGGTGGTTGACAATATAACCCAAGAATTTTCCAGAGTCGATCCCAAACGCACATTTGGAAGCGTTCAACTTCATTTTGTACTTGCGTAAAATGCCGAATGTCTCTTCCAGATCGGCTAGATGAGTTTGCTCTTCTTTGGACTTGACCACCATGTCATCAATGTACACTTCCATGGTCTGGCTGAGTTGCTCCTTAAACATGGAAGTGACCAGTCTTTGGTAAGTTGCCCCTGCATTCTTCAGCCCAAAAGGCATAACCTTATAGCAGTAGGTTTCTCTTGGGGTGAGGAATGTAGTTTTGTCTTGGTCCTCCGGATGCATGACGATTTGATGGTAGCCTCTGTAAGCATCGAGGAAGCTCATACGCTGATGGCGTGTCGTCGCATCAACGAGTTGGTCAATTATGGGTAGGGGAAAACAATCCTTGGGGCAGGCTTTGTTTAGGTCCATGAAATCAACGCACACTCGCCAAGTCCCATTTTGCTTCTTCACAACCACAGTATTAGAGAGCCATGTAGGGTAGGTCACTTCCCTGATTGCCCCGGCATCAAGCAACCTGTCAACCTCCTCAACAACGGGGACAGTGTGCTCTACGGCTGACCGCCGGCTTTTCTGAATGATCAACTTGCATTTAGGGTCAACATTCAAACGGTGTTGCAAAACTGACGGATCTACACTCGGCATCTTATATGGTGTCCACGCAAATACCTCAAGGTTGCCGAGCAGGAAGGAAATTAGCTGCTGCCTGTCGGCTTGATTCTGGGAGGCACCGATCATGAAGAACCTGTCTAGGTTGCCGTCAATCTCAACTTGATCTAGGGCTTCCGTGGCCTTGTCACTTGGGAGCCGCCCAACATCATCGAGGCTCTCTCGATCCGGCACCTCGATTGAATTCACTTGCAACTCTTTTGGCGTCTTTTCAGTAAGGAGATAACATGCTTGTGCCGATTTCTGGGAGTCACGAATTTGCTCAATGCCGCACTCTGTTGAGAAGCATAGCAGCTGATGATAGTTGCTTGGCACGGCCTACATAGTATGCAACCAAGTTCGCCCCATGATGAGATTATATGGCGATGGCAGCTTGACGACCAAGAATTCCACATCCACTGTTCGGGAGCCCACTCGGACGGGTAGTGTGATTTTCCCCAACGGGTATTCTGGATTGGCATTGAAGCCAAATAGTGGATAAGGAGCCGGAGAGAGATCCAATTCAGAGAAGCTGAGTTTTGGTGAATGTCTTGTAATACATAACTTCTGATGTGCTCCCCAGATCAATGAGTACGCGCTCAACAGTGAATCGGTTTGCGCGTAACTTGATCACCAAGGGATCGATGTGGGGAAGTGTCACTCCGGCCAAATCTGAATCATCAAAAGCAATGCTCGCAGCTTCATGGGGGCCGTTTAGCCGGAGTGAGTTGATTTTGAGGGCCGGGATTTGACTAGATCGTATGCACCGCGGATGACATTGGCAGGCTGTATATCATGTGGATCACGCCGGATGGAGGGGAATCCTGTCTTAAGGCTATTGCTTTGGTTGAGTTGCCTTTTCAGATGTATTGTTGTAGCCGACCATCTTGTACCAATTCCTCCAGGTAATTCTTCAATGCGTAACAACTCTCAGTATCATGGTCGTGATCCTTGTGATACTCGCACCGTCGATCCCGTCTTCTCGTTTCAAGAGGTTCCACCATTTTGGATGGCCATTTGAAGAACGAAAGGTGTTGGACTTTGGACATAACTGCGCTGATCGGCTCTGACAACTCTGTTTATTTCTTGTCGGCGTGCCTTATGCGCTTGCCATCGACTTGCAGTTGTTCGTTTGCTCGGTGGGGGCATTGGTCGCTCGATCGGCGAGAATCCCGTTTCTTGTCTCGTTTAGCCCAATGCCGCGGTTCGGGGCTCTGAGGTGGTACCGAACTTATTGGCTGAGCAATTTCAGAAAGGACCGTCTTGTTGGCCACGTTTTTGGCTTTAACTCGCAAGGCGTCATCGTCCACTTTGCAGTATTCCTTAACTTTCTTTATCAACGACCAGACCGTTTTAGGGGGTCTTCTAGTCAAGAAGCTGCAGAGAGCACTGTCGGGATGCAAACCCATTTTGAAGGCGGTGATGGCCATGGAGTCGTTGTAAGCGTCATCAACAAGATTAAAGCACTCCCAGTAGCATGCCGAATACACTTGTAGTGTTTCTCCTGGCTGGATCTGCATTGCCCAGAAAGAGTCGGCTTGTTTCAGTTGGACCTCGTTAGTGATGAATCTGGCCCTGAAGGATTTCTATAATTGATGGAAGCTCTTGATCGAAGCCGGCTTCAATTTATAATACCACCTGACAGCCAATGGTCCCAAACTACTGGAAAATATTCGGCACATGAGGGCCTCGTCGTCTACATGCAATGTCATGGCTTGCTTGTAGTGACGAATGTGATCGGTGGGGTCTGATTTTCCATCATAGAGAGTGAATGACGGAGCTTTGAACTTTTTGGGCAGGACCGCCCTTACGATCCGTCGTACAAAGGAATCATGCTGGTCTTCTTCATCTGAACTGTTTCTTCTTCGCTTATGCCTTATACGTACACTCTCTTCAAAAGAACTGGTAGCTTCGAGTCAACCCTTCTTTTTGGGCTCCGGGGATAATGAGTCAGAGTCACTGTCAATGTCCTGTTGTTGGGCTTGAGGTCATCGACCACTTGCCCGCAGAGGTTGTTCCGGATCCTAGCGTATAGTTTGTTTGGACTTCGTTACTTCCAAGGCCAAATCCTGACGGAGACGTTCGTTCTCAGCGATCATGTTCTCTAACCTTTGTTCGTTTTGCTTTGCTTGCTCCATAACTGCTTGCATTGCCTCTTGTGCTAATGTCGAGGGTGAACCGAAGTTCAAGGCCCTTCTTGTGGTAATATTCTCTGGCCCAAGCATATTGCCTGGAGTGGTTTTATCTTGCGGTGTAGGGTCGATAGTGACTGCCGGAGGATCTTCCGTCACGCGCCACTATGGATGTGCTTGAGTATTCCCACAGACGGCGTCAATTGTGGAGAAGTGGTTCGGAAATACTCTTCTGATCTTGGGGGACACTCGTGGTCTTCAGTTAGTCACCTGAAAATGAATAAACATTCCGGTCGGGGGTGTTGGAATTAGCACTCCGACGGGCAAGTCAGTCTCTACTCTCTGAATTACTTGTATTTTAAGTTAAGTGTAATGGTTCTCACATACCTCTTTCTGGCTGATGTTCTTCTATTTATATCTTTTCTTTCTTGGGCCTCGGGGTTGGGCCCACCCTCAGTTCGCCATTCGGCTTCTTATGTAGTGAACTGCTTTTCACTCGGCCCCTTGCCCAACCGGCCATTTGACCAAATAGGGAAGGATTTGATCGTGCGAGACGAAGCCGAATGCTATATATATATATATATATATATATATCAACTCTCCAAGTTCAACTATTCGGCCTCTTTACGACTCCCAATATTCGGCCCCCATAAGAGTAAAATTGCATTTGTTGGAAAAATGATGAAATTCATCTAATAACATAATCAACGGACAAAATGGTGAGTTAATTATTCTTTGCTAAAATTTAGTGTGTCTAGTTTCAATTTTCTGAGTTCAATTTTTTAAAAGTTGAGTTTTTTATTTTTGTTTTGTTTTTTGTTTTTAGTGATTATTTTTAAAATTTTAAGTAATTTTTTTACTTTTTTAGATGCATCTTATTTAGATATATTTAAATGTAAAATATTTATAAAAAAATATTTTAAAAAATATATAACTATACAAGAATATGAAAACGTACTGAATTCTCATTTTTTTATTTATATTTTTGGTAATTAGTGAGTTTTCTAAAGATTTTTTTCACAAATATTATACTTTTTAAGTGTATTTATATTAGGTGTATCTAAAAATTAAAAAAAAAATTATCTAGAATATTAAAAAATTCAGTAAAAATAAAGAAATATGAAAAATAAAAATTTTAATTTTCTAAAAAATAAATCCTAAAAATCCAAACAAAAACAAGTTGATCAGTACTTTGAGTCTTCCACCCAGATACTCCACTCGCCATAAACCAAGGGTTTTTGTTGTACTTTTGTGTTTCAATCTTGTTACATGTCAATGAAAAAACATAATTCAAATGGCCAAATTTAAAATTGAAATAAAATCACTATAAAATTACACAAAATTTTGCATCAACTTTAAAAAGAACAGTGAGAATCCTGATTCCTCTATGCCACCCTTTCCCTTTTCTTATGAAATTGTTTTAAAACCATTAAAAGATTATTTAAAATTTTATTAAAAAATAAAATATACGTACTAGATTAATTTTAGGTATAATTTACATAACATTAAATTTAAATTTATATCATATACTTCATTTATGAGTAAAATTTTAAATAACAAACTATGCTACTTCAGACTGAGCAATGTTACACCTATCACATTTTTTTACTTTTTATTTTTTATTTTTTATTTTTTTGCCAAGATTGTAGAATATTAATTTGTTAGTAAAGTTATATTGCAACTAAATTTTTTGTCAAGATTATAGGATATTAGTTTGTTAATAAACTCCATCAGCTCGAATCCTGACCTTCTTCTCACCGCACACTAAAATATGACTACAAGACCACTAGGTCAAATCCTAAGGTCTTTTTCCTACTATATCTAGTTTACCATGTAATATGTTATTTTTGCATTAGAGGATATCCAATCCAGTATGAGATATTTTATTAAATTTAAATTTGATGAAAAATGCCTCATTTTGGCACTTCAACCCTTTCACCATATTCATATTAAATAGGAAAAAAAAAACTAAAAATTTTAACAAATAAAGGGAGTCTTTCATCTTTCATCAAATTTAAATTGTTACTGTTGAGTCGAACATCTTCCCAGATATCCACCCAAGAGTAACTTTAATAGCTTTTTTATTTATTTCCGTACGACCTTAAAGACATTCGCCTAGACATCCTCCCGAACAACCAGAAAAGTAAAAAAATTTGATGAAAATTTTATTTTAGCATTAGAGTAAACAGTATTAAATTAAAATTGTTATCAATTTTTCGTTGCAAGAGATAACAAATCAAATGTGATAGAAAATATATAATATGCTTAGCATGACCCCTTCAGAGTCCCTTACTTTTTCTAACTTCTAATTAGAGTAACAATACTATGAATTTAAAAAATTATTTACAAAAATAAATCAAAAGTCTACCTTCATTGTTATTATAACTTATATCTTATTAATTTTAAATTTATATCACTCACTCACTTTTAAAGGACCACAGTATTTTTATTAGAATAATTCTAAATACATTAAATCCGATCACAAAATTTCACACAATAAATATTCAAAGATTGTACTCTTTCTCCAAAACACTTTATTAAGGCCAAGTTTGGCATCCTTCAAAAAATTCAAAAAGTCAAAAAGTCACTATCCTATTTAAGTCACATCATCTTATTTAAGTCACATCACCTCTCTAACACATCACTTCAAACCCAACCCAAATCCAACCCATATTTCATAAAAAGTCAAAAAGTACACTTATTTAGTCTTCCCAAACTTGGCCTAAGTAACAATGGTAACATTGTACCCTACAATGGCATCCCCAGAGATCGGGTCGAACCAGTGGGTCTTCGCGACGGCGTACCCGCGAGCCAGTCGAAACAGACCAGGACCTCCGACAACCGCCATTTCTCGGACCGAATGAAGAATATAGTTCAAGCCGACAATGCTAATAGAGCTTCCATTGTAAATCCCATCTACGAACCCATAATTCAAAGCCATTATTAACCCGAAGTCCGACTCTGTCTGCCCAGCCGACCCGTACAGTCCCTGGGCTCGGCCCACCAGCTTCGATGACGGGTCGGGCGACTCGGTTAACGGGTCATCGGCCATCATCACGGCTCCGAAACGGGTCGGCGAGTTTTCGGTGTAGAAAGATTGAGCCATGCGCACTGCGCTTGGGGTCTTCCCACTGACTGTGTCGTGGAAATAGAATTGGATGTTGGTTACGATTTACTTTTTGGATTTGAGTGTCTTGGCCCAACTAAGTTGGTTATTGGGTTGCTCGACTTGAAGGGTTTGAACCCATGGCATGGTTACAATGAGAGAGATCATGAGCATTACAACCACACCCATCTATCTCTCTCTCTCTCTCTCTCTCAATATTTGGGGTTCTCTTTTTTTTTAATACAAGAAGGTGAGTGGAAAGATGTATTTTTATAGGAGAGCATGTCAAAAAGATAAAAAAAAAAAAAAAAAAAAAGTAGTTTTACTACCATATAAAAGTGTGAGGTTAAGAATTCTAAATAATTTATTAAATTTTTTATTAAATCTTTTTTTTATGAGTGTGAGATCCATACATATGTGAATTTGTATGAATCCCACATCCATGTGAGAGATTTTGCAAAAAATTTAATAAATTATTTGGGATTCATAATATTTTTTATACCGAAATAATAAGACAATTCCATGTAACTATGAGATTCTTCCGAGTGATTAGTGGTTGTGCTTCCCATAAAATTCTTTAGAGTTTGATTTTTAAAGTCAGGCGGCGAGAAAATGATTTCCCATAATTTTTTTTAATATTAATGTAAATAACTTGCCTTTAATCAGATTGAAAAGTGAATTAATGTATATAAACCAATTCAGGCATACAGATCACTAAAAGAAACAGAAGAGAGAAGGTTTTTGATGTGTGTGACATGTCACAAGATTAATCGGTACTACATTCTTTTTTTTTATTATTATTCAAATGAAAGTAAACAGAGAATATAGAATTTATACTCCACTTAAATAGAGGGGATCAAACCCTATTAGAGTTGGCAGAGACCATGTCTGCTATAAGAAAGGAAAAGATAGAGCTGGACGATTCATCAAAGAACACCAGATGTTCAATTTGGTAGACTCCAAGATTGGCTAAAGCATCAGTACATGAATTTGCTTCTTTTGGGATGAACTAGAGGTTACAGCTACATCTTCTCAGCATGAAGTTAGCATCCTCCATGAGAGCTCTGTATGGGGAGGTTCTATTAGCTCCTTCCTGGATGAGCTTCATTGCAATTTGAGAATCAGTCTCTATGTCTATATTGGCCAATCCCTTTTGCATTATGATTGTAAGACCTCTGTAGAGACCCCAGAGTTCAACCTCCAAGCTGGTGCAGTTCCCTAGATAGTCATGGTAACCCTACAGCCAGGTACCTGTTTTATCCCGCAGCAAACCTCCATATCCAGATTGGCCAGGATCTCATTTGGAACAACCATCAATGTTCAGCTTCAGTTTACCTGCAAGGAGAGCAAGCCAGTTAGTTAGTCTTGGTTCAGAGTAGGTGTAGACGTCCCCCGAACGCCCCGGGAGGGAATCCCGTTTCCTTCGTTTGGGGTCACTACAGTTCAGGACTCAAATTGTTACGGTTCTAAATCTGAATCAAAGAGTCCCAATCCGGCAAATCGTTTTGAGAAAACAGATTTTTAGAAAGAAATGCCAAACATGGACTACTTTGCCAGATACAGAGTCCCCACCTAAATATTTTTTATGGGGGAATTTAGGAAACCCGGACTCGTTTGCCTAAGGCCACGTGTCCGTCATCACCAAAGTTGTCTCGGCTCGGGAACTTGGGTACGATTGGGGAAGGTTAGCTATGAGCACCCCCTCTCGCCCGATCAAAGATCGGTCTCTACTAACCATGATATCTATTTTTGAAAACATTATGCGTTCTTATTCCGATTAATTATCTAATTTTACTATGTGATGCGCACAACACAAAAGTATAGACTAGATCGCCTAATTTGGAACAAAGTATCGCATATCCGTTTGTTTGGAAATCGGTTTGAAGTTTGCTACCCGCAAGTAGGCTAAAACATGGATTTCGACGAGTTGTTCCAACTCAAACAATCCAACCTTCACCCACAGGCATTCAAGAAGATATATCACATAAGCATATAGCCACATGGTAAGTATGCTGTCATGTTAACACTTACACTCATGCAAGGATGCTAAAACATAAATGCTTACCGAGTACTCCAAGCCAAAATAGAAAACATGTTAGCAATCAAACGTATGATCCAAGTCCATGTTAAACGGCTAATGCATCATAGGCAAAACGCAATCTAGAATAGGCTCGGCTAATCCTAGGATGGCATGTGAAATGCAACAAGTAACACGTATTCAACTTGGAATTGAAATACAATGCAGTTAGTATGATGAGCCGAGCCCGGTGCATGCAATACTGATGAATGAATGCACGCATGCATAGCATAAGGTATGCTAAATTAAACATGCCCTAGTACTAACTATCAAAAGTAGGTAAGTAAAAGGGAGAAAGAAGTGGGGGTTGGAAGACATGCACACACACACCCACATTTATTACACATTCGCCCTCGCTCAGAGGGACCAAAAGAATAATACAGATTAAACAAATAATTAACTACTCTAGCTAATTAAATATTACAAAGCTTCTAATTAATAAAAAAAAAATTAATTACAAAAAAAAAGTCTAAATATGAAACTGGGGAGACCGTCGCAGCTCTGCCTCGGAATGCGTGGATGATTCATGCTTGACTTGCCTTGCTCGGAAACTCACTGCCATGTCAAAAGCTGCCTCTGTTTACACTGTCTTGTTTCTCTGAAAATTATGCAAGTTTCCAGAACTGCTTTGAGCTTCCTCCTGAGTATTGTGGAGTGCCACCGGCCACAATTCAAATCCACCGGCCATGGGAATAGGATTATCGGCCAAACATTGAACCACAGGCTGGACACTGATGGTCGGTCGACACCAAAAGTGGTCGACCGGCCATTTCTTCCTGCAGAGCCCTGTTTTGACAGCTGCAGAGGACAGACAGTGCATCATGGCATGTAATTTTCAAAACAATGTGTGCATGGCCACTCTCCCAATCATGCTACGGACTCAAGGGAGTGTGGCCCTCGGTACTCGGGCCACCAATCAAGCATTTCGATGCATGATGGTCAAAGGCACCGAGTTTGCAAATCAATATAAATGCATGCAACAAAACAAATGAATGCCTTATGCCCTATCATGTTGAGATCAAGGACATCAGCAACCGAGGATTGAGGCGCGTTACGTCACTTTGAGTACGAACGCCCCTCATCCCTCATGCTTGGTTTGACACCCCAAACCAAGCAAAATGTAATGCATGTATGCAATGTGGCTCAAGTATGCAACATGGGTCAAATATGCAACATGAAGCTAAGTTAAGAAGGCATGCCAAAATGCAATGTGCCAAACATGCGAGATACAATGCAATGCAACCTATCATGCAAGCTAGGATATGAAATGCAACTAGCTAAACAATATGCAAACGTGCAAAGATGGTACAATGCAAGCATGAAACCAAAGTAATGCAACATGTCAAAACATGAAATGGTGGACTTAAACTGAAATGGGAGGCCTCAACCGTGCCCCAAAACAGTGGCCAAAGATGATGCAAATGATGGACAAATGCTCATGCAAACATACACACCAATGGGCCTAAAGCTAAGGCACAAAAGGTAACTTTCGAGAACACTCAAAAGATGGCAAACATGGACATTAGACTAACATGTTAAACTCTGAAAATGCATAGAGGATGATGCCAAATCAACCATGTTATGCAAGCAAGGCATGCAACAATGACCAAAACTTGAAACCAACAAAGGGGTCCAAACCATAGCTATGTCAACCAAACCCCAAAGGACCAAAATGACCTAAATCAGTCCTAAGGCACTCCAAAACAAGACTAAAGCATGCATAGATCATGGTCAAAACATGCTAAGAAATGAGTGCAAAACAAAGGGGGATTCAAGGCCACAAAAGGGAGCATTACTCTACACCTACCCCAACCCAACCCAACATGGAATAGATTATGCAAACAAAAACAGAGTTTCAATGCATCAAAATACACCCCAAAACCCACTAATATGGCAGCCCAAATGACTTAAACAAAAGGCATGCACTATGACCCATTTCAAGGCATAAAAGAACAACTCTTCAAGGCATGAAAGGGATGATGAATGCAAGCATACAAGCATGGATTATGGACTGAAATAGCATGAGAAGTGATTCCAAATCACTGAAACAACCCAACTAAAGCATGCTAATTACTCACATACTCAAGGCTCACAAGCCAAAATGCAAAGAGGCTATACCAAACATGGAAAATATGATCAAATCAGTACCCAACAGACCTCAAGCATGATGAAATATGACCAAAACCTTCATGAAGTTAAGCTAGAACATGCAAGCATGGAGGGGCAAATGCATGGCACATGTTATGACAATAAAGGGGATTATTAAGCAAGTGTGTGATGCATGTAATGGATCATGAATCCGACCAAAAATAGAGGCATAATATGACTAAATAACACCCAAAAACCTCTGAAATGAAGCTAAGAACAACTAAGCATGCATGCTACCTTTATGAGCCAAAAACATGAACAAATGAGACACAAAGGGAGAGGGGTGTCCCTCCCCTATAAAAGACCTCAAAACCTCTTCTCCACCACTGAAAATCCTCTGAATTTCAGTGGTGAGAAGGCCAATGTACAAAAGTATTCAAAGCTCAACCAAAGAAA
This sequence comes from Camellia sinensis, assembly GCF_004153795.1. Classification (NCBI taxonomy): domain Eukaryota; kingdom Viridiplantae; phylum Streptophyta; class Magnoliopsida; order Ericales; family Theaceae; genus Camellia; species Camellia sinensis. The sequence goes on along the minus strand of NW_021027258.1, from coordinate 74,203 downwards.
GCACAAAAGGGGCCAAACAAGGCCTAAGAGGGGGAGGTTGACCCCAAACACAAATGAGACCTCAATGAAACATCTTAAGCATGAAAAATCAGAGTTTTTATCAGTTATACACAAAGCTCAAAACAACATGCAAAGTAGGTTAAAAGCTAGTGCAAGATTGGGGAATATAAAGCAATAATGTTTCCCCTTGAAGAACACTTCAAGAACAGCAAGTCCAGCCCCCTTTTTCTGATCAAACCAACTTAAAACTCTAAGAACAAACTCTCAACACCTCCAAAACTGAAGTATGGTGTAATACTAGGTGTTTTAGTGCAAAACTAAGAACAAAACACCCTTTTAGGCCCTCTAACACACACAAATGAAGAGAGAGAGGGAGATACAGAGAGAGAGTGGTGTATATATGCTATATATATCTGATTTGCTGAACCTCTTCAAAGGAGAAGGAAGGCTTCCTTTTATAGAGGAAGACAAAGGCCTAAGCTTTTTAAAGAAGCTAAGGCAAAAGGGTCAAGGAGGTCAAGCTTCTAAGAGAAGCTAACTCAAAGGTCCAAGCTTCTTGAGGAAGCTAAGACAAAGGTCCAAGCTTCCTCAAGAAGCTTAAGCAAAGGGTGCAAGCTTCTCCAAGAAGCTTAGAACAAAAGGGTGCAAAAGGGGCAAATCCTCTATACACGTGTATGGAGGACAAGTCCGTGCACTCCAGTTGGCACAGCTGGCATGCACCATGCCTGAAAAAGGTGAAAAGGAGGTATCGGCTAGAATAGGAGTCAATCGGCCAAATAAATGGTCGGCCGACCACAAGAAAAGGCCGATACACCTAAGAGAATGCCGACCGACCAAACATTTGGTCGGTAGAAGAAAAACAAGGCCGGTGGCAGCATACCACGGCTGGTGGGTTTCAGGGATGGCTAACAAGCCTCTTCCCACCCTCAGAAGCACAAAACACAAGTCTTTGGTGCAAAACCAAGCACAGAATAGGCAAGTTAAGAGATCCTAAGACACGGCATGCGGCCGAGGCCTCTGGGAACTTAAAACGAACACGAATATGGATGATCACCAAGTGTTCAAACGGTGACGTCCAAGTCTTGAGGACGGTCAAAAATAGGGTGTCTACAGTAGGTAGGATGGAGGGGGTTTTGGAAGCCTTCCTGAATCTGTTTTGCTTGCTGGAGAATCTGTGTTGTGCTGATGGAAGCTGGCTGGGTGTGGTGTTCAAACACCTCTTTGTTCCTGTCTTTCCAGATGTGCTAGATGGTAGTAAAAAATATTGTTGTCCATTGCAAACCAGCCATCTTACTTGGGCTTTTCATGTTTGATTTTAGCCAATCAGGCAGTGCCTTTCTATCTTCTTCTTGCCACTAGTCAAGGTCTTTCAGATTCAGCCAAATGGATTTAGCTTTGATGCATCCTCTGAGAAGGTGTGACATATCTTCTGTATGGCCTTGGCACCTCTGGCAGATATCAGAATCTGTGAGATTTCTAGTGAGTCTCATCTGATTTGTGAGTAACCTACCATGCATGGACAGCTAAAGAAAACATTTGAGATTTTGAGGGGCTTTAACTTTCCATATCCACTGCCAATCTAACCCATCTTTATCTTGTTTAGTGATAGCATTATAGGCTGTTAAAGAGGAGAAGTTGGCATTAACAGTCCCTTGCCCGGAAGATGTGTCCATGAAGGTAACAAATCTGGGTCTATAGATGCTAAGGATGTTATTTTTATCCTGTTGGGTGAGTAGATGCTGGATAGGATTCAGATCCCATTGACCTTCTTCATCAATTATAGAGCTAACTTTCATAGTATTATCAATATGGGACCTTTGATAATTTTTACACAATGGCTGAGTGCCACACCACCAGTCAGCCCATAGAGAAATTTTCTCCCCATCTCCCACATTCCATTTGATATTATCCTCAAGAAATTTTCTATTATTGATTATACTTTTCCATGTGAGGGAAGCAGACCTCTGTTTGGGCCAATTGGAAATGGAATGGTGTTGAAGATATTTGGAATGGAGGATTTTGCACCAGAGGTTGTCAGCATTACTAGCAAGTTTCCATCCCAATTTAGAGGCTAAGGCAGAGTTTTGGTCTCTATATTTTCTAATGCCCAACCCACCATGTTTTTTATTCTTACAAACTTGATTCCAGTTCAAAAGATGAACTTTCTTGACAGTGTCAATGCTGCCCCAGATGAAATTCATGTTTAAGCTATCAATTTTGTCACAAACAGTCCTAGGAATTTCCATGGTTTTCATGAAGTGGTTAGGAATGGCAGAGGTAACAGATTGCACTAGGGTAATATGACCTGCAAGAGAAAGGGTATTGGCCTTCCACGCAGAAAGCCTGTTGGTGATCTTCACAATGATGTCTTTAACATGATTTCTACTAATTCTACTGTGCAAAACAGAAGTGCCTAGGTATTTACCAAGGTCATGAGTAAGGCCTATACCACTTTGGTAGCTCAGGGACAGGGCTTCACTCCTAGGGATATTAGAGGATACAAATAGTTTGGACTTTTGAAGATTAATTTTCTGACCAGAAATTTCACAAAATTCATTCAAAACATCCATGATGCAATCACATTTTATAGTGTTGGCTTTAGCAAAGAGGATAAGGTCATCTGCAAAGAACATGTGAGAGATAGGAATGCTATGTCTGGCAACTTTGAGGCCTTTCCAAACTCCACTTTGGGTTTTGAGTCTAATCATGTTAGAGAGATTTTCCATGCAAAGCACAAATAAATAAGGGGATAGGGGATCCCCTTGTCTGAGACCTCTCCCAACACTAATGTTAAGGAGGCTCTCTCCATTCCAAATGATAGAAGAGTTAACATTAGACACACAATTCATGATGAGAAAAATCCAATCTGGGTTAAGATTAAATTCCTGGAGGGTATGGTGCATAAAATCCCAGGAAATAAGGTCATAAGCTTTCTCAAGATCAATTTTAAAGACCATTCCACCAATTTTTCCTTTTTTATTTCTAAGGGTGTGAATAATTTCCTGGGTAATAATAACATTGTCAGTGGTGGTTCTACCAGGAATAAAGCTACTCTGATTGGGGCTGGTAAGACCAGGGAGCAGAGGTCTAATCATGTTACAATGATTTTGGTAATGATCTTGTAGGTCACATTGCACAGGCTTATGGGCCTAAAGTGCTTAATAGTTTCAGGGTTAGGCAGATTAGGAATAAGAACAACTTGAGTTGCATTAACCTCCTCAGGTATGTTTTTGGTAGTAAAACATTGTTGGACAAAGGCACACATAGAGGACCCTACAATATTCCAGTTTTGATGGTAGAAGATGGCTTGTAGACCATTAGACCCAGGAGCTTTAAAAGCTTTGATGCTTTTGATGGTATGCCAAATATCTTGATTAGTGATAGGACTTTGCAGAAGCTGGTTATCATCTCTAGTAAACCAGGTAGTGGTGATATCCTTCCAATGATCAAAAATAAAAGTTTCCTCCTGTTATAGATTACTAAAATGGAGTTGTATGTGAGTTTTGATAACCTCCTGATGGGACAACCAGTTACCATTATCATCTTTGAGCAAATTGATTTTCAATTTTCGACGCTTATTGAGGGTTGTGATCTGGAAGAATTTAGTGTTGAGGTCGCCCAAAGTGAGACATTTAACTCTAGATTTTTGGAACTAGATGAGTTCTTCTTGGAAAAAGGGTTGAGTTGTAATGTTTAATGAGATCTTGTTCTAAAAGGAAAAGGTTATGAGAAAAGGTTTGGGTCTGGGCTTTTTGGATGCCCTCTATACGAGCAAGCAGAGATCTTTTCCTTTTAAAAACATTACCAAAGACTTCTTGGTTCCAAGTTTTAACATTGTGAGTGAATTCAGAAATAGTCCCCGCAAGATTAGTATTCATATTAGCCCAAGATTGTAACACAACATCAGAGAAACTAGGATGGCAGAGCTAAGCAGCTTCAAACCGAAAAGGCCTATTTTTAAGGTTAGAGGGATACATACCTTGGGTGAGAACAATGATGGGAGAATGATCAGAATACGTTCTAGGTAGTGTCCTCACTGTGCCTTCTGGGAATAATGCTTTCCATTTGTCGTTGCTCATGGCTCTGTCAAGGCGCTCGATGGTGTTGGCCAAGCCTCTCCTATTATTAGTCCAGGTAAGTCTGGGGCCGACACTACCAAGGTCAATGAGATTGCAATTATTAATTCTTTCTACAAACTTCTAAGCTCTGTTGTGGTTATAGCTGGTGGAGTAACTTCTTCATTCAGAGCTATTGGTGAAGTCATTGAAGTCTCCTGCTACAAGCCAAGGTTTCTCCATGCTGTTGGCAGTTTCTTCAAGGTTATTCCAGAGCTCCTCCCGTTGAGAGGCATTAGGGTTGGAGTAGACAGCAGATAATATCCACTCCTCATAGTCCTCTTTGTGGATGGTAGCTTGGATGGCTTGGTTGGTAGCGTGAGATGCTCGAATGGTGACTTGAGTTGTGTCCCAAAGAAGCGAAATGCCGCCCGATCTTCCTATTGGATCCATAATAGTCGCAGCCGTAAACCCCATATTGCTGAAGAAGTCACCCATAGAACTATAAGGGATTTTGGTTTCCATAAGAATGAGGATAGTTGGTTTGTGGAATTTGATAAGCTCATGCATGTTGCGTTTGAAGGCATTATTGCCTGCCCCTCGGCAATTCCAGAACATCATTGTGAGAGAGTCCATAGTAGGGTAGTTGGGGAGATGATCAGTAACCAAGTCCTTGAGGATACTTCGGATCCGTCTATGATCTTGGTCCCTGGATCTCATGGACGCCATCTAGACTGAGTGATTGGAGAACTCTGCTCTAAGATTCCAGCTTGGTTCTATCCTCAACCGTATCTGCTCGATCCACCATACTGTAGTGACGAGGTGAATTACTTCTTTCCTTGGATCTAATAACAAGCTCAATGGGTGATTCTCCATCTTGTGTGATGAAACCTCTAGCCTTGTGGTCCCTTCGGTCCCCATGCTTGGACCCTGGGTTGGGAGGTTTTCGTTGTTTGGTGGTTGAAGGTCCATCACTACTTACTAAAGTAATGTTTGGGGTGGTGGGTTAGGTGTATGACTTAAAGGTGCTTCCTCATGAAGATCTACCATGGAGATTTCTGGAGATTTGGTGTCTGTACTCGATGAACTGGGATTAGCATGCATCAGGTCACTAGATTGATGGCTATAAGGAACCTGGGACAGAGTGTCCTCGCCATTAGTTGTGTTTTCCTGAGGGGGAAGCTGATATGTTGCACTTGGTGAGTTGGAGTAAATGGATTCAGGTTGAGGTAGGGCTGTGGGCTTGCTTGGTCCAACTGGGGTTGGAATGGACGGACTAGGGGCTTCTTTTTCTAAGCCCAAACGTGTTGTTTTCTTTCCACGAGCTTTGTCCTCCTCTTGTTGGGTACCTTTGCCCAATTCGGTGAATCTATTGCTGTTGGAGCTTGGCCCAGTAGATTGGGCCTTCCTGTGGATTGTGGGCTTACGAGTCCGTTTAGCCACCATCATCCAAGGGCCGTAGGTAACATCATCTGGCTCAGTTGATTGCAGGTTACTGATGTTGTTGTTAGAATTAGCCGTTGCTTGATCTTTGTGGCCGAAAACGGCTAGTTAGCTTTCCTTTGGCGGCGGGGTGGTCTGGTGAGCCTCTTGAGGTTTGGGGTTCGCAGCTTGGTATTTGCAAAACTCTTTCTGGTGGTCGTTCCTGCCACAGAAAGAACAAAATGAGTGGATAGATTCATACTCCATATTGTAACTTTTCTTACCTAATAAGAACTGAGGGCAAAGGGGCTTGCACAGATCCACTTCAATGCAAACTCATGCAAATCGGCCTCTGGTAGCCATGGCTATGGTCATGTCAATCTTCAGTGGCTTACCAATCTATTTAGCAATTGCGTGTAAGACCTTCTCTTGGAAGTATTCTAGCGGAAGCTCCGGAAACCTGACTCAAATTGTTGTGGTGGTTTCAAAGGCTTCCGATGCCTTGAAGTTAGGCTCTCATGTTCGCACAGTAAGGTAATGGTCCATGATGACCAACGGCCCTCCTAAATAAACACGTGCACAGTTATCCAAGGACGAGAATTTAAACAGAACATAATTGTTACCTAAATTGATAGCATTGAATTCTTCTTGTAGGCCCCATAGGTTCTTTACTCTTGTGCAGAGCATTTTGCACCCAATATTTTTACCTAGTAAACGGACTATCAAAGTATTGGTCTAGGGCTTTCGAATTTGTTCCAACAATCTCTTAGGGAGATGTATTTGCGGAACACCTGACTGGGTCTATTGAGAGTTGCCGTCATGGATGTGGGTGTCACCCTCGACATCTTCCTCATCTGCTGAAAAGGAGTCCATGGCCTCATCAAAGTAGAAATCATTATTTTTAGGCGTTGCTAAAGCGTCTTTAAACGATTTTTGCTTCTGGCCCTCTAGCTGTGAGGTTTGAGCAACATTCTCTACCGGTGAGAGGGAGGCAGATGAGGTAGGGATTTCAGCCATAACCATTTCCTCTGCCTCTGAGACCTCTTTGCTTTTGATTTTCTTTGTGCTGCGTATCAAATGGTCTTCCTCTTCTTGAGATTTTGTGATTGGATCTGGGTTGAGGGGAGTTGGGACCTACTTACATTGGTTGTATATTTATGATGTAGATGCATTTGTTGTCTTTTGGAGATTGGACTCACTTTTTCTTTTGACTATAGAGAAGTTTGAGGAATCAGTACAAAAGAGACCTAGACAGATCACAAAACACGAGAGTATAGCTTAGCTTTAGTCCCATCAATGGCATAACGAAAAAGAGCTAATGACGACCTAAACTCCAACTACACTTTCGACTTTTCACTAATTAAAGTACGAAAAAAGTACACTCTTTATTTTATCTAATTACTTTAATTATTGTGTTTTTCAACCACACTATTTATTTTAACTTATCACTCAAACTAACTTAATTAATTTTTAAACCAAAAAATACTAATTACTGATATTTTACTAATATAAATTTGTAATAATAATAAATTTGCCCATACAAACATACAAAACCTGTAGAGTGAGGAGGAAAAAATACAAAATAAGTTATTCCGTAATTCATCAAACAGAATTGAAAGAACATATAAAATTGTTACATACACATATACATATATAAAATATATAAAATTCTAAATTGAAGACATAAATATATAAAAATCTAAGACATATACATACATATTTGTTTAGAGCGCCTCTGAGGCTCTTCAATTGTAGCCACCAAAAAAGTAGGATGGTAAAGTAGCTAGCCTAATAGCTAGCTCATTGGAACTCAAAATTAGAGTTACATTGGCTAAAATGTCTAACAAGCCTTTTGTAACTATCCATTTGGAGATGCTCTGGTTTGACTATTATTTTGGAGTTAAAAATGTATAAGATAATAAAATAGACTAAATAAGTTAATAAGATAAAATATTACATTCAACTTATAATTATTACATTTTTTTTTCACTAAAATCAAAAAAATCAAAAAATCCAAACCAAACAAGATTAAAAAAACCAAACTAAAAAAATCTCAATATAAAAAAATTGATTATAGCAACCAATGGCCAACGAAATTTAAGCCTAATTGTCATCGCAGAGACATCTCTTCTTAATCAAGTCGTACGAGAGTAAGCCCCCAACCACTTACTTGAAGCATCTTCAACAAGAATTAAAGATGCTTTAAATTTTTATGCAATTGGTCTTGTGTCATCATAAAATGAAGCTCCAGCATAATAGCTAGCACAGTAAATATGTTGCCTCGTCTTGTCTGGATTAGCTACATGTAAAATGTTTTAAAAGTACAACAAATTAATTTTGAAAATATGTTGAAAATGAATAAGTAAAATATAATACACTAATGCTACAAATTCAGAAAAATTTATCTAGGAAATTAAGCAAAAAAAGAGAATCAATGATTTACATCTATTATAAGTGTGATGTATCTTTCACTAACACTACAAGAAAATGGGGCTTAAAAGACGGAACTATTTGCGACGGTACCGTCTCAAAAAACAGAGTATTTGCGACGGTAAAAAATGCCGTCTCAAAAAACAGAGTATTTGCGACGGTAGAAAAATACCGTCGCAAAAAAAGAGAGTATTTGCGACGGTATTTTCTGCCGTCGCAAATCCCCGACTTACCTCCGACGGCAAATTGTGCCGTCGCAAATGCTGAAAATACAGACATTCCAATGGGGCCAGCTCCGCCCCCAATCCTACCCCAGCTATCCAAAGTGCCCACCAATCTAGTGGATTCACCGTTTGAATTTGAGGTGGATCCTACAGCACTGAAAGTGAGCAAGTTGGAAAAGCTCTTCAAACGGGCACAAGGTGTGAACTCCATCCCAGATATAGAGGATGGCTATATTGATTCGGTAGTGACGTTGATAGATAGATTCAATATGCCACACATAGACTACTTTGATGGCTCCGGTGATCCCGTTTAATTTTCTCAAAAGAGTTTTTGGAAAACTCTAACCTAGCATAGTGATTGTGGTTTTGAGACAGCTTCATATATATACAGTCACAAAATAGTTTGAATAAATTCAACGGTATTTTTCTGTCACAAAAAAAATAAAAAAAACGATGTCGTCTTACTCTTTTAATATAACATCTCTTTTCATTCATTTTTTCATCTTCCTGTCTCTCTGTATTTATCTCTCTCTGTTCTCTTTATCTCTTTCACTCATCACTCTTCTTTCTCTGTCTGTCTGTGTATCTCTCTCATTTTCTCTCTGTGTCTCTCGCATATCTTTCTTCTCTCTATCTCTTATGTCTTCTCTCTATCTCTCTCATTTATTTATTTTTTTTCTCTCTCTTATTTATATCTCTCTCTATCTCTCTCGCCCATCTCTTTTTTTCTGTGTCCCTCTCTCGCTCATCTCTTTTCGCTCTATTTCTCTCTTTTTGTCTATCTTTCGCTCATCTCTTGTTTCTCTCTCTTTTTCTATCTTTCATTCTCTCTGTCTATGTCTCTTTTCTGTTTATCTCTCTCTCTCACTCTCACTCTCTCTCACTCATCACTCATCTCTCTCTCTGTATGCTTGTCTATTTGTGTATTTCTCCCTCATTATATTCGTCTTGCTCACTCTCTCCGTCTCATATTCTCTATTTATTGAGCTTCTCCTCGATTTATCTATCTTTTCTCTCATCTCTTTTCTGTTTCTGTCTCTTTCGTTCATCTCTCTATCTCTCTATCTCTCTCGTTCATCTCTTTTCTCTCTCTGTCTCTTTTTCTGTCTCTCACTCTCTATCTTTTTCTCTCTTTGTCTCTCGCTCTCTCTAACTCATCACTCTTCTCTGTTTGTCTGTCTGTTTGTCTCTGTCTCTCTCTTTCTCTCTTTCTCTCGTTGTCTCTCGCTCATATCTCTTCTCTCTATCTCTCTCATCTGTCTTCTCTCTCTGCCTCTCTCACTCATCTCTCTTCTCTTTATCTCTCTCGCTCACCTCTCTCTGTCTCTTTCTTATTTATCTCTTTTCGCTCTTTCTCTCTTTGTCTATATCTTTTCATCCATTTTTTCATCTTACTTTCTCTCTTCTCTTTCTCTCTCTCACTCATCACTCTTCTCTCTCTGTCTGTTTGTCTATCTGTCTCTCTTCTCTCTATGTCTCTCTCTCGCTCATCTCTTTTCACTTTATTTCTCTCTCTTTTTGTCTATCTTTCGCTCATCTCTTGTTTCTCTCTCCTTTTCTATCTCTCCTTCTATCTCTCTCTCTTTCTCTCTCTCTTTCTCTCTTTCTGTCTATCTCTCTCTCTCTCTCACTCTCACTTTCACTCTCTCTCACTCATCACTCATCTCTCTCTCTGTATGCTTGTCTATTTGTCTATTTCTCCCTCATTATGTTCGCCTTGCTTACTCTCTCCTTCTCATATTCTCTATTTATCTATCTCTTCTCTCATCTCTTTTCTCTCTCTGTCTCTTTCGTTCATCTCTCTTCTCTCTATCTCTCTCGTTCATCTCTCTTCTCTCTCTATCTCTTTTTCTGTCTCTTACTCTCTATCTTTTTCTCTGTTTGCATTGCTCACTCTCTCACTCCCGTCTTCTCTATTTACTGAGCTCCACAGAGTATTTGCGACGGTAGAAAAATACCGTCTCAAAAAACAGAGTATTTGCGACGGTAGAAAAATACCGTCTCAAAAAACAGAGTATTTGCGACGGTAGAAAAATACCGTCTCAAAAAACAGAGTATTTGCGACGGTAGAAAAATACCGTCTCAAAAAACAGAGTATTTGCGACGGTAGAAAAATACCGTCTCAAAAAACAGAGTATTTGCGACGGTAGAAAAATACCGTCTCAAAAAACAGAGTATTTGCGACGGTAGAAAAATACCGTCTCAAAAAACAGAGTATTTGCGACGGTAGAAAAATACCGTCTCAAAAAACAGAGTATTTGCGACGGTAGAAAAATACCGTCTCAAAAAACAGAGTATTTGCGACGGTAGAAAAATACCGTCTCAAAAAACAGAGTATAAAAAAAAAATGAGTCACAAAAAAATTATTTTCATTGACCACAAAAAATTAACTTTATTTTAATGGAAAATATTATCCCTACTTCAAAAAAAATAATAATTTTTTATTCATTAAAATAAATATGAAACAAATAAATTTTCAACCTTACTAAATGTAAAAAAAAATAAAATTCATCAACTAAAAAAAAATTATTTTAATAAAAAATATTTTTTTTAACAATTCTTCCGTTGCCAAAAAAAAAATTTTATTATTTAAATATTCATTTGTAGAAAAATAAAAAGAATTCCAAAAAAATTTCCATCCCCCCCCCTCTTTTTCCATTCCCACTCGGGTTCTCCTACCCAAAATCCCCAATGTCAAAAATCCCTAATCCCTTCCCCCTTTTCCATTCCCGCTCGTTTTTCATCTCATCAATCTCTTTCTCACTCTCATTTTCATCTGCACAGATCGACTCCACACCGATCAAACTCGCAAGATCGACTCCTCACCGATCGACCTCACTCTCTCATTGCACCGATCGATCTCATAGGTAAGCTTCTCTCTCTCTCTCTCTCATCTCACCAGTCTCTCTCTCACTTCATCTCATCAGTCTCTCTCTCACTCTCTCATTTTCGTCTGCACAGATCGACCTCGCAAGATCAACTCCTCACCGATCAACCTCGCAAGATCGACTCCTCACCGATCGACTTCATGGATAAGCCTCTCTCTCTCTCTCTCTCTCACATCTCATCAGATCTGTTATTTATTTGGAATTAAATATGTTCATTTCTGTTAGGCAATCAGATCTGTGTGTGATTTTGATGGAGAAGTGTGGGTTGTTTAATGGAAGATATTTGGTTGGTGAGGTGAAGTGAAGTGGGAAAAAAAAGAAAAAAGAAAAGAAAAGAAAAACTTTACAGTTTTTGCTATCTGATGCAAACATTCCCCATCCAAAGCCCAGAAAGAGAATCACATATTTAGTTGTAGTGAAGTAAAGTAGGTGTTGATTGCAATGGAGGTGGAGACAACTGTTGTAATATTGGTGGCTAACACAACAACCATGGTCATCATGGGATGTTGGAAGTGGCAGTGATGACAATATGGTGGTGGTGGAGGCAGCTGTGATATTGATGGTATGGGGCAGTTTAGGTAGTGTTTAGGGGGCATCTTGAGAAAATGGGAAAATATTTAAGAATTGTTTCACAAATGGGAAAATATGGTATTATGAAGTTCTTTATAATTTTCCTTAACTTAGAAATCTAGAAACATCTACAGTTCCGAGCATGCTTTGAGCTATTCAATAACCTCGTTTGGTCAAACTTAGTTTCAGCATTTTTAAATTTTGAAACACATGCTTAAGCGGTTGTACTTAGGAATCGTAGGGTGTTTGGTGAAACTTTTTGCCTTTTTAGATTATTTGTTTTTTCAGCTCAAAATAAGGCAATTTTTTTTGAGTTTGGTTTGAGTTTCTAGTGTTTTTCTATCTTAAACTATGGGACTCTCTGATTCTCTAAATTGGCTCTGCATATGTCGTGTGACTTGTGCCTAATAAAATAGGGTGGAAGTGGTGGTCTTGGGGCAAATTTGTATTATAATGGGCCTATAAAAAAAGTGAATGGATCATGTAAGAAAAGCAACATCCTAAAACCTCAATGAAAGTGGAAAACAGCCATGTCAGGTTTATTTCGTTAGTTGCTTCACTATAATTTCCCATTCCATAGTGGTTGTGTTTTTTTTTTTAAACAAATTAATTTAACTTATCATATAGCCCTTGACATAACAAAATAGCAAAAAAATGAATTTATAAAGGAAGAAAAGAAATGCGTGAAGCACTGGGTGAAAAAAGAAATGAAGGGACTGTACAGATGTGAAGCCCAGCGTGCTCGGAGAATTGATAAGTTATTGTTATTTAAAGTCCTGTGCATGGAGAATGGGCCTCTATCCAATCATAGTTGGACTAGCACTAGTAGATTATTGTTATTTAAAGTCCTGTGCAAAATAAAGTAATATAAGCAGATGACTTATAAAAGAGAAACACATAGGCTTATTTCTTATTATCTCGTCAAGGGATGCTACTATTTGTTCAGTATCATCATGTTTAGCCATGGAATTGATTGAAAGTGTCAGCCACTAGGCTATCCCCAATTAATGTTTTCAAGGACAACTGAACATTGTAACCTGAACCTTTTTGGCACGAGGAAAAAGAAAAGAAAATAAAGAAAAATGGGGAGGCGTTATGGATCAGTTTCATAGGATAATAAAACATATACCTTAGTTTTTTATTCGAGAATTTGTAGTCTGCATTGTGGGATTCCTGCAAGAAAATGCCTGCATTATAATTTCTGATATTGTTTCTGAATGGTGATTAATAGGGAAGAACTAATACAGAAAAAAAATTGACCTGGATAGGTTAATGCATCATATGATTGTTCAGGTCTCTTCTGAACAGGAAACTTTTGCATGAGGAATTGGTGCGGTGTCACCACCACCACCACAATATGGTGTGGGATTCCAGTACCCATAATCTTCTTCTACAATCATAGCTTGATTGGCACGAAATTCGAGGTGTTGACGTCCCAAAATCACCCAACGGGGTCGGATTGGCACGAAACTTGGCACACACGACCGCCTAGGCACAAGAGACTTGTGGGAGAAGACGGGACTCCAATCGGGTTCCCGAATTAGGAGTTAGAGACGAATTTCACTCTAGGCAAACTAGTTCTTTAAGAAATTTGAATTCGAGGTGTTAACGCCTCAAAATCACCAAAAGGGGTCGGTTTAGCACGAAACTTGGCACACACGACCACCTAGGCACGAGAGACTTGTGGGAGAAGACGGAACTCCAATCGGGTTCCCGGTTTGGGAGTTAGAGCCGTATTTCGGTTTAGGCAAACTAGTTCCTTAAGAAACTTAAATTCGAGGTGTTAACGTCCCAAAATCACCAAAAGGGGTCGGTTTAGCACAAA